>QVRM01003658.1:537500-574483 GCA_003439945.1 Dermanyssus gallinae
TCGCGGCGACCCGTCTCATGCCCAAATCATTGATAAAAATCGAATGGCACGAGCCAATCGATATGTTTAGGTCCTCAGCAACTTCTCTAACGGTGATTCGACGATTGGCCAATACCATTTTCTCCACTTCATTAATTTTTTCGTCTGTTGTTGAAGTGCTCGGGCGTCCGGCACGCTCTTCGTCGTTCACATCTTCTCGGCCTTCTGAGAACATTTTGTACCACCGATAAACGTTGCTTCGGTCCAAGGTAGCTTCTCCGTATGCCACAGTCAACATTCGGAATGCATCCGCGCACTTAATTTCGTTTTTCACACAAAATTTGATACAGGTTCTTTGATCCATTTTTTTGAATAGGTAAAAATCGAAGACGATCCAAAACACGTGCAAGCAAAGCAGCTGTCAACAATTAAGTGAACATTCAAAATGGCCGAGCTTGTCGGCATAAGTGAGAGACATGAGTACCAACATAACGCCACAAAAAATCGAAATTCGAATATACGTAACCCGCGAAAATTCAAAAGTCGCGATACGTTTTGAACACACCGTGTATATTACTGATTGCTAGCTCAACGCGAGCCACAAGCCTATTACGACTGATGGTACTGGTAAAACATTGACGAACACAGACGAACAATGGTTATGTTTAGATTAACATACCTAACAGGATGCATTTTAAATAAATGAAAATGATTACGACCGATGCCAGCCTGCTCAAGCTGTCGCCATTTTCTTGGAGAAGACCTTTGTCGCGTTTTGAAAGGCATCGGAGGCAATATCAGTTTAGTGGAAGTGCGTGTCGGCAAACGTGTCGATTACGTTCATACGTATCTACGAGGACAGATGACACATATCAAGTGTCAATATCGAGAGTTCAACGGGCGCTGTCCGGTAGATTTACATGTCTATTTTATTAGTTTATGTTGGTCACAACTTAGTTTTGCGTAGACTAATATACTAGGTGATGTGTTGGAAACGTACAGTTTTTTGTACGTTTTTTTCAAAGCACTGGATTACATAATAACATCATTTTGATATTTTTTTATGTGGTTCAGTCAGCAATTAGCGCGATTAGTTATTAGTCAACAAATTTGTTTCTCTATAAACATGTTGGTCTAAGATATTTTATATAGATGCTTCCTTTCGTTAGTTGCATGTGTGGAGATAAACCACTAGCTATGCAGCAATGTGCTATCTCATGCTAACATCACAACAATACGTAGATATTTTTTGGTAGGCTAACTGTGCCTCATTACAAGGATGAGACATTCCGCCAAATTTTAAACATTGCAGTGACATATTTTTCAGGCAAAGTTTTAAATTTCTTGGGAAACCGTTTTTTTCGTATATATATATATATATATATATATATATATATATATATATATATATATATATATAGTCGTGGTTTTCCCGATCCATATAGGTATCGTATTGTCTGTTTCAAAACGCCATTATATACAACTGTACATGTGTAATATGTTTATTTGTTAGTGTGTTACCTTGTAGAATCAAATCACAATTGTTCACATATAATGTATTTATTAATCACGGGGTGAAGATAATTGCTCCCTATGAACGTGTATATATATCTTAGACATCAGCCCTCTAACCCGAGCTCGGCAATGCCGTTGCTCTGTTCGGCGTAGAGGGAAAACCTTATCTTAGACACTTCTCACTCGGATCACTTTCCTGTGGCCTCCTATTTTCTTTAATAGAGATAAACTGGTTGAATTCATTATGTACACTGGGCGTCGTTGGTGAAATCACTGTCGTGTGGGATTCTGTTAGTTAAAATCCAGTTGCTTTTTTGCGCCGTGTCGGGTTAACCGCAGTATTCTTCTGGAGTCTTCTGCAGTTTACTTCACCTGGCCACTTTATTTTGCCATAAGGGCTGCTCGACTTGGTGCGGCGGTTGTTTTTGCCTCATAGACAAATTTTTTCGACAAATCTACTTACCATGAGCCAGGATACATGATCATTACGGAGCGCCTCTACAAGAGCTTGGTATGTCAGCGATTGGAAAAAATTCGGCTCGAACCTCGTACATACATACAGTCAGGCCGCCAACAACAAAAGACGCCGCTGGAAACACTTCAGCTCCAAGATGATGCTGTGTTACGGGCAGCGGATGATCACTGATTACTAACTTATGAAATTAGTTACTCTGTCTCATGCATTTCCCCCGTCGTACAGTTCCGGCTTTCGATACTGTTCACCACTTACCGCTTGCTAGCCAACTTTCCAGTCTTTGGATTCGAGACAGTAGCTCTTGCTCAGCTATTGAAGAAGCCGCATCGTTCGTTGCGGTGCCTTGCATCGTCAGCCTCTCTTGAGTTGCACATACGGCATCAGGGGGAGTCAGGTTTACCAATGCGCTGTAGGCATTACTGAAATCAGCCACTGTGGCCCTTCAGCAGTTAATAGCTTCCTATGTGGCTTTCCTGGTTTCACTGCAATATGTATTTCAGTAGCCATCGGAGAAATCGCGTACAATCAACTAACGTTCACTTGATCAATGTAAGCGTTTGCGAGACTGAATCCAACACTGCTCAAAGATACTCTTCTTATAATTCCTTACGTTGTAACTTTTGCTCAGTATTTGCAAGAAAGGGATTTACTGATCACACAAGTCTAAACTTCAAGTGCGTGGTTTTCCCCGAGAAACGCATCCTTATAGTCCACAAATGTCAAAAGTCAACGCACCAAAAAGCTTGACGAGCACATAGCAGCTTTCCTTAGAAATGCCTCTCCATAACGCAGGACATGACAAGCGTCACCAAGCAATGTCTCAATATTTTCGGAATTCTCTCTGCATGGAAACACATGTGAAATAATGCTATATTGCACCGTGATGATGCTGATTAAATGATGTAGGTATTTATTTCAAATTATGCGAGATTTCGCGGATTTATTTCGGATAAGCCTGCCTTATATTTTTTTTCTCTTTTATCGAAATTTTTCACTGAAAGTTTTCTTTGGCCATACGTTTATATATATATATATATATACACTTTTGACTGTGCGGATTTATGCTGCCACTCTTCATTTTTTAACATGTTTAAGAAAATCGTTCTAAATTTTGCATGCAAGTATTGCATAGCTGGTTGCTACACGCAAATGTTCTTACTTAAAACTAAACTACCTCTTGTGAAAGTGTTTGGCTCTTTACCATGATCGACCTAATGCAAGAGCAAAAACCAGAGATAGACGCCGTCATAGAATAGCCAATTCGCGCCTTCTCCTAAAGCCGACTATGACATAATTGCCAAGACAGTCTATATCGCTGCTAGGAACTGCAGCTTTTTAAGAAATAGAGAGGAGGCGTAGGGCTTACATAGTAAACAATGTATATATATATATATATATATATATTCATTATGTGAGCAGCTTACTAACATTACGATTTGCCTACTATTTGTTTATCCCGACACCAACGATGACAACAACAACAACAATAACAACAAACGAGAGCAGATTGCGCATCCAGCAGTAGAGAAAGGCGGTCGCCGCCTCGTGGTCTTCGTGGTCGCGACGAGAGCAGCTCGCCAAGATGGACTTCGGCCCGCTGGACATGCTCCAGCTGATGCACACCGTCTACGCGGTGCCGCCAACGCCCGTCGAGCCGATCGCGCCGGTCCCTTTTGTGCCGGGCGACTTCAGCGACATGTGGTGCCGAAATCCGGCCGGCGACAAAGTCGAATGGTGAGAGAGTTCATCTTCTACACCAAAAGCTCCTCTATATATACATGTACAGTTACTATATATATACATATGTATGTATATATATATACATATATGTATATATATATATGTATATATATATATATATATATATATAGTATTTTATAATTTGTATAATAATTTATATATATATATATATATATATATATATATATATATATATACATATATAAAGTGTGTTGCAAAAAATTAGCAACTCATGTTTTTTTGCGATAATTTCGGCTTTATCGTTTGAACAAAGAAAAAACTTCTGGTAGGAGGTCTGCCTTTGTTTCTGTCGAGCCGTTAAATGAGCCCAAATGTCGTTATTCCGTTTAATTCACTCGTTAATACATGCATCTTGCTAGTGACATTATAATTTTTTCGCAGTGCAGCTGTGCCAAATGTGGAAATCTCGTGGTTCAAAGTAATCCGAGACCCCAATTGTCGATAGAAGTCCTCGTTCTTACTCTGTGAGCATGTATCACTGTGATCTTTACACATTTGGTTATAATAAATGCGTGAAATGTGGCAAAAGTGGGTGGCCCTATATTTTTTTCAGGGACTGTATATATATATATACATACATACATATATGTATATATATGTATATTCATATATATATAAATAAAGTGTGTTGCAAAAAATTAGCAACTCATGTTTTTTTGCGATAATTTCGGCTTGGTTTATTTGAATGGCTTGAATTTTAAGCGCATGATGTACACGACGAAACATGAGTATAGTGTTGATTTCATTGCAATCTCAAAATCGGTTCATACAAAAAATAAAAAAGTGTGAAAAAACAGTGTTGCATAATATTAGCAACAATAACATGCTAACAACACAGCTCTTGTTTGTAAAGGATAGTCGATACTACAGCTGATATTCGATCCCAGGGATCAAATGTCAGGAATATTTATTATTTATTTAAAATACACCCTGTTTGGGTATGTAAATACGAACATAGTATATATAACAAACATGGTAAAATGAGTTATGAGCATTCTCGCTCAAGCTGAGAAAGCGACACAGATTTCGTACAATCAGGTAGGTGGTAGAGGGGACATGGGCCGCCACAACGACGGCATCTGCAGTCCTCCTTGGGTTCATGAAACCCAGCAGACCGGCATAGTAGATGATGAAATCCGTGAACACTGTAGCGAGTAGTGAGGTGACGACATGGCCGGAGAGCGTCCTTCCAGGCCTGGTTAGTCATAGCTGGTGAAAGATAAAACTCTCTGGGAATTAGAGACACTTTTTGAGAATACTCATGCCGAAACGTTTCCTGAGCGACTGTCTGCGGCAAATTAAAGCGGTCTACGAGTTCATCAATAAATGATACTGAACCCGCGAGCATGTACACTAATCTGTTGCGCGAATTTGACGGAAGGCCAAGTACTCGCTTCAAGAAAGCTGGCTTCACCCTATCTATCTGCCATAACTGCGAAGTGCTAAGATGTTTCCATGTCACTTGAATTCCGTAAGCAGCTACGGATGCCACTTTGAGCGTAAATAATGTCATGGCCGTCTGGACTGACAACTGTGTTGGGTTTCTGATACCCGCTGCCGCGATAAGTGCTTTTCTACAACGCTCAGTTACATGCTGTGAAAAAGTTGTACCTCGAGACGAGAAAATATCAATCGTTTATTGTCACCTTGGTTAGGTATTGCACATTACAAATATATATTATAAGAACATTATATCCACAATCCATCCTATGAGATCATATTCAGACTTGTTATCGATGTCATTTTCGTACATTGACCAGCGTGGTATCTTGAACATGATAAGCCACAATATTTGCATATACAAAGATCACTTAGGTCATGATATCCTTCTGTTGTACATATTGCATGGTGGAACCCGTGAACCGCATATCTTACAACCGTATGACGAGTATTTCGGCACACCCCCTTCCACTCAGTGTTTGTCATTGCTCTTGTGTTATAAAAATCGGGATCAACGTCTGCCATCTTTTCATCATACAGCCTAATAAATTCACGATAGGCCGGCGTCTCTGGGAACTTAAACTGCAACTTTAACTGTTCGACAAACAGAGGAGTACCTGTAAGAAGATAGACCAAACGATTTCGCGTTGAGCAGTGCAGGCCCAAGACCCTTTTTAGAAATGCAGGTTTAGTACTATCTAACAACGCGAGGTGTGCTGTGCTCAGTTTCTCCCAGAGCAGTTCTATTCCATAAGATGCAGTTGGTGCTATTTTCATATTAAACAAAGCCAGTGCCGTGCTGAGTGACAGTTTTTGCGGCTGTGCTATCATTGTTGCGGCCACCAGTGCTTTTGCTACTCGCTGTTCTATATGTACACCAAACGTTTTGCCACTGGGCGTCAGTGTCACGCCTAAGTATGTGAATCTATTAACATAGCTCAAAACATGACCGTTTAGCCTTAAAGTGTCTCCTTCTGCTATTCTACCGCCACGTCTAAATTTCATCGCCTCAGTCTTTTGGGCGTTGATTTCCAGTCCAACGTCGGCAATATATGAAGAGAGGGTTGCCAATGCTTGTTGAAGGTGAAATCTACTCCGGCTGTAAATCACCAGGTCGTCCGCGTACATAATTATATCGACCGTGGGGTGTCGTTTCGTGATTTTGGGTGGCAGGTCCGCTATTAGAAGTGTAAACATCAGCGGGCTCAGATTGTCTCCTTGTGTGAACCCATTAGTTTGCACCAGTGGCGGATGCTCTGTGACTCCATCATCTATGACGACTTGATTTGTTTGGAGGACATCCTGGAGAAGTCCTACGATTGGTGCTGGAACACCAAGTTCAGCGAATTTGTTAAGAACTATGCACCTCGAACCCGAGTCAAAGGCTGCTCGGAAATCAACGAACACACTGTACAAAAATTGACCTTTTCGTGAGAGGGTGCTGTCAATATCCTTGAGGAGTGTTGTACAAGCTGATAGTGTTGATCTATGTGGCCGGAAACCATGCTGCTCGTCTGGCAGTGCGTCTTTGTGGGCAATGTAAGGTGTCAGTCTCCGTACCAACAAACTGGCCAGTAACTTGTAAATGCAGCTTTTCTTTGCTATACCTCTCCATGAGGCAGGATCAGTGGGTGTGCCCTTGCCTTTGGAGATGAGAGTCAGAAGGCACTGTCGCCAACTTGATGGGATCTTTCCTCTACGCATGCATTCGTTGAACAGCGTGGTCCAACATGGTGCAAGCACCATGGCCTCCTGAATGTGTTCATTCCGTATATTGTCCGGCCCAGGCGACTTATTTTTCCTTAGGCTATGGATTGCCTCCGTCACCTCTTGAATATCAAATTCTCGCCCCAGGTATTCCCTCCACTGGGTATCTTCTTCAGACCAGACGCTTGTGTAGGTTGGCGGCTCTCGCGGAATTGTGTCCTTATCCCCCAGGATGTTTTGGAAGTGTGCTCGTAGGGTTCCACGGTCTACTGGGCATGGTGCTCGTAGTTGCTTTGTAGTCTTGAGCCATACGTGCGGTTGTTCATGAGCCTTCGATAGTAGTTTGTCCTCCTTCCGTATTTCGTATTGGAGTTTGGCCTCTTTGAGCGTTCGTCTATATAACGCTTTAGATGCTGCGTAAAGCGAGCACATTTCTGGTCGCATACGTGCGAGGTCTCTTGCTTGGAACTGAATAGCTTTCGCACTGGAGCATTGTGGTGTCCACCATGGCGTTCCTCGTCTTGCATGCTGTGGCGGCACACAGGACAGAAGGAGCCCTGTGAGTAGCTCATTATACTCCTCAATCAGTGGACGTTCAGGACACGGGAATACTGTATTTATAATTGTCGAAAGGCGTTGACTGTCAAGATATTTTGACAAAGCAACCCGACTCTTTTGTCTTGCTATCTGGACATCAACACTGACGTCAAGCCCGACGGGTACATGCGCTGTCAGAGTGGCTCCTCCAATAAGTTGATGATCCCGCCCTAGGTAGTGAACAGCAGATTGCACCAGGTTGGTTGCAAATATATCGATTACAGAGCTACCCATAGATCCTTCAAATGTCGCCACGGTGGGATCAGTAGCAATCCAAAATCCCAGATCTGCTAATATATCAATTAATGCGATTGTTCTGTTGTCAGTTGGTTTGTCCAGTCGCGCATTGAGGTCTCCAGCAATAATGGTGGGCCGGTACCAGTCTAACCGCTGTATACATGTCGTGAGCTTCTCGACTAACTCACCGGTGCCCTCTACTGGGGCTGGTCTCACGTATAGTGCTATGACGTTGATACGGCTGCCCTCAATGACAACGCAGTCATCCTCTGCTATTAAAGTCTTCATGTCGCCCAGTCGGTGGTTGTAAAATACAGACACTCCTCCGCTCGGACGACCGATGTTGCTAACCCTAGTAGCAACACAGTTAACGGCATAATAGTTATTTAGAGACAGTTGACTCGAAGACCATGTCTCGGTCAACACCAACAGGTCTACTCCATCCAGTGTTGAATGTGGGAGAAGTTTCAGTGACGTGTCAGGATTCTCACAATTCCATTGGACTACCCTTAGAAGCTCTTGTGTTGGTTGTATCCCTGTTGGTCGACTTGAGCCAGCAGCCTCGCCACCATGTCGTAGAGCCTCGGTTTGCCCGGTACTTGGGTGTTCTGCTTCATGTCGGGATTCATTCGAGACTTGCTGTTCCCTCGCTGCGGGCGATGTGGCACACGCTGACGGTATAACAAGGTCTGACGGCAATGTGTGGCTTCCCGGCGATGGATAGTCTGCTCGTGGACGTTCCTCCTGGGTGTGTCTGTAGCCCGAACGATCCTCCCTCCGTGGTACGTCGATGTGGTCTTCGGTGCCGGCGTCCGGCTGAGCACTCCCTTCAGGTTGAAACCCGACTTGAGACCACCTTTGCCATCGTCCTTGATGCTCTGTTTTATTGGTACTATTGACCCCTAAAAAATTGGCTGCCCGTCTGGCAACAGCCCTCACCAAGGAATCGGCTACATCAGGAACTCCGCTGTATGAGTAGCCGTTGCGGTGAACCATCAGGCGATGTGTATACTGCAATGGGATCACCTCTATCTTCAACTCTTCCTTGCGTGCCTCTAATGTGTCATTTGCTTCCTTGCATGACTGAGTAAACTGAGGAACGCTCACCACAGTCAGACGTGAGTCTGGATTCTGCTCCCGCAATTTCGTCGAGAACATGGCGATTTGGGACAAAAACTCATCCTTCCGGAATTCAACACAATCACCATACCCACAGTGTAGAATAACACTCGTCGGAGCAGTACGATCTTGCAAGAAGGTCTCCGCTTCTTTCACTACAGATGCGGTGTCTTCTTTAGCAGAGGTGCGCACCACCAATGCGGTCTTCTTGGGAAATTGAGCAAGGAGTTTTCCCTTGACCACCTTGAGCGACTTGTCACCAATCACCAGGACAGTTTTGGTCTGCTGCATACGCTGCAGCTTGTCAATAATTGGCACACTTTGTGATATTTGACAGTCTGTCTCCATCTGGCCCTCAGCATTTGCTGCTGTTGCTCCTCCTCGTCTTGTTGTACCAGCACCAGTGTGCTGTGCCTTGTAAGCAACAAGGTCCTGCTCCAATGTTCGGACACGACTGAAGAGAAACCACAGGGCGCTGCGAAGGTCACCGTCTAGTCCAGGAATTTCTCTCCCCGTTGTGGTGGTGCTCCTACTACCCAGATCTGAGCATACACGGCAGTACCACATTGTGCTTGGTTGCTCAGTTGGCTCGAGCTCATCACTCCGCCTACAAGCGGGGTGGAAGGCGCGGCGACATAATCCGCATGAGAGTATCATTCCACCCAATTGATTCGTACACCTAGCACATGAGTTGGCTGTCATAGTAGTATATTCCATCTTGGCCAGTTGTGTCCGCGGCGTATTGCCGTCTGTCAGCTGTTCGGTGTCACTCAGTTGTAATGCACCAACTTTCACTCTATGGACAGCTGGTTGCGCAGTTTCTTCCTCGTCAGTTGACGTATGTGGCCGCTTCCGTCCTTTAGCGCTGTTATTTGACGGAACCGGTCTGTTCGGCGCTGGAGTGTACGGGATCGTCACTGGCAGGTCTCCACTAGTTACCAATACACCGCTTTGGCTACTCGACATGACACATTGACCATTTCCCGAGATTATCGGGATATGATCGGATTCACTGTGCACAGATTACTGCCAATAAACATACCAAAACACTGTGAACTACGACAATTTCGAGGAGCTCGGCAATGTGCGACCAGCCACGTTCGAACGTTCGAATCAACTACGAGACGAGAAAATTACCCCGAGATAGCAAAAGGTCTCTACAAACTGCACTTGCTCACCGTGAAATCGCAGTTTATCTGCGCGGGCTCGTTGCCCGCCACGCCGAAACTTAACAGCCTTGGTTTTTGACACGTTTACTATGAGGCCATTCTGCGAGAAATATTCATCCAGTGTGCAAAGAGCAGCCTGCAGGTCAGTACGGATTCTGCTGAATATTACCAGATCATCTGCGTAGAGCAGGGTCATGGCCGTTGAGTGCCGCTCTTTCATGATGCGTGGCAGATCACTGAGTAACGTTATAAATAGCAATGGGCTGAGATGTCGCCTTGCGGATACCCAGTCGTCTGGTCAAACGTGTTATGCTCGCACACACCATCATCGAGGATAATTTGGTTAGCCCTCAGAAGTGCGCAGAGTAGAGTGAGCATTTGCGGTCCGACTCCGGCCTGTCCCAACTTCTTTAAGACAATGTTACGGGGTGCGATGTCGAAGGCTGATTTTAAATCAATAAAAGCCGCAAACAACGGGAGTTTTTTCCGGTTTAATGAGATTGTGATCTGCTCGAGAAGTACTTCGCAGGCTGAGATAGTGGAACGCCCGGTCCTGAAGCCATGCTGCTTATCTGGAAGAAACCCCAGTGCTGTCAGAAAATCCGTGAGACGTCTTGTCAGTATGCTTGAGAGTAGTTTGTAGGCACAACTTCTTTTTGATATCGGCCGCCATGCAGCAGGGTCCGAAGGATCTCCTTTTCCTTTTGGAATTACTTTAAGAAGGCATTCATACCACTTGGCTGGCAGAGCGCCCTCAGAGAGGCATCTGTTAAAAAGGGACTGCCATATAGGCACGAGGAGATGTCCCTGCCGAAGGTGTTCATTCCTTACAAGATCTGGCCCGAATGCCTTGTTATTTCGTATACGAGCGAGAGCAACATTGACTTCGTCTAGACTAAACGGTTCATCAAGAGCCTCAGAGAGAAATCTCTCGGGAGTTTCGAGCTCGTACGAAATAGGAATCTCGAGAGGTACCGTATCCGCGTGGGTGAAAGCTTCTTGAAAGTGGCCCAAGAGTTTTTTAGATGGTATTGGACAGCTCGTAAAGTTGTGAGGCTGTCGTATAATGAGGTGGGGTTCTTGTTGTGCTTTTAGTATGAGGAGGCGTTCTTGATGGTCAGCAAATGACCGCCTCTTGAGGTCTTGAAGCTTCCGATAATGTTGTCGTGTGATTGAGTAAATAGCCGCCGCAGCTGGGTCATATGACGATTGGTGGAGGGCTCTAAGTAGAATTTGCCTCAGCGCAAAGCATTCACTGTCGTACCAGCGAGGAGAGCGCCACATATTTGGAAGTGATTTAGAAGCTGAGTTTATAAGGACGCTGGTGACTTCAGCTATTGCCTCATCAAGAGGGCCGTGCTGTAGCCTGTCCGGGTTAATCCGAGAAAGCAGCGAAATAACCATGTTGTTATCAAGGCGCTTCCCTACGCCGGTGCGTCGTTTATTAGCACTAATCGATTTATTAGAGAGCTTGAGAACCACGGGGATATGTTTCTTAATCCCCGTCAGTAAGACGTGGAAAGCCGGCCCTTCATATGTCACACAATTTAGTGGGGCTGAAGTTGCAAAAATGTCGATTGTTGAGCATCCCGTTCTCCCCATAGAGCCAGCCCGTTGCAGGTTGGCATCGGCATAATAAGTGGGGGTGCCCCTATCGGTACACACCCACAAGCCGTATGCATCGAGTGACTCTAACAGAGCGGTAGTCCGTTCACTCGGAGGGTCTTGCTCCAGCCGACAATTGAGGTCCCCAGCTAGCAGTATTGTCTGACCAACGTCAACGAAGCTCATAGCAATGCTAATCTTCTCCAGTAATTGGTCTGTACTGTCACCGCTTCCCGAGTTAGCACTGCTGTACATGGCAATCAACAAAAGTGTGGATGACGCAAGGACTACAACAATATTCTCTGAGTAGAGCAAGTTCATGTTTCCAAGGCGAGGACCAGTAAGAACAGATACGCCACCTGTGGGACGACCGCGAGCGACTCGTTGAGAGCAACAGTGAAAACTATAATACCCGGGTACATCAAAACGTTGAACGAAAATGTTTCTGTCAGGACAACGACGTCGAATCCTGATAGTTGGTTACATAGTCCAGATTCTTTCATACTTCGAAATCCTTCGCAGTTAAATTGGCATATTACTAGTTGTGGTTGCGTTTGTTTTGATTGCTTGCCTTCGGCGTCCGCCAGTTGTTGTGCTGTGAGCTGAACACTGTTTTGAGCTCTTTGAGGTCTTGCATCATTTTCATGACGAACTCTTGGAGATTGGGTTTCGGAGGTGCTATAGTCTGACGTTGTTGTTCCACTGGCCGTGCTGGTCGATTTCTCAGGGTTGTTGGCCGATTCCTCAGGGTTGTTGGCCAAGAAGCGGGTTTCCAAACCTCCTTCCTTGGCGGCTCTACGATGCTCGGGGCAACCCCGGCCACCTTTTCCTTTTTTGCGAGTTTCCTGTTTGGAAAATCCTTTTTTGAAATGTCTTTTTCTAACTTAGTGGTCAAAAAGCGTGCGACGCTTCTGGAAGTTGCTTGGGCTATTTGATCTGCCGTTTCGGGGCTGTACTTCCTTTGACTAAATCGAACAAGATCCGATTGAATTTTTGTCAGAGGCATGTACTTTAGCAGGTTGCCTTCAGAGAGACTCTGCAGATCAGAATTTGCTTTTTGACAGTACTCTGGGATTGTCACAGGCACTGAAAGCACCGTAAATTCTGAATCAGGGTGGTTTGCCTTTAACCACTCAGCAAAGCCACGGACAGCTGATAACATTTTGGTACCTTCTAGTTGCAACACCTCGTAGTCACCTGGATGAAAAAAAGACTGCGCTGGTCTTTTCGATATCCAAGTCTGCCATGGCTCGTTTCAGTATATCCTCCGCTGATTGGCCTGATGAGTTGCTAACCAGTTTTTTGGGAAGAAGGGAGCGAAGTTTCTTCTGGAACAGCTTGACATCGTTTCGGCCTCAGTTGGTGAGACAACTAACGATGGGGTTAGAGCAGATTGTGCCGACTGTTGGAGTTTTTCAATCAGTTGATTCTGTTGTATCATCTTATTCTCGAGCTGAGCGATGTGACGGAAGATGGACGCCAAAGCCGAATTCAACGAACTTAATCTAGGATCGGTGGATAGCAGGTTCATGCATTGATATATCACGCCGCCTCGGTCTACAATTGTATTTTGTCCGCCGGCAAGTCGACAAATTAGGCAGTTCCACGGTTGTGATATCGCGCCTGTTTGCTGCGTGCACGATGTATGGAACCAGTTTGTGCACGAACCACATATGAGTGTCACAGGCTCGGATTCTGCGCCTGTTCGGCAGATGAAGCAGATATCGCCCGCATGAGCCATGACTAACTAGCTGGCACTCGTAAAAACGTGAAATCACTGCTAAAATGTCGCTAAAAATGTGTTACTAAAATCAATCAGCGTAAAAGCGCTAAAAAGACCCCCAGATAAAACACAAAAAAAATAAAAACTGTTTTGTATTTACCTGGAATTGAACCAGGGACCTTGTGTTGGTAATCCGGGGCCCTACTGCTTAGCCATATCGTCGCTTGCTTTGTTAACTGACGATGTCCTATAACCCCCTCAACCAGATACGGTTTTGGAAATGGTGTAAAATTAAAATTTCAAGCGCTGATTTTCACTCAAAACGCACGCACGTACACACTCACTGATACGTTTAGACTTCACGTTGGTGCGAAACATAGGCAGGGCTGCTGCGGGTGCTGCCGTGTGCGCTAGTAAAGCTGTAAGTCATAACGGCAGTCAAACGGCGTGAAAGTTCCGCATTATCTGTTGGATGTTTCCAGGACAGTAAGAGCTATGGGTGTTATCCAGAAAGCTCTAGGAAACGCCGCCCAATCACCGGATTGACCACAGTTCAGCGGAGCACAAGCAAAACACGACCGCACGGCAGTGCGATCAGCTGATCATTTTAATGTCAGGAATGTTGTCTAGCTAAATCAATCGTTATATAGCTGCAAAATATTCTACAGCTTAGTCGTTGTTCCGAACTAACGATGAATCTTATGTTTAAACCATGGGTCGTACAAAGGATCTTTCTGATAAAGAAAAGACAAGAATTGAGGCATATGCTGAGCTCGGTCATACAGTAACTGCTATAGCAACCAGATTAGGACGGCATAAGAGCACCATCAGCAGGTTCTTACACCCCGGGGTGAACCAAAGGTGCAGATCTAACAGTGGGCGTAAGCCAGTTTTGACTATTCGAGATCGGCGAAGGATCATACAGTTGGCTACTCATGACCAAATGTCTTCTTCCAGGATCAGGACTACTTTGGAAGTGCCAGTGCACCAATCCACAGTGTACCGAGTGTTAAGTTCTGACAAAAACGTGCGATACGCGAAAAGGAAGCTTATGCCGCGACTGCAACCGAAGCACATTGTCGCACGGCGTGAATTTTCGCATAGATACCAAACTTGGGATAACGAGTGGAAAAACATCGTCTTCTCGGATGAAAAGAAATTTAATCTCGATGGCCCTGACGGCTGTCAGTACTATTGGCACGACTTACGGAAGGAACCTAAATGGTTCTCGAAACGTGTGGCCGGTGGTGGCTCTGTGAAATATTGGGGCGCGTTTGGATATAATGGGAAGTCTGATCTAGTCGAGATTGTGGGCCGAAACAATTCTGACATATACCAGCGCATTGTCGGTTCTCAGTTAGAAGCCCACTTCAGAAGAATTGGGGGACCTGACGCAGTTTTTCAATAAGACAACGCCACGTTTCATACCTCGGCTAGCACTATAGCCTTTTTTCAAGAACAAGGAGTGCCAGTTTTTGACTGGCCGGTATTAAGTCCAGACCTGAACCCTATTGAAAATCTTTGGGGACATTTGGTAAAGCAGATTTACGCAAATGGTCGACAATATAATCATTTGTCGGACCTCAAAGAAGCTGTCCAGCAAGCATGGACTAATATTCCACTTTCGTACTTACAACAGCTCATTAACTCCATGAAAGACCGAGTTTACGATTTGATTCAGAAGAAGGGACGAAAAACCCGTTTCTAGAATAAAATATGTAGTTTCAAATGAGTCATACAGCCCTGCTAAGAATCGAATACGCTGTAAGGCGCTATTGTTGCTAATATTTTGCAACACTGTTTTTTCACACTTTTTTATTTTTTGTATGAACCGATGTTGAGATTGCAATGAAATCAACACTATACTCATGTTTCGTCATGTACATCATGCGCTTAAAATTTCAAGCCATTCAAATAAACCAAGCCGAAATTATCACAAAAAAACATGAGTTGCTAATTTTTTGCAACACACTTTATATATATATATATATATATATATAGTGCAGAAAGTACTCAAGCATCGGTTACCCACACTTATTCTCACCGCTTGCATTCGAGACATTAAGGGGCCTGGATCGCTCACGACGAAACTGCTCAAGGATGTTGGGAAAAGATTGGCGCTCGCTACAGGAGACAAGAGGGCGGGCGCGTATTTACTGCAACGTCTGTCATTAGATGTTCAGAGGGGGAATGCCACTTCGGTGAGAGGTACCCTGGCTAGGTGGACCAGCCCTAGCCTGGACCTAATGCTTTGAGTTATGCCCCAGCGGGCTGTGCACACGTTCTTACATCACAAATGTATATTTTGCTACACTTAAATAAATAAATATAGTGTCCACACAAAAGCGGTAAATTCAAATTGGCTCTATTTCTGCTATTTTCCTTTGACAGTTAAACCCTTATACAGTTTGATGATAGACAGTTCACTATGAATAAAAATGCACCGACGCAATTCGACGGTGTAACGGCGCATTCTTACTAAACAAAGACAAGTAAACGGTTTTCAACATTCTTGTTTAGCGGCGAGACCCATTTTTTTATGTTAAAGGCTTTGTAAACAAGCAGCTGGAATTACGAACCTTCACATAAATTTCATGAGAAGAAAATACATCCCAAGCCTGTAACTGGTTGGTGCGAATTCGAGGCTGGATGCATCACCAGACTGGAATGCAAAAACAGTTGATGGATCTTGGAGCTTATAATACAGTTCACGGCATGTTCCCGTGTTGTTTCATGCATAGTTTTCACATGTCTATCTTATACCTGAATCAACACTTCGGTATCAAAAATTGCATTTGATTTGGCATTTACATTTTCCGCTCATATTCCATATATTACGCGTGAGAAACAGGTGGTAAAAGTCTTGGGAGTGCGATACAAACCAGAGGACGTTGTAGGTGATGGAAGTGTTGGACGTACAGCCATAATAATTGAGCCGGGGTGGGTAGCAAAGCACGCGGACGCCAGAAAACGGGTTAAATATGCTGGAGTGGAAACAAGATATATTTTTGTGCCTATTGCCATGGAGACACTAGGACCAGTCAGCAAGAAAACCGAAGCATTTCTCAAAGATTTAAGTAAACGAATTCAGGAGGTCACAAACGACCGAAGAGAGGGTCAATTTTTGAGGCAAGCGTTGTCCTTGGCCGTTTGCAGAGGGAACGCGGCATCTATTTTAGGCGCCATGGAGTGAACTAATTATTTAAAAAACTTTGCAATAATACGTTTAGACTTCACAACTGTAACATTGTTTAACATGTAATAATAATAATAATAATAATAATAACAACAACAACAACAACAACAACAACAACAACAACAACAACAACAACAACAACAACAACAACAACAACAACAACAACAACAACAACAACAACAACAACAACAACAACAACAACAACAACAACACAACAACAACAACAACAACAACAACAACAACAACAACAACAACAACAACAACAACAACTGGCGGGTGAATGCAATAAAATTCTTACTGCGGAGGATATCCCTCAAACATGGTTAGCAGACAGAACCATCGCCTTTATACCTACGCCAAGGACGGAAAATACTAAATTGTCCAATCGTAGACCAATAACAGTAACGTTGTCTACAGATATGTGCTGGCATCTTCAGGGACAGGCTACAAGACCAGCTGGAAGTGATGAAACGAATACGACCATGGTATGGTGGTTTTAGAGCATGCCGGAGAATAGAGGACAGTCTTTTCATGCTAATGGAGAGCATCTATTCGACCAGATCTACAAAATTGAATTTAGTTGCAATGTTGTGATATATCCGACGATATATCTACGATACGGTCGATAGAAGCACTCGTTGGAACAAGATGATAGAAGGAAAACTAGCACCAGAGTTGGTCAGTAAACTTAAATCAATATGCGACAAGCGAGCATAAAAAAAACACACACAAAATGAGCTGCATCTTCGCAAGAATTGGAAAGAACGCATCAGTGTTCTACAGATATGAATCGAATCTAGGTTTTGAAATAGCATACGCAAAAGATGATAAAATAGTATCTCTCCGACCGTGTGTCTTTTTGTCTGCGGACTACATGATGACTTTGGCGGGGACGTGGCGCTGACCAAATGCAAAACATGCCAACAATATGCAAAGAAACGGCGGAAAATATTGGACAGGAATTCAACGAAAATAATGTGTTAATGTGATATTTTTGGCGGGATACCAGGGAGATGCTGCTAAAGATACAACGCTTGGGAGTTATAATAGAAAATACGCTACATATCTTTAAAGCTGTGCAATACGAAAAGAACGGGCGAAAAATGAACAAAAGGCGTGACATGACGAAAAGGCGCGGTGGAGCTGCAACATATTCATGATGACGAAGAAGCTTTGGAAAAGTATCTTTGTACTAAGGGTGACACACGCTTACTCGATACAATGTGCAGTTGGCCGCTATTCAATGCACTGTAGGTTCGCATGAGCACCACAGTTAATCGAAGGCGAGTTCGGAGGATCTAGCTTCTGAACAAGAGCATAAAGCAGACGTGTAAGTTTTGACAAGCAACGAAATCGTATGTAAGCCGTCTAAAAAAATAGAGCTGCAGGTAACAAAAACAAAATGGCGGCCGAATTGCTCCCAGCAAAACTGTGTGAGAGAAATATAGGCAAACGGGATAGACCTTAAAATAAGTGTATCGTTCATAGATACTTGTAACACGGTGTGGTACCGTATTTTATTTTTGAGCTAACTCATAGACCAATCCTATTTTTAGTGAGCATTTTGTCAGTTAGGTCTGGCAGATGTGTGGAGTCTATTTTGCTTGTTTTTCCATCTCTAAATATGGGATTAGAAGTTGAGAAGATAGCGAAGAAATAGAAAAAACAAGTTTTAGAAGTACAGAAAGAGTCGTCATCGGCAATGACGTTTACAGAATGGATGATGACTCAAGCGTCAATCCGGGAACCTTAATCGCGGGAGTAATATTAAGTTGACTCAGAGAAGCGAACAAATATCCCGCCGTTTCGAATTTAATGCTTTGTACCTGTTGCTGTACAGGATATCGTAAGCTGCATCGATGCCAGCCCCTGTTTTTGGGACAATTGAAGTCTTTGGCTGTCTGCGGGGACAACGCAGCTTCCATTGTGGACGCCATGGGTTAAGCCAACGTGCCATAAAGTTCAAGCACATGTTTACACTTCACAATTGCTTCCATTATAATAACAATAATGATAGTAGCTCCACCCTATACACGCTGAACACCTGAACAGATCTGTAAGTCTGTCCAAGCTTTCATGAACAGGCTAAATTAGAGCTGAATGGACAATTTAAACCGACTTGCAATTGGCCCCGCATGACTGCCGCAACTGTTGTCTTTGCTAATTGTTGTTCTTTGTCCTTAGAATCTGAATAGAGTAAGATAACTTGCGAAGCGAAACTTCCCATAGGCAGCATAGCCCGCGCCCCATTGCGCTTCTCTCTGCCGTTTTCATTGTTGCTATCATTGCTTTTGCTGTGGAAGCTGCACGGACTTGAAGTGTTCAATGCGCACTAGATTCGAGAACGCCGTTTGGCAGACTGACGCAACACGAGCGCTTCTTGTCTATTCAAAATGAGCATCGCTTTATATTTAGCATTTCGATCGTTGAAAATCAGCGTCAGCTAGCATGAACACACTCCGGCCCCGGCTCCGGCTACTGCATCTTCGGGTGTGGGCAACTAGTTGACATGCGCACTATTTGTAGATTGTGTCTATCTATTTTGGTCGACCTGACAGCCACGATCGTTTTAACGATGCTAGCAGGCAGAAGCCATCATTGAGCTCTTTTGTAAATCCCTATCAAAATGATATGCTCGCAGGCGCATAAATAGTCGCAGACGAGTGCATGGCTGTCCACGGAATTTGAGCAAATAAGTGTGCATATGCCTGCGAAGAGCCTTGCCATTTTTGTTTTATTCGGCAGCTCTAGTTCGATGCGACGGCAGCTTTAGAGCGATGTGCATTTTTTTGCGATAAAATAGTCGTGATTTTATGCTTGGCAAAAACAAAACTGGTAAAACCGCAATAAACGAGCAACTCTATTCTCAGTAATGGATTTGTGTCTAAAATAATCATTTGCGCATTAGTAGGGCGATTGCTTTCTACTGAACGTGATATCGTTGCTATTTGATACGACAAATGAGATAGTCGCTTCGTCGTTTATATATGTATAATATATATACATATATATATATATATATATATATATATATATATATATATATATATATATATTTATATATATATACATATATATACATATATATACAGGTAGTTCAATAAGTTCTTAGAATGAAAACCAAGAATTTTCCAAATCATGTTTTTAAATTTATCTTATTCGATATACTCCCCGAGATGCTCAATACACTTTTCCCACCAAGATTTCAGAGCTTTTATACCTCTTAAGTAGAATTCCGCGTCTTTAGACTGAAAATAGGCATTGACAGCAGCCTTAATCTCTTCATTGCTGGAAAAACGCTTTCCACCGAGACTATTCTTCAAATGTTCGAAGAGGAAATAATCAGAGGGGGCCAGGTCTGGAGAATAGGAAGGTTGTTCAATAAGTTCGAACCTCAGTTGGGCCAGTTTTGCCGATGCTTGCCGGGACTTGTGTGCAGGAGCATTGTCCTGGTGAAACAGGACAACCTTCTTCTGCAAAGGGGCCGTTTCACGATGAGTTCTTGCTAAAGGCAGTCCAACAGTCTTGCATAATATTCTCCTGTGATCGTTTTACCGCTCTCAAGGTAGTCGACCAGCATTATTCTACGTTGGTCTTAAAAAACTGTAGCCATCACCTTTCCGGTCAATGCCGTTGTCCGCACCCTCTTCGGAGGTCCTTCATCAGGTGCACACCATTGGCAAGATGCTTCTTGGGTCTCGGGAGTGTAGTGATGGACCCAGCTTTCATCGACGGTCATGAATCTGCGCCAAAAATCCGACGGATTGTTCGACATCTTGGCCAAATTTCGCTGTGAAGCGAAAACAGGCGCGTTTTTTTGGCCTTGGTTGAGCAAATGCGGCAGCCATTTTTCTCTGAGCTCTTTCATCTTCAAGTTTTCGTATAGGATAAAATGCACACTACCTAAACTAATTCCTAATGCCTCCGCTATCTCCTTAATGTTCATTCGCTTATCTGTGCCAACGATGTTTCGCACTTTCTCTATGTTTTCCTCATCAGTTGCCGTTTTTTGGCCTCCTGGACGTAGTTCATTCTCGGTGCTCCTGCGAACTCTTTTTAACACATTAATCCAGTTGGAAACAGTGGCAAAACATGGCGCAGAGTCACCGTACGTCTCGTCTAACTCAATTTTTACTTGGGTCGCATTCCAACCTTTGAAATAAAAATGCTTGATAACCATTCGAAACTCTTCTTTCTTCATTTTTAAAAATCACGCCGATACGTTGCACGAGAAAAGTTATCAAACGAAATTGCAACGGCCAATCACCATAATATTTTGAGTGCTAGCAGTCGAAAAGTTGCAGTTCCTAATAGCGGTGGAAGCGCGCCAAAATTCGAATTCTAAAAAGCTCATTCTAAGAACTTATTAAACTACCTGTATATATATATATATATATATATATATATATATATACAGAGAGAGAGAAAGATCGCTAACTTGTCAACTATGTCTGTATTGTTGCCTTGGCGTTGCAATGTCTTACGCAACCATGTTCAACTGACACTGTGCGGAACTCGCTGTGGGTGCTCGCGCTTAAGAAGTTTTAACCCGATGTAAAAACTGTTCATCTTTATTGTTCACTTCTTAAAACGTTGCCGCGCCTCGCCTACTATAGGTAATTGTTTAAGCTCACAACAACAATTACACTGGTCACGGTGGTGTTGAGTCGAAGACCGCTCGCAGAGGAGACAGAGCAGTTGCAATGCTATTTAGTTTGTTAGCTTCCAATCGGACATTGACTTCACATTGTGACGAATTCCTTATATCGAATTTTAAAGCGCAGGCAATGGAGATAAGAGTGAGAGAGAGAGAAACGCTTCACATGTCCGTCCTTTGCGATTTTCCCCTACTGCAATAGAAGCAGTAACAGCTGCACCGTTACTCTTACTGCCGTTGTTCTCTCGTTCTGTCGCCAGCAATTTGTACTAATGATTAAATTATCCTTAACATTGCCGCGTTATTGATGAGATTTCTCGTACTGTTGTTGCTATTGTCGTTGTTGTTGTTGTCGTTGTCGCTTTTCGTTGTTTCTTGACGGCCATGTCGCTACGCACGAAACAGGTGGATTGTGTACAATGCCCCGGCAGGACCAATGACACGGGGCTCGGGTGAGGCGATCTCGAACGGAGCTCACTACGGCTATATTGACTCGGCAACAAAACTCGACGCCACGGTCCGAATGCAGCTGTTCGACGACATTGCCGGCACAGAGAAAAACCCTCTCTACAACACACTGGATGTCCTCTTCAAGTACCCCAGAGGCTTTCTAGTTGAAAAGGTACCCGATATATCGGAATGGCTTTTCGATGCCAATCCGGGCATGCGCGTGAAGATGCACGTGAAGTGTGCATTTAGTGAAGAGATGGTGGTCTAGATTATAGAAAAAATTAATAGGGAATGAATATATGACTAAAGATCGGATATATGTCACAATATATATATATATATATATATATATATATATATATATATATATATATATATATATATATATAAATATATATATATATATACATATAGTTTGTTTGTTGTAGGGTTGTTGCGATTCTCTAGCTATACACCAGGAACGTATATATATATATATATATATATATATATACATGCAGAGGTTTGGCATATAATAAGCACTCTAAGAATAGGACAATTATTTACTTTTCAATATACATTCATCTTAAGATGCAAGAAGATGGGTTAGTAACTCATCACAATGTTAAGTCAATGTCCAAAGCTGTCTCCATTTAGGCCAAAACCTGCCTCACAGTGTCCACGTACGAGTCCGTTCTCATGCCAACTAATGATGAGGATATTTGATATGGCTTGATTACACACTGCACGTGCGCTCACGTAAGCAAAACACTGTCTGCTTGGCGTCGTACTATTTATTATCCATTGTCTTAGTCGTAGGCAAGTAGATGGCACGCCTGATAGTCGCACAGATGAACGAATCAGTTCTAAAACTTACAAGGGGCGCTGTATATAATATTTGCACGTGGTTGCGTTTGTATATCTATGTTTATCTAAACAGACTAGAACCACTCGTTAAACTAAAACATAAGAGCATATTCTTATCTCCGTTAAAATTTTCGTCAAATACATAATATTAATAATGGTAGGTATCTGAGAAAGTCTTGTCAAATTGTTAGAATGTAGGCATGCATCTATTTTGGTTACGTTTGTAGCCGAGTTTTGTAGAGCTCAATAACGTAGTTCCTTCTGAATGGCCTGACCTGAGATTCGTTCTTGAAAGCAGGCGTAGTTTCACCCGATTTCAATTTACAAGTGTGTGTATGATGACTACCAAAATGCTTCGGGGCAAACATGGAAAAATAGCACGGCGTTTGCTATTAAGTCGGTCACGTAAGCCTGTTTTACCCCTGGATACATAAGACGAAGCGAATTCGGTTGCTTACCTAATGGCTTTATTACATGAGATGTAAAATAATGAGACGCGAATACGTCGAACTAGTGTTTATATACATTATGATTATAGCCAAAGACAGCATCTGCCCCAAAAACTGCCTTGCTGGTACCTGCCGAGCCTCTTGTTATTATTATTTTTTTACTACTACTATGATATATATATATATGGATTGTGTGCATGTCAAACGGTTAAACGGTCATAACCTTATCCAATGAAAAACCATGAATATCAGATAGGAAGTCAGAAAACAGTTTTTGATTCAAACTCACCACATCCCGAACGTATATAATAAAGCTAGCCACATAACGAGTTTCCGGTATTTGCCCATTATGTGTCATGCCAGAATTATGCCATGTTATGAGAAGAGCCACTGCTTATAGCTCTAAGTCAAAGGGTAAATACACAAGATTGTTCATCACTGTCTAATCGAGCCATGCCTCAACATACTTATTTTAGCTAGCATCATTATTCATATATGAGCTTAGGAAATTACGATTCGATCATAGTTACCCATTAAAAATTATCACACATTCCATATGTTTCGAAGACAGGTCCGACTATATTAGAGTACTTCATCTCTAATCTCACTAAGAATCCAGAAGTTTTTTTTAGCTGACTTTAGTGGTTCTTGCTGTGTTGTGTTGTGTTCTTGTTGTTGTTCTTTGTTGTTGACTAGAACCTGACGTTCCTTGCGTACAGTGATCGGCCACCCGCCGAGCTCAGTAACTCGTCAACAAATGGCATTGCCAAGGGTGTTCTGCTATTCGGCCAGAATTCGGGCGCTTGGGTGTCGCACACTTTCGACGGCTTCGGACACTTCTTCCAGGAAAAGTTTCTCCTGCCTGACGAGCCGCGTCGTGAAGCGCAGACCGCTCTTTGCATGTCTTTGAAGGCTGACAACTGGCCAAAAATGGGTACAAAAAAAATCGCATTAAACCGCTTACCTACTCGTCCTACTACGATAATCAGATTACTTGTATGAATGCATGAGACGGGTGAGAAGGTTGAACTTACCAAAGCGTGATATTACGTCAAAGGTCTGGCGTGTTATAAATGTGACGTCACAGTGGTTTAATAATAAAACATTTTTTTTAATATTGATACTTTCAGTATCCTATAATCTCGTATTTAAAAATAGATTGATTTTGAATGATTCTACCTAATACTATAGACTAATCTGCAATATGATGTTCGAAAATGAGATACGAATGGAACACTAAGAGGGAATTGGACATGTGAAAAACGCACGGAGTTCGAAGATGCCTGCATCCTTATCACAGGAACCGTACGATAGTACCCTATAAATAAAATCCGACTTCACGCTTGAGATTATTCTCGAGGTTGCTATTAACGATATAAAACTCAAAGAAAGCTATACTATAAACAGAGCGAACATATAGTGTAAGGGTGTACAAGCGAGAGGGAAACGCCGCGGTGTAGTGCGGCGGACATACTTGGACAAAATTAAGTACTCTAATCTGCTTTATTCCTAAACTTAGGAGTCACTATTTAAAGATCGGGATATCCTGATATTATATAGGTCCTGTTCATCCAATGCAGCTATTGGTATTAAGCATGTTCCGCAGCAAAAGAGCAAATTGCACCACTAAACTATGGGGGGGGGGGGGGAGGCAACGATCTCGCGATTAAGCCATACATTTGTTGCCTTTTTACTTAGCAGTTATAATACGTAGGTATTGTAATATATGCTAATTCCCATATAATTTTGTTGGTTTGCGTCTGCCAAAATCGCTCAGTTATAAAATACAGCATATAACAAAGGCTTAGTGAACTGTCGTAACGTTCGCATTGTTGCTTTACAGTGGCCCATCTGCGGCGGGAATCGCCCAACATTTACGACTGGAACATCCCACCGATGCTGTTCGAAGCCAATCCCGGTTTAAAGCAGCTCGTCGAGAAAAGCTTCAACCATGAAGAACCTGGCGCCGAATCGAACATTCTCATCGGGGTCAACGGCACAGACTTTATGGCATTCTCTAAAAACGCCGTGCATAACTATGGTAGGTTCTGGAAGCGGCATGCGTTATGAATTTGCTTGCATGCATTTTTAGTTAGTTTATTATTTCAATCGTCCAATGACAAAAAGTTGCAAACACGCAAAATGTATAGGAACGACAAAGCTTTACAGGGATACTTTGCACGGACTCTGCTGCAGCATTGCTCCAGTGAGGTTTTTATTATCCAATTATTTTGGGATTCGTGGTTTCAAACGAGACTGGACAACCAAAAGTGAACCGCGCCCCGGACGTCCGTTGAAGCCACTACGTAAGAAATGGTTGAAAACATTCCTTGTACCGTCATGGAGCATCCTCAAATGAATGTGCGTGAGATAGCTCACATCGTAAGCATCTAATTAGGTGGAGTGCATATTAGGCCGCACGACTAATTTAAAAAAAAAAACACTGGTTTTGAACTCTGTGCCGCACATGCTTACCATCGATCAGAAGCACGGAAGAGCACCAAAATTTTACCAGTGTTTTTCAATGTTTAAGCGCAGCCCACAAGACGTTTGGTGTAGATTCTTGACCGTGGATAAACTTGAATTCACCGCTGCATACCGAGTCTAAACAATGGTCAAAGCAGTCGCTTTTCAAGAAATTGTTTTCATTGACTTCTTCAAGCAGTCAAGCAATCTTAAAAGGATACTAGTCCACAAATTTAAGAGCAGTTTGCCCAAATAGCTGGAAAGCAAACGACCAAGATTTGTACGCAAAGGGAATACCTCACCATGAGAACGCCGTGGCTCACACCTACACAGTCGTACCAATGGCCAAACTGTGCGATATAGGGTTTGTACTACTATCAAAACTACTATTTTGTAATACTACATGCCACCCTACTCTTTGGTTCATGACCTTGTCATATTCCGAACGCGTCAAGATCTGGCTCAGGGACATTCTCGTTCGTTGAAGAGGACATCGCCGCTGCGGATGCGTACTTTGAAGGCCTAGAGCCTTCTTATGTTTAATTACTGGAATAAGTATGTCGAGCAGCAAGAAAACTACGTCGAGAAATAAGATAGACATATCTGGAAATTGGGTGGCCTATTGCGTTTTCTGGTAACTTAGTGACCTATCCATGTGTGTGTGTTTTTGTGTTTTTTTATGCAATAAGTATGTTGACAAATTTCCAATATATATAATATTGCCCTGCTAATTAGAATGATAGCGGACCTATTATTATTCGCGTATCTATACGTATCGCGTATATGTATATGCTGATAGTTTTATAACCTAAATAATAACGACACGTTTTTCCTACTTGCGTTTTCTGCAGCACGGACCGGAGCCATGATGTGTCCCACACGTGCGAGTTCTTTTTTTGTGGAAGAGGGTTAAATGCAGTTACGCGCTACCGGTCCGAGTAGGAAATATATCTCGGGCTGTGTGGGACTCGACCTTGGCGGATGGATGTTACGCCGCTGAGACTCATACCCACTAAACGCACCTCCCCTCTTAAACTTCACTCTCTGATGGCTCATCTCTATTGAACAATGCTATGAGCCATTAGCAGAAGTGGCGAGTGCCCTATCGGATAAATTGACCGGGGTCGCTTACGCCCCCCCCCCCACCCCACCGTTTTTTCTCCCAATTTCCATCCCTGGGCCAAACCCAGAATGTACTCCACGAATCCTTTCAAACAAATTTGCGAGGGGCCCTACATTTCGGGATGAGTTATTCCCGTTCTGGACCATCTCTAGAGCGGGAATAACGCATTCCGAAATGCAGGACCCCCGCGAAATTGTTTAAAATGATACGTGCGAGCTCTGCCCATACTCCTTGACTCATTACACAGACTAACCTAACGCTTCCATGTATGCACGCTGCTGTATTTTCTGACCCGCCAGACATCTACGAAACGCTAGTCGCACCTCAGCTGGAGGCCAACATCTACATCCGCGGGACAGAAGATGGGGATCAGCATCTGGAAAACTACTGCAACGACTTTAACCTTACCGAGGTGGAAGAAGTGGAACTTAAGCTTGGACAGGACGTCGTATTCAAGAAGATTCGTAAAAGTCAGGACAACTCACGATGGGCAATCTCTGAGCGAGATTACTGGGTTTGCTTTGGCTCTGTGCAGAGAAGGGTGAGCTATTGCTTGATTGACGCTGTGGCATAAACGCATATATTTATATTATATATAAGTATTTTAGTACATACGATGAGGATATAAAACATGTTATATACAAGCGTACTGTACTTAGTTTTACACACGCCAGACAACGTTCATTTATAGAATATTGCATCTTACATTGCAAATATGGATCTTATCTTTGCAAATTAATCAGGTGACTGAGTGGCCTAGGTAGTTAGTGTGCAATGTTTCCCTGGCTTTTGACGTGCTCAATCGCAGGTTCGATCTCGGGTGTGGGATCTATTTCTTATGTTCGAACATGTCAGATTTGTATATGTAGCGCAAGAGAAGAGTAAGGACACATTTCGGTGTCGCACATGGATGCCTATGTTTGATCATTTCTACTGTCACAATAAGTTGCTATTAAAAAGAAGGTGCAAGTATAATATAATTTGTGAGGGTTACACACACACATACTTTAGAGAGAATCTGACGGTTGTTGGTTGGAAAATAATTTATTTAGGCAAATATTCTATCTATGTACCGATTAGTAATTAATATGCTGAAAAATGGTTTCTTTGAGAAAATTGTTATGAAGCTTAATCTGTGTATAAAGATTTAAAATTATGTTGAATTAGCAAATTGCTAACTGGCCTGCAAGCACGGCGCGTTTAGTCCAAGTAAAACTACTTGCAGTTGCAATATTTATAGACGCATCATGAGATAAGTTAAGTTGAGATTAAATGATGTTCTATCCGACTCCCAATACGAGTGTGTTTACCTTATCTCCATTTTTAATCTCAATTATCTTAGTATTATAATCGCTCTTTCTAGAAATAAGCAGAACTCAACTGATAACCAGTTATCTGGTTTCAGTACATCAAGAATCGCTTGGTTTAGTTAAAATATCTTTTTAACATATTTATCATTCCTCATTTTTTACTTTTGTCTTAGACGGCGACTGTTGTAAGCCCAATAAGAGTACTCTTTAGATGTTTATTTCACTCTGTTCAGTGATTAAAGGTACTTACACTTCTATTATTATTTTATAATAAACATTGATGAGTGATGAGAATAATTTCCGATTATACACTTATATGTCTTGTCTAATTATGATAGTTAACGTTATAGTTGTTTATTTGTTTATTTATTATTTACATTAAACGGACTCATTTATTCTATCACCCATTCAATTTAAAGGCAAGCAGGCTTAGCAGATATATTTCGTTTTTATCCCTTAGCGCTTCAAAGGGCCCTTGGTTGAGCTAAAGTGTGAACTCTTTTTTCGCCCAAACATAAGACCGCAACAAGCTTAGCTCCTGTGATTTGTGGTTGGAAAAATAATCATACGGCATTTCTTATGGATTCTGCATCGCGTGAGGCTGTGCTTTGCTCTCACCAGTTTGATCATTGCATATTGCGTGCTCTGTGCGAATGTATGTGACTCCCCTTCTTTCCCTCGGACGGTGATAAGATATCTTCGCACGCATATTCCTTCACTAACTTCCATCAGTGCAATGCAGGCACCTTGTTCTGTTGTGTTTCTTACTTTGAGGATATTGTTTGGTTACCGATTCTACTATTATTTTAACCACATTCAGTTTGGTTTGTTTTTTGCAGAAAAGTCACTTGCCCCGTGGTGCAGAAGTTTTCTGCTTCCAGAACCAGCCAGCCAATATCCTCCTGGCCAACAGCATCGACAAATTCGCCAGCTGCAAACCTTTACCAGAGGAAATTGCTGCTAAGGTATATACGTAAAGGTTAAAATGCAGTAGGTGTAAGCACGTGCATTATACACACAAATATTCAAACATAGACTAACATTAACCACTATTAGATTATGATTGGTATTATTATGATGATGATAATGGTGATGATGATGATGATGATGATGATGATGATGATGATTATTATATATTATTATTATTATTATTATTATTATTATTATTATTATTATTATTATTATTATTATTATTATTATTATTATTATTATTATTATTATTATTATTATCGCAGCTCGACACATATGATCCACTTCGGACATTACGATGTCTTTACTTATGCCGCAATGAAAAGTGTTATTATTTACCTCGAGTCACATTGATGTCAGCTGCGTACTTCAAACAAATGTTAGCATGCCTAGACTTATTTTCGCTATCAGCAAGCAATTAGCATTTAGTAAAAAAATATATATATATATACTTGTTTTTGCAGCTACTGTGTGTGCGTGAATTTGGTGCGCTTTGTGTAGTTGTGGCTCTATCGGGGGATCGAGTCGTTTTTAAAGTGAATAACTGAGTACAGTTTTCGGAGTTTTGTGGACAATAAATTGTATAGCTCTTGCTGCCTTGAAAACACACTTTTCCGACATCCACAACCGGACCATTCTACATACACAATTGTATTGCTATAGTATCATACACATTGCGACAATTGGACCGGCCAAAATAGTGTTTGTGCAGTCATTCATAGATGGCTTTAATATGCCCCATTCAAACAAAAGCGCATTTATTATATTAGATACGATTTTTTTATAACTACAAGAAACCACTGCAACTGATTTACAGCTTATTGCGAACATGGTGTGCACATCTCTTGTCTCCGAGAGGAAGAACTGAAATCTGACAAGCGAAGTACCATAACCTGGAGGTGCTTTGCGCTGCACCCGCATCGAGTATTATGACATCTCACAAGAAATTAATTAACAATTGCCATAGAAGTGGCAAACTGTATAACACTTTTCTGTCAGAGGCTGTTAAGACCCAAAAAAACGTCTGATTGCAGACGCCATCAAAGAGGGCGATGCGTGGTCGTCACATGGGGTACTGCAACCAACAATGATGTGTTGATTATTTTTCTTGGGGCTACTACCTTCCGCCCAGAAAAGAAGATTGCTCTTTTCATTAGCGAGGCTGTTGACGCTTCTCCTACACCGGGTCATACTTCCACAAAAGACAGGGATGTTCCATGTGAAGAGCAAGCCCCGTATTACCGCCATCATAAACGCAGCCGCTGATGCCGATGAAGCAACAGCCACACAACCGTTGAGCATTTTCCTGCATGCCGGCTATCCGGAATGTGGGAAATTTCGATAGCAACAGGTTTATTGTTAGCCAAGTAGCTTGATTTCATTCCCCGCTAAATGTCATTTCGGTTCTGCGGTATAGTCAGGATTGCTAGATCACCAACAAAACACTCTCACTAACTTCTTGGCTCGTATATGTGCCCTTGTGAGATACAAGCCACTCAGATAGTGCATGAGATAGTTGAACGCTGTGTCTATAACAACAAGGGAGAGCAAGTCAAAAATATTTTGGGACATTGTCAACCAGTGCAAAGTCTTTCGTACGCCCTATGAAGTTTGCTATGCATGGCACGAGAATGGACCCTACATACGGGCCATTAATATGTACTATTTGCATACCACGTTTTTTGTGAGCATAAGTAAGAGCATAAATCGTTGATGTCCAATTTTTTAAGAGGGCTAGAAATAAACGCCATAAAAACCAAAACTGTAAAATTCCGAAAAGAGGGCGACTGACTCCCAAAATTAAAAAAAACGTTATGCAAAACGTTATACGTTGCGCCAATATTTGGGGTTTGTCAACTCTGTCGGGTAACTGGGATTTTGACTCCATCATACTGGGCAAACTTTGGTTTGATTGAAAAGTGTTTGTTTCAATGTACATGAAGCAAGTACTTTGCTTGTCAATGCGGGTAAGGAGCCGCTTTGTGAACCTCATGTCAGCTGGGCGCCAGCTATTAAGATAATTCGATCAAGATTAAAGACACTGTTTTTTCCGAAGTAGGAAAATAGGAAAATAAGGTTGAACAGAAGGTCGGAAACCAGGATATTTATAGTGCGTCTCTCGTCTGGTCTGGTCTTGCACGTACTAATAGCTGTGTCTATACCAGATAAATATGCCGATTGGTACGTGATAAACATAGTTCATGGCAATAACTACCTGATCTGTTTAAAACGATGTTCCACAAAAGGTATACAGAGTGTCCTCGCAAGCGTGTGCAAAGTATCATGCGTCTGTCTGCCCGGTCTTTACTAAGGGATTGCTGCACTGCCTCTCTCGAATGACTGCCGTGAGCAGCTGATAATCGTATAAGTAGCAAAGCGATATGCATGTTTAATAGGCGTAAATTAAATGTGAGGATTGTCTAAATTGAGCACTAAAGCTTGTATGCACATGCGAAATTGATGCGCCTGTATATGTCATGATCAAATGAGATAAACGACTAAGAAATGCAATGCTTTTTTGTTCCTGTCTAATCACGCCAACACCGATGCTATCCACTGGAGGTTGCTGCGGCACCACCTGGAACGGCTGTTTCTTTGGGCAACAGCGGAGGCACGTACGTGCGGCCAGCGATCATACGGCCGAGCTTCGGAGTTCCTCGCATCTACTACGGTGGGCTGCCCAGCTTCGGGCTGGGTTTTCCGTTCAAGAAAATCCTCAAGAATCCGATTGTTGTTGGTGCCGCCGTCGCCGGAGTGATGCATTACCGCCATAAGCAGCAGATCAAGAAGCTGAACACCGCGCACGCCTTGGCCAGCGGCTATGGCGGAAGATCGTATCCGTCGCCATCGTTTGGTGGGGGTTCTTCGGGCGCCTACGGCTCGGGACTGGCTGGAATGTTCGGTAGCAAAACTCCGAACGCACCCGGCTACCCCACGATGGGCGGTGGCTACCCTACGGGTCATCACGCCTATCCTGTTCCTGGGTATCCTGGTGGCGCCTCGAGCTACCATCCTCCAAGCTACGGCCATCACAACCCTGGCTACCCAGTGGCGCCTCACAGCTACCCTAGTCCGGGGGGTTATCCACCCTACCCTTCGGGCGGCGGTTCGCATGGCTACCCAAATGCGGGCGGTGCACACGGTTATCCGAGTCCGGGCTATCCAACGGCGCCGAAAAGCGCCTACCCAACAGCACCTGGAGCGTCCTACCCTTCTCAGCCGGCCTTTAATCCATCGTATAATCCGGCCCGTTCCACCGCCTCTGCACCGTCAGCGCCAACGGCTCGCAACGCTCCCAAACAACAAAGCAGCAATGTTAGCGCCGGCAGCAACAACAGCAAGAACAAGAACAGCAACACGGCATCCCGCCCATCGATAAGGACGTCACGGCCTCAGGTGAACAATCGGCCCGTTCGAGTGGAAAAAAACCGTCACGCGAACCGTTACATCCTATGGGTCTAATCGGGGCAGTTCGAGGGGGAGCAGCCGTGGCAGCGGAAGCCGAAGCAGGGGCGGCCGCATAGGCAAGGGCTAGTGGGTATTTGACCTGGGGACATCCCCGCTTACCCCCCTGCCGAACAAAGTCCATCTCTTCGTCTTTTTCATCATGTTTTCGCTCATTAACAGTTGTAGCAGCAGCAACACGCATTGTTGAGAGCCTGGTATATCTGCCTGACGACGTTAGGTAACACCAGTCTAATAATTTTTTTTCAGTGATCTGCTTTGCCAGTCATAGACATATATATATATATATATATATATATATATATATATATATATATATAAATATATTCATATCAATACAAAGCGGCTGCTGACCATCGCTTTAATTTCCAGCTTTCTCGTATCGGGGGGTAAGACACCATTGTTGAATACACGGTATACTAATCCGGTCTTTTGCAGGATAACCTAAAACTGGAAAGAGGGGCAGCCATACAGCCAATGAACGTCGATGTCCAACTTCTATTAGTTTTAAATTAATAAGGCACTTCTAAGCAGCACTTAAATGCGTAGAACATAAGTGCAGTCCGTAGCATCAACATTCGCTCGTGAACAACAATCCATAATTTTAAGGACGTTTCCGAGACAGGGATTTACCGGCGGATCTACTTTGGTTTATTGTAGTATCAAACCAAGTACAATAGAAGAGCGTTCGCATATAACAGTACCATATTTGTACGTTGTACTGACATAGATCACTTTATATATATATATATAAGTCCACGCCTACACATATACATCTATCTTGCATACTTTAAGACCCAAAATCATCTGTGCCCTAAAAGGCAACCCAAAAGCAAGCTCAAAACGGAATAAAACATACTGCAAAAATCAAAGCTAATTGATTTCGTCTGTTTAGTTAGATCGCTCACACCGATAACTCGTGTACCATATGGGTTAGCAGTTTTAACAAGTTTCAATATACAAATACCGCTACACGATGTTGGCTTTTGCATATAATAGTTCTCGCGCAAGTAGGCATAATGTAAGGTACTTTTTGCATACGTAAATTAATTTGTTTTGCCGTATGTTAACAGGACATGTGGAACTAAAATGCAACAGGTAACTATGTTTATTAGATATTGCTCTATTATTTCACTGTTCAGCTTCTAGAACAAAAATCCTCAATCTAAGATTATCAAAGGAGCGCTGTGGGTTCAGTACTCAGTCGAAATATTTCTACACCACTTCATACATAGTAGACAGAGGGGTATTATTATTATTATTATTATTTATTAATATTGTTTAAATGTTACAATTGTGAGGTGTGAACGTGTACTCCTTGTCTTCTCCTAACTCCTAAATATTATTCCATGGAACCGACAATACAGCCGGCGTTTCCTCGGCACACAGCAAGCGACAGCAGTTGCCGTAGAAACTCGCCTTCGCGCCGATTCCCTGTGAGATCTGTAATCCGTTGGCCCAGCTCACTAATGAATTTCTTGGTTCCCTTGCTTACCGGGCCCATTGTTTCCATCGATATTGGCACTACGATATAACTTGTCTCCAGTTCTTTGTACTTGCGTTTTTCCCATTATCTGCGCGCTCGGCAACCCATCCCGCTTCTAGTGAACTGTGGCGTATATACGAGGGAGTCACTGTACATGACACTGTAGCATCCCATACCAAGCATCTGCCGTTAGCCCATAGCGGGATTGTTACACCGTCAGGTCTTTTGCCGTCATGAAGTTCTAATCTGGGCTCGAGCGTGCTTGGTATACCAGCTTTGCGTAAGGCTCTTCTTATAATTGCATTGATTTCAGCGTGTCTAGAAACTCTACCATGGCTTTTGATGCAGCTAAGAGGGTGAAGTCCATCCTCAGTTACTGTGGTACCACATGCTCGGCAACTGGAGGTGTTGCAAACCGGGGCACCTATTCGAAGAGCTGTTACCATGCGGAATGAGGTGTTGTCCAGCATGGTACCCAGCTGCGGGGAAGGGAGACACTTTAGAAAGCCTCCACTAAATGTGTCCCGTGCTGCCAGAAAGACAGTTTTTTCCACTGGAGATTGGAGGTTGTCTAACAGCTCTCTAGCTGCAGCGCTGCATCTGTAGGAGTCCAATGTATGCTGTGTGGGACGCTGTTGCCAGGGGCCTGGTCCAATTGTTTGTCTAGCTATTAGCTCTGCAGCGTCTTTGGCTTCTGTGATTCCTTGGCGGATGTCTGGTTCGACCAACGTTTTTGCGAGTTTACCAAATTCCAATAGAGACAAGGCATAGCATATGGGAGCCAGCTCCGCCGCTGATCTAATACCAAGTTCTCCTTCGGCAATTGGAAGGGTTGCTCTTTTCCAAGTGTCATCATGCAGGTCGACGTTTAATACTTCACCTTAAAATGTTTCTTGCGGTATCGTCGTAAGCTTGAAGATCTTCGTGGCGTTTAATAGCTGGTGAAGTGCGCAGAGAATAGTTAAGCTTCGGCGAGCCCAGAGCTGCTTGCGAATGCATTGCCGTTAAGCGAGAGCGAATTTGCTTCAGTCCAGTGCACTTATTATTATTATTATTATTATTATTATTCAGAGTAGCCCCGTGCTGTGATCTCGATTACGGGCTGCTCTAGACACATTAACACGAGTCGGCCAGTGGCCAACTAAGGACGCAGACTGGCTCGCCGTTCAATGGCGTCGAATTAAAAACTAAACGTAAAAAAAGGTTAAGTCCACCGACGTCGACCGCAAAGTCCACCCCCCAACCCCAAGAGTCATTGCCTGGGGCATCGCAGTCGCGTATATCATTATAGGCGCACGTTGGGGACCTAACCCGGCGTATTGGCGAAGTGCGGGCGGTCGTCAATGCGGAATATAAGCTCTTCTGACCGAGGAGTCAACTTCGGTTTGCTATGCTCTCTGTCTCCTGCGGCAAGGGCCGACCGGCCTCTCGGCTTAGCGGGGGACTCGGGGGTTGGAGCTGACTCGGGGGCGGCGGCAGCAGCGGCGGTTTCTACTACGGCTACTTTTACTGGTACTGCTTTAGATGTAAATTAGTATTTGTCTTGTGTCGATCGATCGCCGTCTTGCCGCCTCGCAGCCAGGCTCGTCGACGAAATTCCCACTCTTGGGTCCCCCGACGCGTTGCGAGCCCAATTCAGGCAGGGTCCGGCCGCCGCCTTTGCATTGACCCTCGGCACTAATTTTCTACTGCCACCGACCTTACCAGACCCCCTCATGTCGCATTACTGTCGGCTTTTTCATCGTTTCATCATCTCGCGTGGATGGGAAGCTTCGGCTGACGGCGCGGCAAAACAACGACGAAGCAAGATCATCAAGAGGAAAAGCAGAGGAGGGTCAACGTAGCTGTGCTGTACTGTTGTGACCATCAGCTTCCTCTCTTTGAGTGCGAATCGGTGAGTGCCCACGTCGGTATAAATATATATATATATATATATATATATATGTGGGTGGACGGTTGTGTTAAAACTGCTGTTGCTGCTGTTGCTGCAGTGAAACGGTCGGCTCTGTCCAGCAACGGCTAATGGATCACCCCCCTGTGCCGCACACAGACTAAGGAGGTCAGGCTGACTACGCCGCTTTTTGAGTACGTCACGGAGCGGAACGTACCGCAGCAACGAACCGTGCTCGAAAAGAGATCGCAGCGGCACGCGGCAGGGCGGCGATCTCAGTGTCAGCTCATGCAGGCCGTAATGAGAGGGGCATGGCAGTATCGAAGGCTGGATGGGTCGGCAGGATAGAAAAAGCCCCCGGAGTCCTCGCCCCGCCAATTGGTAAAAGCAACGGAGACCGACCGCAATCCACCGCTCCACGAAACAACGATGGAAATTTACTTTCTTCTTTGTTCTCTCTTCTCGCCCCGTTTGGCCTGGCGAACGAATATTTATTCATTGGGTTGAGACCCAATAAGTGCAATAAAACGAGACATCGTTTGCGGTCAACCACAAAGGGCCGGGCAGGGTATGGGGGAAGGGTCGTTGCATATTAATTAGATAGAAGCTCTGGCGACGATGCATTTGTGCTTTTTCCTGGGCAAGAATGCAACACATTGAACCAATGCAGGGCAAAGGCTTCTAAAAAAAGGATTTATAACTTCCTGGGCGTTGAATTCCTCCCCTTAAGGCATACAAAACGTGAGGTTTCATTGACATAAGACAAACGCTGTTATCATATACAGATTAGGGTTTTGAGGAGTGACTAACAACATTGGCATTACATTTTCCTGTTTTGAAAGGAAACGTGGAGTGTGTTGGCCGCTGAGGACTGTCCAATATTAAAAAAAAAAAAACATTTGGATACGTTGGACAACAACTGTCACTTCATGCACTTTATAAGACTCGATTCTATAAAGTTACTTTATCTGCAGGCTAAGCTTATATTAGAATGCCTTTCGCTGATATGTACAAACCACCGTTACAAAACGAATCACTCGCTAGCTCCAAGACTGTATTGGCCTTGGCAGTGTTTCAGTTCAATTTCAAATTTGAGGTTTATTCACGGAACCGCAATTTAACAATGCTTAAGTTCTCAAATATAAAAATGTTTAAAATGTGTATTAGCACCAACCTTATCTATTTCATACTTCAACATGTCTCACTCCATACGAAACTAACCATTAAAGCCGCTAAAACTTCTCCAGTTCAAACACGTGACACATTTTCTTCAACCTATTGACATTTAACTAGTTTTGGCTAGAGTTTTTACTCGTAACCCAGTTTTTTCACCTCAGGTTTAAATAAT
>QVRM01003659.1:0-55000 GCA_003439945.1 Dermanyssus gallinae
AAGATTCGTGACGCTAAGTTCCGATCGCTAGACGCGTCGCGTGCCACAACCCGGGCAATGTGCACCGCGTGGGTTTGTTGTCGTATTGGCTCGGATACGTACAATGATACTAATGCATAAGCTTCCTACATTGTTTACCGACAAACTTAGATATATATATATATATATATATATATATATATATATATATATATATATATATATATTAGTGTACGCCTAACACGAACCCGTAGATATCTATATACACGACCTTATTGGTATTACTAGGTTTATAAGGTGCTGCAAGAAAACGATGACAATGTTACACGTTCTAGTGCTATAAATACGATCTAACCAACAATTCCACTGAAAATAACACACGGAACGAAAAGCACAGGCGTGTTATTCAAATTATTTGGCACGACGATTCATTCGATGACTCTTGTATAGTAAACAAAGACTGCATACTGACTTTTTACGAAATGCTGTAACAACTCACTTTACTACTGAAACGCTAACCATCGAAACCACTTACCAAAACCACAAAATAATGTTGAAATTAAACTTGAAAAAAAACTAATGATTAAAGAATTAAATGAACAATTCTAATCTTGTCAATATGCAAATATAGATAAAGCAATAATACGAACGATAAAAAAAAGACTGCGCAGGCGAACTACAAAACAATGAGGTCGGTAGATTACAGAAAGCATGGGAGCAACAGGAGGCACTGAAGGAGCGAAGAAGGGAAAGAAAAAAGCACATTTTTTAATCAGATAGACTTGATAGGCTAAATATTCCACAAATATTCGTGCAACCTAGAAAAGGACCTCCAGCTGTTTCCGTTCATTGCCTTTCAAGAAAAGAGCACGACGTCAAACACATGATCCTCAGGTAGCTCGGATTAACCCAGGTAGGGATTCCCCAGGTAGGCTTAACTGCAATAGGCAACTGCTAGACGAAACCGCTCAGGAAACACTCCTAAAACGGCAACCGGAGGAGGTGTTTCGCGGTCTTAGCCCCACGTGACCACCACGCCTCATGAAGCTTGCCGAATGTAAGTACTATATATACTCTTTGTCCTTCTTTCATAAGGACAAAGAGTATACAGAAAACATTCTGAAACTATCTAACACGTCTGTACACCAGGTGTTCGCACATGACAAAAGGGACAGCTTCGTTCCTTCGATTCAACCCAAGTCGATACGGAAGCCTTGATACAACCCAATAGCTTTTATTCCACAGATAGATATCTATTTACACGTGATGTCACTTGAAGCTGCTATGAAACATCAGTCGCTGGATTGGGAGTAGCCATTCATGTCTTTGTTGTTGCCGTTGCAATTGTTGCCGTTGCAATTGTTTCCGCTGCCGCTGCTGCTGCTCTTACGCTTGATTTATTGCTGTTATCGTTTTTTCGTTGTTGCTGTTGTTGCTGGATGTCTTCGTCGTAGATGGTAAGGGGGTTCAGCAGTGTGCCAGTGTGATGGTGGCTGTGATGACCCTTTTGCGGCGAAACTCCCGTCATATGATGCGGGATCCTTCACGTGTGTGTGGGAACACAGGTGGGCATGAAGGCGAATCAGCTATCTCACTGCAGACAAACAGTCTCTCGCGTGACACGTACACTCGGTCGTTACTCGAACTGAACCTGTAAGAGTAGATACAAGAAGACAAGACAACACATACAACATCTGAGGCAATATATATATATATATATATATATAGACACATACACCGGTGCACTAAGCTAATTTGCTCACATTGCACTGTGCCCAGGGGAGTAAAATTTGCCTTTGGGCTGTCGGCAGCGATGTCCCCCCGTTCCTGTCACCAGACTGGCTAAGGCACTAAACGCAAGCTCTGATGTTGATGATGACTAGTATTATTCATTCTCCATTAATGCAATCGTGAGGTGTGAACGTCTACTAGATTTCATTGGTCACCAGCTCAGCCCACAGATGCTAGGCCCCCAACAGAAGCCGAGTTCCCGCTATAGACAGGTAATAGCAACAATTTACTCGAATATTTGATGTGATCTCTCGAATACACTAGAACAAATCGTTGGATAACTAACCAGTCTCCTTCCTGATACTGGGTACCCGGATATCCATTGTGATAGGTACGGGTGTAGCAGCTCTTAGCTAGTTAGCTCGGAATTATACTTCAAACACGGCTGTAAAGCCGCATGTTCCTGACTCAGCTGAGTGACTTTCTACTTATGAATTGATCCAGCGGATGTCGATTCAATCGCTCTTCCAAGAAACCCGGATCAAGCACGCCCCGGATGGCACCATCTGCATTGCTTAACTCGCTTTGAATATCTGGCCTTGCAGGTTTCTTAATAAATGCTTTGTTAATGAAACCAATTTCATTAGTGAAGTAGCGAGGCAGTCAGATCAGAGCCAGTAGTTTTCCGGATCCCAAGGCCACCCGCGCTAATAAAGGGCCATACTTTTTCCAGATATACTTCCTTCTAAATCGATGTTTAGGATCTCGTGTAGTTTATCTATGCAACGGTGGCCTCACATTTCGGCGCGTTTAGTGCAAAATCCTTTTTTAAAAATTGTGGCACTGAGAAGCGGTCTGCCGCAACCAAACTAGATGGCTCTCCTAACATAGCGTCATCTAAGTACGACACGTAAAAAGGACCTTAAGACAGTAAAGTTGTGTCGCAACGAACATATGCGAACATCCTAGATCTGAAATATCTAAGGTAAATAGGGCCAGCTTAACGAATCACCCTGCTGGATTAATTAACGCCGAACGTATCTATTGTCCCACAGCAAAAGATACTTAATGCGAGTCCAAGAACGCCGCGCAAGATTGTAACGCCAAGCTTGGCCCATATTGAACGTCTACAACAAGCGATATTTCTGACAATTGTCTTGCTTGTTAACGAAGCCAAGTCAATAGCAACTTTATTCAAGGGTCGTATGCGCATAAATCTATTTCTTACAAAATATTTAATAAATAATAATTAAAAAAAAAGGTCTGTCGATTGCGTAGACTTTGTCAGACCTATCGTTAGAACTCTCGTCAAGAATGTGTCGTTTATCTCCACCGGATGCGCAACATTACTCCACTTTGTAGTTAATTATTCACATAATGCATGCGAAAGCAGCCCCGTGGACGTTAAATGTTGGCTGCGAGTCAGCGCAAGGACCTAGTATTGCATAACTGTGAAGCAGAAGTGACGGTGGCAGTAGTATGTTCAGATAAATCTAGTTTAGGGGTGACAATCATTCCCGGTCATCCCAGTCAGACCGAGGGACGGAGACATGACTGGTTTCTAGTGGGTTAGCGCCCCACACGCCTATGCTCTTAGGGAGTTTTCCCGCCGTGGTGACCGCGTGTGCAACCGCATTTTCTAATTAGTCCTCTAAATAAAATGTAAAAAAGGTCACAAAAAGGTTCGATGGGGTCACGAAATTATTCGGAAATGTGTCGACAGATCGAATTGGAAGAGGATTGCTTCCGGCGACTCTGGCACTAATAGCCACGAATTCGATCCCGGCGCTCCACATGCTCTTTCGAAGCGTTCTTTTTAATTTGGTGGGCTTGGGTTGCAGTGATGATAAATTCAAAAAGGTTGCAATGAATTCGGCCACACAGATTACCAGGCGGCCAAGAAATAAAGCCGCCACTGTAAACGATAAAGGCATTCCCTATATTTGTATCGAGCAATAAAGACTTATAGCACTGTTAGCCGCAGCCTAAGCACCTAATTATGTTAATTTAACAATAAATGTATTGTTAAAATAGCAGACTAAACAATGAAAAACAACTAAACATTTAACATTGTCTTTAGTATAATTACACCTAGATTTCACATTATATGAAATTTCACATGAAACATTATTTTCTAGGTTTGAATGATGTACACCGGGATAATATGGGACGAGATTCGTTAAAACGATATCTCGCACGAGTTTGCTCTGCATTAATGCTCTAAAGCATTTTCCCAACACCAGAGAATTTTTACATACCACCCTATACTAAAACTTTTTTTAGATTGCGCACTACAGTGTTGTTATGTAACAGTGAACCATCAATTGCGGACTGCATCTAGAAGATAAAAGTACAACAATAATATATCCCCATGAAGTGTAAGTGAAGTGCATATATTAAAAAAAAAATATATATATATATATATATATATATATATATATATAGAGGAAAAGTGCAAAACAAGAATAAAAAGAAGATTCTCACTTGGCGACTGAGCATCAGTTTTGTGCTCCGCGGCAGTTTGTTGTAGTCCGACGCGTGATGTCGTTGGCATGTAGGCCCACTTTATCTGCGGGTCAGCCTTGTCGCCAGACTGACCTTGAAGTTGACCCGCTGTCATCTGGCTCCACTTGTCCTGAGCTCGTTTCTCGCGCGGACTCGAACCCGACACGAACCTATGTATCATAATATGTCCGTTGTAAAAAAAATGTGTATAAAATACATAGGTATAGCAATATTGACATAGTTCGGATTCTCGTGGTGCCCGTGCCCGGCATACGTTTTTGCAGTGCATGTTTATCTACATTAAGCTATTGATATTTACAAATACCTGGCAACTGCAACAGTCAGCGAAACAATAGAGATCTCTCATCACTGTCCAATGAACAGCTAGGCAGACTGTACCAGATGCCCACCAGGATAACCTCCCACAAAGGACACAGATGATATGCGGATGACCTGGTCATCATGGTACAGGCAAAGACTGCAGAAGAATTGGAACTTAATGCCAATAAAACACTAGGATCTACGAGGCGATTAATAAGTGAAGCTGATACTTATTTCATATTATTATCGCACCGGCAAAAAACGAGGCCATACTACTGACTTGAAGGAAGAAGATTGGTTCCATCAGACTATACCTGGCGGGAAAGCAAATAAAACAGGTCATAGAGGCCCGATACTTAGAGACCTGCTTGGACAAGAGTTTCACAGGGTTCGGCTACATAGCGATCTTGGCCAAGGACAACAATGCGATCGCAAGAATATTGCTTAACATTCACGGGAACAGAGAATGTACCGACTGTTGATGTACGCAGCTAAGTCAATAGCGTGCGATATGCTTGGATGAGTGGGGGCCCTCAGAGTTATCCAAGCATATCGCACGGTCAGCACTCACGCTGCCCTCATGCTGGCAGGAGCCCTGAACATGAAAAAGGGGCAAATACTGTGGTCCGGGCAACAGTAATTAAACAATGAGGCAGAAAGCAGTGAGGACATGCCAGGCCAAATGTGGCTGTAGTTTTTCCGGAGCACCGGGACACTCACGATCTCTCATCCCAGACATCAAAATATGGATAAAGCAGCCGCGGGGAGACTTAAACTAACACTTCATGCAGATCTTTTACGGGGCATTCTACCAAAGAAAAAAGGAGCTCTGGAAAGGCTCAGGGAGCCAGATTTTCGCTTTTAGTGTTAGCACATCACGTGACTGAACCAAACGAAGTTCGCCTCGGTCATGAGTCGGCGGGACTTGTCCCCTGAGTCAGTCAAACTGACTCGCCTTCAACTTAAATTATGCGCATTCGCAGGCATTGGAACTGAGCACGTCGGACAGTGGAGGAGACTTGTAAGTGACCTCGGCCAAGTGATCCGAGTGGCACTTCCTGCCTCTCCTGCTACTCCCATGGTACTGTTTAATGGAGGTCCGACTCATCAGAGAGTCAAACCTAAGGAGGAAGTTGCGTTTGAAGGGTACGGGCTAATATCCGTCCGCTGGGGTCTAATTCTATACAACTTAAGATGGGAAGTGAGATTCTTTCTATTCCCTACTCGCAGCGATATCAATCTCAGCAGTTACCAAGCAAGCACGACCTTACCTAAAACTACTCACTTGCACCAGAATAAAACAAATATCGATTCTAGGTTTTCAGTAACGCCTAGGCTCGGGTTCCGAGTATACATACGTAAATTTTATCCGCGTCCATTGATGCTAAAGTTTATTGGTAGAATGCAATTAATTGCTTGCTGGAAGTGTTTTCAATTGACTATTTAGCGACTAGGCGACACAAAGCAGGCTAGAACAGAATCTTATTTTGCAAGCATTGTTTGGGTCAGATCGCCAAGCTAGAGCACCACCGGCGACTTGCCCACGCTACGCTCAGGGCGGGCAGGTGCTAATTGAAGTTTTGTGAAGACAACAAGCGAATAGGGGAAAGCGATGAGGGCAAGGCAAATAGAGAGAACATTGCATACCAGTTGTAGACCAGGCGCATTCGGCGCACATGCTCAACGCTCTCCGGGTAAGCGTCGGCTCGAGATGTAGTGTGGTGGTGATGATGATGGTGATACTGCTGTTGCTGCTGCTGGTGATGATGATGATGGTGATGGTGGTGAGTACTCGAATGCTGATGACCGTAGTGCGAGGTGCCCTGCGAAACCGTCGGACAAGCGCGGAACGAATCGAGGTACTGGTCGTGAAGCCGATCGATTGTAGCCAGATGGGCAGCGAGGTCCGAGCACGAACTGCTTACCGGACCCGGGGAGGGATTTGCACCAGGGCCGTCGGCCCAGCAGTAGCGAACGAGATCCGTAACGCCATGCTAACAACAACCAACAAAAATACCATTCAGCAACACAATCGTCGTCAGTTCGAAGAGGCACTTTGATGTCTGCCTAGTGCACTATCAGTATCTGTGCAAGGTCTGTACAAAGCCTGCAAACTTGTAAATCATAACTACAGATTGAAGATGTCGCATCAGTCCGACACAGGTCAACGGGACTCGGCACCGGAGTTAATCGGCTCGCTTCCGGTTTTCTGGTAGAATCCTTGCGGTAGGATCCTACTAAGAAGGAAAAGTTACACCCCAGTCTGATCGGCCATGAAAGTAGCGATTTCTATCTCATCGCGACGGTATATCCTTATTTCTGGACGCCTAGGAATAGGCATTGCTGAATAGGTAGTTTCAGGGAAAATTTGTGCTTGACAATACAGCTCTAGTCCGATTCGACTCAGAGATCGCATGTTGTTGAAGGGCAAGTGGGTGTCACTAAACGGCATAGTCTAGGGTTTGATGGTGTAACAAACGTGATGTTGTTAACATACGAGAGCGTTAAAGTGGAGAACGGGGCAATCTTGCCTTAAGGATCTATGACAAGAAGCTTTGTTTGTATTAACTTAACGTGCGACCAGTGTCGCGTAATGCAACAAAAGCTAACAGCTCCGCACTACAGAAAAATTGAGCTTACAAAACGATTGCTAATTTGTTTCTGTTAAATTATTGTGACCGATCCGCAATTTTGCTTCGTCATACGAGATGGTATTGGCATATATGAACAGAACCTAAACGTACCTTTAAATCACTGCACAACCTCGTGCAGTGCACATGCTATGTATTTGTTTTATGCCATACTCCAACAATAGTGTTTTTCGTGTTTGTTACTCATATACACACCCACTTAATGGACTAGAAAATAGAGTACAACATCACATACTTTTTGAAAATTGCGAGAATATCTGTTTTCCTTGCTACATTAAAAAAGGTTCCTTGATGTTACGCATGCTACAAGTTCTGTTGAAGACACGAACAGTACGCCCCACGTCACAGATAGTCCGAGGATACATGCAGGTACCCTACACTCAGTGCAGACAGCGAAAGCACGTGCGTTCGGCCCTATGGCTGTCGTCACTAGCTATTGCGGTCTGTAGAGGGGGGGGGGGGGTTGTGTGTCTACCTGGAGGTTCCACCTCTGGCGAGAGTCATTGTCGAGAAAGTGGTGGCAGTTGAAATCGCCGGCGACCGTGTCGTCGTCTTCGATCTGCCGAAGTACGTTGGTCGACAGCGAGGTTCCCGACCCCGATCGGTGATAGCAGTACTGCGGTCGAAGTGCCAATCCGGAAGGCCCCCCCGACGAGCCGGAAGTCGACTGTTCCAAATAGCTCGACACGACTCGTGTGGACCGGCATGACGGCACATCCTTGCCGTCAGAAGATGACGACGAAGACGATGGCAGCGGCGGCGAGGATGCCGCCACAAAGCGATCTAGCGACTCCACGGAGCTCGGTGGTCCGTCGAGGTGCTCGTCCGAAGAGGTCTCGCCAAAGCAGATCGCCAAAGCAGATTCCGCAGCCCCCCGGCTGCCACCGCTAACAGCAGCAGCAGGAGCAGCAGCAGCAGCAGCAGTACCGCCCGAACCCCCGGGCACCCCTCCACAGGGCTCTCCTAGAGAGACGGCCGGCGTTTGGCTTGCGGGCCTGTGGCCACTTTGCGGCGGCGGCGGCGGGTCTGCTGGGGCGGAGTGCCCCCCGGTTCGGTCTGGTGTTCGCCAGTGACGTGTCTATGGGTCTCCGAGTCGCCACATTCTCTAACATTCGGCTCGCAACAACAGCAACAGCAGCAACATCGGCTGTGCTCGAACGATGCCCCCCCACGTCGACACAGACGTTGGCAGTCTGTCATGTCAGAGTAACACAAATGGGAACAACAAACCATGTAAACACGAGTCATTGTGGTAAATAAAGGTGAGAGATGCACACGAGAAACACAAATTCTTCGGAAATCTAGATATTGTTTCCCAGCTTAATTGAGGTCGTTGCCCGACTGCGTTGGATCTAGACTAGTTAAGGATCAAAAGACGCCTTTACACTAGCAAAGTTTATTGTTGATCGATATTGTTATCTACGGCAAAAATTGATTTTGTTCTATAAGGCAATTGCATATATTGTTTATAAGGCAACAATTACGTCGTGCACGTAAATCAGAGAAACGGAAGCAATAATAGCTAATATTTATTAGTAATTTTTGCAACCTGAGAATAACTTTTATCACCGATCATCTATTTGGTAAGCAGGCACTCAACAGTAGAACGCTGTAGAAAGGTGGTTTGCAGCGGTGCATAACAAACAGCATGAGGTAGCCAAACTCTCAAAAAATAAATTTTGTATACAAACATGCGCACGTCTGTACAGGTATGCTAATGTTTAGATGCATGCCATTTAGTTTTACACATTCACCGTATGATATATCTTAAAATATTATTAGCGAGCATTTTGGATGATGTCCAAATAATTAGCTGGCATCCTTTAAGACCTCAGCACTTCTCTCTCTCCTCTGCGATCTGCTCCCCTCGTTAACAGAAGAGCTATCACGCCAAAGATGAAGCCAAAGTTCTTCTCAACGAGAGAACGCGTAGAAATTGTGGAAATTTTTCAGAAGAAAGAAACCTCAATTCCACAAGATATGTTCAGTGCGTGATATGCCAAGCCATAGGAGCACTTATTTGGCTGAAAATATCGCTTAAACGTTCGGAAACAGGTTTGGCGACTTCCGAATAACTGGGTATTTTGCGCAGTTTGTATTTTAAGATGGGACCTAGCGATATATCCATGTAACATTCAGCTGGCGCAAGACCTCAGGCCTTCGGATTATCAGGATTATACGGCTAAACTTTGCCAATTGCGCTTCCGAAGGAGGTGGCGCAGCGTGATGCCGTTTTTGTGAATAAATTTGTCTTCATTCCGATGAAGCCCATGCCTATCTGAATGAAAGCGCAAATAAACAAAATTGTTGCATCTGGGCAACCGAGAACCCTTCACGTGGTTCACGAAAAAGCCGTTACATGTGCCACATTCGTGACAGTCTAGTGCGGCCGTTCTATGATCCAAAGAAATCATTGAACCCTAGTTTGCTCACTACATCAAATCAAAACAGTCGCCATTTATTAGCGATGAACGGCGAGCGTGATCACAGCACAATCCTTAATTGTTTTTGGCCGAATTTTAACAAAATCGATGCGAATAAACTCTGGTGTGCCATGAGCTGCAAAGCCGGAAAAACAATTGAGCTTTTGAGAATGAAGTGTCCCAGACGGGTAATCTTGTATAACGGGGACTTCACTGGCGTTCAGCAGCTTGCGATCTTAGCACCGTTCGATTTTTTTCCTGTAGCGGTTGTTGTTTTAGACGAGTAAAGTGTACGCTGATTATCCCACGACCATCAGCAAACTAAAGCCAACACATCGTAAAGCGTGCATTAACTAAACACCGATGCCCCATAAAAGCGTGCATCAAAGCAACCGTGATAATAAATAAAATGAGGCAAATGGCAAAGCTGGCCGCGTAAGGTCTACTACTAAACTACATATTCACAATCACAGACTGCAATGCTCCTGTGTCTGCATTTAACCTTTAAACCTACACATCTGAGTTAATTTGTTAAGGTTTACAGTGCAAACTCCTTTGTTGTGCTTTGCTAAATTCAATATAAAACAGTACCTTTATAAAGCATATTATGGCAGACAAAGAAAAACAGGGACAAAATAAAAAGCAAACGGAACGACAGACTACGAACGCGAATTTAGAATACAAGGACATCAGAGTATGGTCACAACGGTCTTGACCTCGTAACACACGCCCCAACCCACCACCAACTGCAGGTAAATATATTTCTACTCATTCTTCCTACACAGAAACACTCCGTTTACCAAATCACTCTAACCTCGCTGTGCCTACACGAACCAAAACGGTACGCTAAGACTATTATTAAGTTACGCATGCTACAAAATCTGTTGAAGAGGTAAATCACTAGACCATGTGGTATACCGACTCTTAGCTTAATATGCTCTTGCCTATGTGTGTAACCACGATTGTAATCACTGCGATCGACGGCATTTCGTTTAAATATACGTAAAAACGTATACAAAGACATACTTATACATGCATATGCAGATATCGAAGCTGGGGAAATCTGGTTAATCTGGCGACAATTTGGTACTTATAGGGGCACGAAACCCCCCCCCCTCAGGGCCTTGAAGAACTGGCAAACAGTACCGAACCCTGGGGGGGTAAATGTGAGGACTAGGGTTTTTTAGTGGGTAACCTCATGCCATCGGGGAGTCCCACACTACCTACGCGCTTCTACACGCCCGGACAGTGATAACTGCGCTGGGTGTGCATAAAGCATTTTTCCCCAACCTCACAATAAAAAAAAGGGGCACGAAACAGCTACAATTTACGCCTTTCACTTCGTATAGGTTGGCGAGAGCCAAATGTGTCCTTTACGACACCAGTATTATTTCAGACACGTATGTAAGAACACTAAATGTAGCGCTAGACAGAGAGCGAGAGAGGAACATGGCGATAGAAGACGATTGCCACATTTGAAACTCACCAGAACTCTGTGTCGGGAGGCATTTGGCAGTGTTTCCGCTACTCCTGCCCGATGCTGTGGTGGGCGAAACTCTGTGGCGTTGCTGGAGTTCGAAAAAGCCTTGATGATGACTCAAACTCACGAAATCTCGCCGACTGTCGCGTTCGCCCCAGGAGTTTGCCCCTGATAACGTCGACGAGGAACGCTCCGTCGCCGCTGAATCGAGAGGTGTCTGCTGATGTTGCTGTTGTTGATGCTGCTGTTGTTGTTGTTGCTTGCTGCTGCTGTTGCTGTTGCTGGAGAAGTTCTCGTACTCCCTGATCCACAGTGACACTAGGGAAGACCTACAAACGACAAACATGGTTCTACTATATATTGTCCATACTCGCAAGCAAGCATTGTGTCATACCTTACAATCAGAGGTAACTTTGCTTCAGAACGAAACATCGCCGCCAAACTGGCCACTAAACGCTAAAGGCCCATACGTAAGACACTAGGAAAGAGCGTTTGACTGCGGATATGTAATTTATTATGCACACATTACAGCATGTACTGCATACAGAAATTTCTGCTTTATCTAAAAATCATCCAAAGTCGATCAATGGAAGCGTGAATGAAGAATTCATGATGGAGAAAATTAAAAACGTGAACAAAATGATGTTCATGTTCAATAACCCTGAGCATATCCAATTACCGTAGTAACTTTATGCGCACGTTATAAAGACGTTTATGATGCCTCGATATTGGTTACTCGATTTGTGGTTGCAAATAATTAATGTTGGTCGGTGAAAATGCGCACCGTTGAGCAACTCGAAATTCCCGTGCAAGTTAAGTATTAAATATGTGGAGCTGGAGAGGAGAGTCAATCACGGGAAATATATACAAGCAGCTTTAATAGCAGATGATACAAACGAGAATTAATTTGATCAATTATTTACGTTTGATTCTTCCAGAACCGTCTGTGCGAGAGCGGAGGACCACAGTCGGTAACAACTCCAAATGGAAGAGCTCGTCCACCAACGGTTAATTAACTAACCGTCTTCCACGGGTATTAGCCGTAGTGCCGGTATGTGTTAGTGTGAGCCACCGTACCAGGTTTATTAATGAACGAATATCCGTATTTTTAACGAGGTTGTTTTCTGGACCATCTTCCGTTCCCTATGGGCTTAGAACCGCCTTCCGTAAGGCATATCTTCAATGCACCCTCCACTATAATAGCCAACAACGTGTCAAATAATGCCGTTTTATTGCGGGCCTTCGCCGGTAACATTTAGGCTGGCACAAAAACACCTACCTTGTAGGTTCTTATCTTCTTACCGAATAATCGAATGAAGAAATATACCACACATTGCTGAGAGAAGAAGAATCCTTCATCACAACCATTGACGCGTGTAAAATTCTTGCTAAAAAATTCACTACCTTGTTTGTGCTAACAAAGTGGAACGCCAGCACACAACGATGCTGTAACGTACGGGGTCACCTAGACATAACGTTCGGAGATCGATGCACTTTGGCCGAGGCTTCACATTGGCGTAAAGCTAAATTCTCTAGTTATGAAAGCCCAAGCATAAAACATTACGGAAGCTCGGTGTTTGCTAATTGTCCTCAATACGACTATTTCCCGCTTCGTCAGCCAACCTTCGATGACTTTTAAACAAAGCCGAATTTTCAGTTGTTCTACTAAACAAACCATATCTTTGTAATCTGACATTTTCAAAAGCGGAGTTCAGCTAGCCTTGGTATAGGGCCTATTCATGAGTTTACTGCCACTCATAGACAAAACACTACTTCTTTATTCCAATAGAAAACATGCGAAACGACCACTACCTAAATATCGTCTCCGGCGTAAATCTACTCAGTTGAGAAAAAAACGTTAGTTCGTCTATCCTGCAGAGAGACAAGAATGGTAGTCTCCGCAGGATCGCGACAAAAAATTGGATGCTGGAACAAAAATATACGAAAGCTTCAAACTAGCCATCTGCGACCATCGGTCTAACGCAGAAAGGTCCAACATATTCTCCAGGGAGATAAAACCCCTAAGACCTAATAAACTTTTGGGCTGACCCGCAGCCAAGATTTAACGTCCACGGGACTGCTTTTCGCATTGCTTCGTAGACGGAACCCCATACATACAAATGTGCAACGGTGGAACTCGGACACGCGCACCTATGTGTCTCTTCCGGCGCAGGCGAATGCACCACGCCATCGGGCTCGACAACCCCAAGGGTTAGCGATGTTCACATGACACTCTTAGAAGTAGATCGAAGCGAGGACGATCATTTACGAGTGTTATGTGAAAACCTTATGTATATATCAATGAATGGTGGCCTTCTGTTGTGCAACTATACGATTAGAAAAAAATATATATAAAATAACATATTAAAGGAAGATAAAATTTTATAAATTGCAGGCTGTATTTGATGAAAACTGATATACTACTGATATTAATCCTCTGATAACACTGCAGCTATGAGCAATGCAAGGTGGAGGAACTTGACAGATTTGGAAACTCAAACGAGTTTGTGCCACCGGAACTTTACTTGTGACTTCGGCTAGCCTTGTAGCAACACGTCTACCCTAAGATATTTTACAACAGAGCACAGAGTCGTCCCTTCGAGGTTACCCATGACCAGTACGGTGTCTCCTTGTTTAATAGTGAAGTAAACCTTTAAGCCAATTCACTTAGTTGAAGACTAGTGCACCACGTAACAGGACGAAAGAATAGAAATTCACCTCTTAGATTTGCAACGAGCCGCAGTGTACATAACAGGACGACACACGAGCTATTTGCCGAAGATACGAACGGTTAGTGGACTAGAGCGTATACCGCGGCAAATACTAGTAATGAGCATGCCTATGTTTATTGACCGCATGACTAACGCGAGGTTTACAATTGTTCGTTTTTAATTGTTGCATAATCTTTCATTGCACATTTGCTACGGAGGTTGCGTCTAGCTCCATCGCCTTGGGCCATTTTGATAAGGTTACTACTTATCCTCTTCGCTCAGGCACTCTTGGCCATCGTGGTTTCTCGATTGAGCGCTGACAGTTGCTGGAACAGTGACAGAGAGATTCCAGTGCGCTCTAAGAACAGAAGTCGTTAGACCTTGGCCTTTACTAAAGTGTGCCAACAAGTGATTTGTATAGGAATAAACTCAAGTATTGACCAATTACTGTCTATGCAAATCTTTTCTTGCCTGATATGTAGTATCGTATACACAGACCTATATGTAGTATGTATATACATATGCATATAGTACTCAAACTAGCTCGGGCCAATAAGGTGAGAGCTACAACTGAGGTTTACGTTCTAGCTCGAAAAATAGCACGGATTTCGAACCGCTAAGACGATTGTGAGACTACTAAGCCAACTCAGTCATTGGTTCAGCTCTATTATACAGATCTCAAGTGGTGATATAACCATTGCATGGGCTCTATGGCTCACATATTAAAAGTTTCTCACGGTCTGAAGTGCGTGAGAAAGTATGTGTACCGAGTTGAACCGGCACTCACCAGCAGGCCCTTTCTGCAACTCAAGGGATGAAAATGACGTACAGAACACTTTAAAAGTAGATGTAATGTTCAACTTCGGAAAAATACTCGGTATCTTACACGTCTATCACCCTCAAGACGAAGAAATTGAAATAGTGTTCAACATGTGTACCATCCTACTGTCCCCGCCTTGCCTCGCATGAGCAAAATGAGGGAAAGGTTTAGTAAATGGTCGGCTTTCTATCGGTTTCTCACACTAGATTAGATCTCCCGAAGTGTACGTAAATGTAGAATTGCTTTTCTGGGAACAGTTCAGTGTTGTAACAGGATACACTTACATACTGGCGAACGTCCAGTACCGAACATAGTGCCACCTCTACTGTGACTGAAAACGCCTATATTCCAAAGAGCGTCCCTCCTCATGGTTAAGTACAGCTAGCCAATCTAGTTGTCTGACTGGTAACATAGTAACATCTCTTGCTTACTTAAACTTTCTTTCTGTAACATTAAGCAAAAACAAAGATAAAAAAAATGCGATTCCCGAAAACGCTAAAGAAGCTCTGTGTAAAAGGTCAGAATGGCCAGAAGGGGTGTTAGCCTGCCATATGTACGCTGACGGTAGAATAAGGTATGTGTAGCAATCCAAACACGCGTAGCTTTGTAGCAAAATCCGTCTAGATTATGGTATACCTGAGGAAATCGCACGCTGCGGCGGTGGGTAGAGCTCATCCCACAAGCGAGTATTTCACCGTCCAACAAAGCAAATGAATCTTTCGGAGACTGACTGAATGAAACAACGCCTGTACGTCCGCTTCGTTTCCTGGGCAAACGACTTTGAAACTGTGAGTAAACCACAGCCGGCGCACTTAGTTATTGTTACAAATATATATATTCGTTTGTCACCAGTGAATGATAGTAGTAGTAGTAGTAGTGGTCGTATTAGGTCGTAACAGGCTTGTATTTGAACCGCTCGTATTTGAGGTCGTTGCATTCAGAACTCAAATACGAGCGGTTCAAATACAAGCCTGTTTTCAATGGCAAAAGCTTGTCTACCACTTGCCCACTGTGAGAAACATATCGCATCTAAAGGCTATGTATGGCACGGGGATCAAAAACACGCTGGGGTCGGTCGACACTCAGAGTGTCAGTGTCAACCGATCCGAACCCTCACTTCATCGTGTCAACTCTCGTCTTTGTCGCCTTTAATGGTCGTCACTAAGTTTTGCTGTATGTTAGCACACAGAACGTGCAATATGGGATGAAGAGTCTCAATTAAGAATGTTTATCCGTTTTTTATCTCTTTCACAGATCCTTGAGACAGCGTGCAATAGCCAAGCATATAAGCCAAACGCACCACCGAAGTGTGTCATTCTTTTTTAATTGCGTTGCATACACACTTCCGATATAGTTAGTGTACATACACGTATGTAAATGTCACCGAAATTGTTCGTACATTGATCGCCGATTCAACTCGACAACTCGTCGTCCCGATCTGTGGTGGGTTTATAGCAGTTTGGCACAGGGCCGTAGAGGGGAACGATACCACACAATAACCATGAGTTAGTGTTAGTTGCCTGGTCGAGCCCGGTGGCGTGGTGGGCGCATTCGCCTGCGCCTCGCGACCGGAGCAGCCACATAGGAGGTTCGCGGGTTCGAGCCCCACCGTTGCACCGATTTGTCTTATTTATGGGGGTCCGTCTATGGAGCAATGCGAAAAGCAGTCCCGTGGACGTTAAATATTGGCTGAGGGTCAGCCGGAAACGCTCGTGTGAGTTGCCTTCCCTACCATGGTGTTGCCGTCTCGCATTTTGGGTCGCTGAGTTACTCGGACCGACCTCAGGCGTCCGCCAGTTGATTGGCTGGTTGGTCGGGGCACTTCAGCTTGGGACCTGTGGCGTAAACAGGAAAAGAAACTCTCCATCACTCTCCTAACTGTCCTCTTGCTCTATCTACGCCGAACTCAGCTGTTGCTCGAGGCGAAGCAGCGAACGCAGCGCTGGTTATAATGTTAGCTCTCGTACACACACACACACAAACGCATATATACAACATCAACAACTTCTGCTTGCTTCGTCTGATCCCGGGCCGTGAGTTGACAATTTACAGAAGTCGCCGCACCACTATGAATGGCAACTACAACTGGAGCAGCATTGTAAACACCGGTTACACTACAACCATTACTATACTCCACCACCGCTATGTGTACCTGTTGCTCCCGCGGGCACGAGTACTTCTGTGTAATCTGCAAGGTAGAAGAACTCAGAGAGTGGGGCATGGAAAGGAATAGGACCGGACGCTGGGCACGCTTTGGACTTCACGTAACCCCCCCCCCCCGCATGCGGTGAAAGTGCAACCCGCGCTACGCTCAGAAGTGACGAACAATTTCACGTCACCCGTTGTCAAGTCGAGGAGACAAAGACGGGGATAGAAAGTGAAAACAAGGGTAAAACGAGAAAAAGGCCAATATGTAGCGGAACAGATAGAGAGAGCGTGAGAAAAGCAGAGATACTGCACGGAGGTGAAATGAGAACTGTGTGCGCCTGCATGCAAATGAATCTGCGGGCGACCAGCGTCATAGCCTGGAAAGTTAGCGCCGGTTACACCACCCCTCTGAACGGCCTTCGCGAATTAGCGCATCGAGACGATCGTGGCATCGGCATCTGCTAGGCTAGGTTAGGTTAGGAGAGGAAGCCACATCGTAGGACCTCAGGGTAGAAAAGTTTGCCCGTGCAGTTGACAAGTTTGACACTTCAACACACCACATAGTTCAGATGAGTGGGTCAGCAACTAGGCAACGAAGTACAACTCAAGTAGAACGTGTTGTTGACGCCAAAAATCCGACTAGAGCCACTAATACTAGAAATAGCCCTCTATTGGGACTACAACTACTGAAATATCCTTTCCGATCATCGGTTTTGCGGTCGGACTCCCCCGGCATAAAATCTTAGGTCATTCACTCAGAAGGCCAGAGAATGCATTTTTCCGGATGTTGCCATATAGGACTTTTTACGGTATCTGTTCCGGGATTTTTTCCGGCTTTGTTCGGAAATGCCACATTTGTATGCGGGCCATTTTTGAATAATAATGCCTTAAGACAGCGCGTGAATGCGTGGCATAATTATCTTATTTTGCGGGGAGAGAGTGTCGAAAACGGTAATGCCGTTCCAGTTAAGCAGCAGACCAATTTTTTAACCATATCTATTTCTTTCTCTCTCGCTCTCTCTTAATTCATATATATATATATATATATATATATATAAATTTAGCTTGTAATGTTTACAATTTGTTGGCCGGGAGTAAGGTAAAGAACTGAGTGATCACTTTGTCTGGAGAAGTCTGTAAAGCGTCCTTCTGAATTAAACAAGTTGACAGCGTGGCATCCAATCTGACACAGTGAGCACATCTAAGCTCGTGATAGGCAAAATAGGGAACTATTTATTAATTTTAATTTTGACATCATATTAGGTGTTACATAAGTATGTTAATATATTGTAACGATGTTGCTAAGTTAACTTGGAGATGCAAGCTTAGCAAGGCGGTTCCTAGAACACGAGTGACTCGGGGCTCAATGAGTGATAACGCGTTCGTATAGTAATATAGTTAGAAAGGCTCGAATCTTCGACGTCGCTGATTGGTCGGCGGTGGTGCACGTGCCGCATTGTCACCAGCACACAGCCTAGTTGTCTCTTTGGTCGTCACGTTGCACGTTGGATGGGATGCTTGATTGGCTTACTGACGTCGTCAGCTATCGGGGGCGTAGGTTGTTGTGGTTCACATCGGCTTGGGTGTTTGATTGGTCTACTGATATCACCAGTCCATCGGCGTCTCTCTGTTACTACGCGGTGCTTAACTTCGTTACAATATTAGGTATCGGCTAGGTGTGCCAATGAGATAAACCTTTAGCCTTCTTGAGCGTGGTATCGAGTACACACCAAGTCACACTCTTTACAAATAAACAGTACGCCGTTAACCAGTAACCAGGTGAGGTGTGTCCGCTGCAGCTAGCCTACAGCCTCCGCGGAACTTTATGGCTCCAGTTTTGCTGTGTTGATGGAAAGGTTCACTTCTTGAATATACTGGCTGAGTTGCAAGCGACTAATGGAGGTGGAAGCGCCATCGACTGAACTAAACCAGGTCGTCTACGTACATCAAGAGATTGACCCTCTGATGTCGACATTTGATTTGGTAGATAACAACAAGTATTGAGGACAATATTGGGTTGATAATTTATCCTCGAGCAAATCCAATCGTATGTTTGACTCCATCATGTTCAGCGGCCCCATTCCCCACGTTCTTTTGCGTATACCATGTTATCAGGCACTGCCGGGAGCCAAAGTCTTATGCAGAGTTGTCCTTTTTTCTACACGATCAATCTCAGCTGTGAGAAGGGCGCATATTGTTGATGCCAATCGCCGCGGTCGAGAGCCAGTTTTTAGGGAGGCGCTCAGCTTAAGGCTGCCAAGTTCTGATTATGTTTCTACGTTGTAGACCTTCCGATGGTAAAGAAGCTATGAGATTATAGACACCGGGTGGTAAAGCCTTAGCCTAATGAACCTTCAGGGGTGCCCGATAAACGTCATCTACCCATTTCTGCCCATGTTCTCTGATGAGGAAACTCGCTCGTCATCCAAGCGTATTGCTTACACTCCATCGATCGATAGAGAGAGAGTAGGGTTCCCCTAACAAAACTAATAAGACTCAGTTGATCCTACCGAAACCCCGCGACTGCCACACCAATTAGTACTGATACGCTCTGCACTGACTCCGAGCCATTAGATGCCTCACAGCGCAAGCCCAAAATAGACGGCCAGAGCCCAAAGCTTCGTAGGTGCAATTGTAAAGGTTGTTCAAATCTTCCGCTGGGAAGGCTAATCAGCCCTTCTGAACTCGTTGACACTCTCAGAGGGTACGTAACGTCTCGTACCTGGACGGCACTGGACGGCGGGGGGACGCCGCTACCGTTGCCCAAGAGATCGCACGGTCATTTAATCTTTTACCAAGAGTGGCTTAAATCTAAACCATTCCTCTTATAGATAGTGGGAACTCTTTGTGCCGCAGCCTATGCATGCAGACAAATCCGCACTGGCCGATATAACAACCCCTTTCCCGTATTGCACACTATTTGACAGTAACTTCCTAGAGCTACTAGGCATGCCGAATCTACCACATTGCCCAGAAGACGGTAAATAAACGAAATCTTGAATCAACAAGCAGAAAGCATCCACGTCCCTTCTGCCTCTTCCAGATGCGTACCGCTAGTATTCCTACTAAGGTTGCCTTTCTGCGCAACACGCCTAATCGTCTGCGTTGTGGGACCAATGCAATAGAGAACGAATCTCAAATTTGAGGCCCTCACAGAGCAACTTAACATCAACTTTCTACAGCAAGCGTGGCTGCAGGCTGTACTGCGTGTGTCTAAAAGTGGTCTGGGTATCCCATAGCATAATTTCTGTGGGTCGGCGCCCGCATTCTCCTTATTACTCGATGCGGAGAGAGTTTAACAGAATTTGGGTACCTCTATAACTGAGGCACTTGGAGCCACTCTATCAGCTGCAAGGGGCCGCCTCCTCACAGAGACGAAACAACCTACCCAGAGGACCTCTCACAAACGGAATGTATCGCGATGCTGCACGAACAACTTAACGAGTCTTTGCCGAATGCACCTTGTCGCGGATGAGCACGCATCGAAGCGTCACTATCAGAGCCGCCTTTACGGACTAATGCAAGTATTTTGTTTGCAAATATGTATTTTTGTATATAAACATCTAACATAAGATAAACAATGATTTTCACAAGCACATAATTTGCGATTCTAAGCTTTTCTATCACCAGTATTCAGGCTTTTGGGACTAACACCATTATATCGACAGGCCCGAATTAAAAACTACACTACAGTCAATGCTGTCCCATTGTTACTCTTGCTACGACCCTCACTTTTGCGCCTCTGCTTTTTCATACTGTGTCGTTGCATCATTGCTGCTAGTTCTCGAACACCATAGGCTTCGGTCATCGTCGTCGTTGTTGTCGTCGTCGTCGACGAATAGAGCCAAGTGTTGATTTCATCCAAACAGCTGCTGGTTAACGGTTATCTCGGTCATAGCGATCAATCTACCTGTCTATGTCGGTGACTTTTACTCAACTATCCGGCGGCCCTGTAGATACCGGCTAGGTACGTGCTGTTTTGCCTTCTCCAGTTTCCTTCCCATTTTTTTCAAGTACCATTCCAGAATCCAACTGGTATCGATTCCCACATTGCCCCCTTGCCTTTGTCCGTGGCCCCGGCCCCCCTACAGGGCATCTATCGGCCTCTCATCTTTCCCTCTACGTAGGGCGCCGTTCTCCGAATGTCTCCGGGCTACAAACACACATTTCCTCCCTTCTCCTCATGATGATGATGATGATGATGATTATACGACTCGAGCTGGTTTTCAAACAACGGTAGTGTGGCCTCAGTACAACAGTAGGCCCTGTGTCCCCCTGCTCACCATTCCTGCCACCCCATTTGCCGCGCCACAACTCTCTCCACAACCTCTTGCTCTACAACTCGATGTTTATGATGGTGATGGCGCTGGTGATGGTGATGGCGATGGCGATGATGATGATGATGCACCCCCCGCAATGATACACCCCAACGACAATAGCCTCAGGCGTTCTATTACGGTGTTGCTGTTACTACGATTACTGCTGCAGACCAACAACGGGGCCTGGGCAGCGAACGGTGCATGCTTTACCTCTATCTACTACTACTACTACTACCGCCATCGACCCAAAATCGGACACACAATCGCCCACCTGGCGTCCAGCACCCACCGGCTGGTTGACATGTAAAAGCAAAATGGCTATTTTCTACCTATACGCACACACACACCTACCTACCTATACACATACAGACGTACATATGTACCTGTCGTCTTTTTCGACGACCACGGGAACGGCCTATTCGCTACCTTCGCTACTTCCGTTGCGTGAACGAAGGAACATCCATTCCACTTGGCCTGGATGACGGGGCTAAGACCTGAGGACGCGTCGAGGACGGTGGGGGACGAGAGACTGTCCTTCTGGGGCCGCCGGTCAGCGTATATATAAAAACCGGTTTGGGTGACGGCTGCCGGACCGACGGACGGACGAAGGAGAGAAGCAAGGGAGGAAGAAAGGCAGGGCTATAAAAACGGCGGACCCTGTTGCAGCAGGCCAGCGGCCATGATAGCCAATATTCCACGCATAACGCCATAATAATTTTATGAAGTAATATTGCTTATGAGGGCAATAATCATATTAGTAGTAAGAATAATACTAGTTATTATTAGGACTAATTGTAGGCGCAGTATAGTAATAGTTAACTCAGTTAGTATCACGCACACGTCGCAGAATCAAAGGACGGCGACGCAGGTGGTGCCATGGAGACGCGCATTCATAGAGCGCTAGTTATGGTTGTCATATATCGGGGTGTCGCAGGTTTGATCCTTGGTGTTGGTCAAATTATTTTTGAGCAATGCTCGTGGAGAATAGATGTTAAACAATACCGCTGAGAGTCAGCGACCATGTTCCTGCCACAAGGACTGTTGGGAAAACACTAGAAATCTCAACATGTTCGCTTATGTTGCCGCTCTAAGCGTCCCTGACACAAAGAGGTGACACGCGTATTTAGATACACATGTCACGCAAACAATAAGCGACATCGGGTCAGGCGAGCATTGCTTGGACGAATAGTTTGGCTTGCTGACATGACACAAAATCACCCCTGCAAGAAGAACGAAACTGATTGCTAAAAGAGGGTACAGTTGTAATTTATATGCGGTCATTTGGTCATCCGCCAAGTAAACAATCCGTTTACAAACTCATAACGAGCCACGGCTCTTGAGGTGGTGAATCGCCGGTTCCTTAGATTACAGATACATGCGCGTACATCAAACAAGTGTCCAAGCGATTCACACTTTATTAGTTGACGTAGAGCATATTTGACGTCTTGGTCGAAAATTAAGGTATACTAGGAACAGCCTTAACTGACACGCTTAGAAGGCATATGAAACGCAAGCGCCTCAGAAACGGGTTTTGAACGCTTTCACTAACTATCTATATTGAGTCAAATGGAGCTTCCAGGCAGGTTAGCAATATGCAAGTTTGGGAAGAACAAAAGATTTATAGAAGCGAATGTGCACATGGGGAGTCTTTAGACTGAAGCAGCGGGAAATAGCATTAACAAAGCGCAATGATGCCTCTACAACCTTGTAATGTGGAGGCTAAATTAAGGACAGGCGTAATGTTTATGACTTTGTCACATAATTGAGTGAGAAAGAGAGTCAGTAAAATGCTGTCGTTAATTTCGTAGTCGAAGTCAAGTACTTCAAGATTAAGTACTACACAGTTAGAACTTTAGTAGGGCAATTATGTTCCTCATCCTTCAGCATCATCGAGCACTGCTATCGACTCTCGGCGTCGATCATCTCAATGTCAAGGCCAACAAAATGCGACAAGTTCATAAACTAATAGATAAGCAAAACTAGATTCGTTGCAAAAGACTAGATTCTCGCCCGTCACGGTCGTGAGACAAGCCTTCAATCCTCGTCTTCTCTAATAAAAAAGTGTTCACTGTTGAACAATTATTTTTTCGGACTGCCCTCAGCCAAAATTTAACCTCCACGGGTTTGCTTTCCCATTGCTTCGTAAGACGGGCTCCGTAAATACAAATGTTCAACGATGGGGATCGAGCCGGTGCACCCATGTGTCTCCTCCGATCGCGAGGCGCACTCAAAAGCACTAACCACGCCACCGGGCTTTAAGATATGCCCAAGTCCCCCTCCAAGATATGCCTACGTTGTTGAATCTTACCCAGACAATGCAGCAAGCCTGTCGAGGCTCTTAGTCGTCACAGTCTATTGTATACCCGAACGCGGGCAGATCCTGGCATGATAGGGGTTTTATTAAATCTCTTTATAGGGACATGCCACAATTAACGACACATTTACCGACCCCGGAGCTCAACGGACATCTTGAACTTGGCAGCCAACGGACCGCTCGGGCTTGATAGGGACCACCCCAACGAGCTGAGCCTAGTTAGCACTGTGACAGACTCGCTGACAACCTCCAATGTCAGTCACGACTCCGCTTACTCAGAGTGTGTGACACTATTTGCTTTGAGATCGGAAAGGGGCACTGAATCTTCGGCACACAGCATAGTTTCTATGATTGTATGATCCTCGAATGGGGGCAGGATACCAGCTACTCTTTCAGAAAATGTTGTTTTGACCTTGTCAAGATCATCCCCTTTTCTGCAAGTAAGGTCATTTCGTATTTGATATTATACTTTCCGCCACGTACCGCTCGAATGTCGAAAACTGGATGCACATTCTAATGGCGCAAGTCTGGTTGCCAAGGTGAGCCTATCATACCTGGACGACAAACAACTATTAATTTTCAGGTATTGTTTGAGTTCCTCGAAGAGACCCCTGCATGCAACTAATTCTTAATCTGTCCCGCCGGGAAGTCGTACTGCTTGGCGGGGAGCCATTTAACTCTTATTAAAAAGACTTGGTTATGCATAAGGCAATTCCTTGGCGTCCACTCATTATGTCTCGTGGCGGGCAAAACACGCAGCCCACGAGGTCAGAATAATTTTGGTTTCAATGCATCTGGCAGTATTTGCGATCAGGAGGAACGACACGACAGGCAGAAGCCAGGCAATCGGTACCTGAATGGAGGCAGAAATCTTTTGAAAAAAAAAATATATATATAGCAGACACGGTTAAAGCTCAATTAAGGAATTACTCAAGGAATTACTGAATTAAAATAAATTAGCAATCTATATATATATATATATATATATATATATATTTTTTTTTTTATAGGACTGTCTTCTCCGGACGGCAAATATATATATATATATATATATATATACAGGGTGTTCCTATTTGTGTGTCCAAAACGCTAGGGTATGGTCAAACTCGGTGAGAAAATCATTTTTGCCAATGGGTGGAAGCCGGGAAAACGTTTTGTTTAGGAGTGAGGATGAAATTTATAAAAGCAGTTATTCTGTCTTTTTTCTCCTACATAGTTGTGCAAAATCTACGTTTGCGGGAGAACCAGCGCACAAAGGAACCGATCATACCGGCGTGTTTGGCGGAAAATTCTGCACAATAAAGTATACATTACTAGCTTGCGTAGCAAAAAGCGAATAGCCAGATTAAGGAAAGTCATAAAAAGTCAAAATGTTACGTTAACGCTTTTTTGTGCAACATCGTAATTTTTTCCATTACGACCAAAAATGCACGTCCAAAAGACTACTCTCAGGCAATAGCAGATTTAATGCCCACTACATTCGTACCAAAGTGATGGTGCTGCGTTACGTAGTTGCCAAGTAACTAAGCTTTTTCGACAGTCATATCGAAAGCGAAGGCATGCATACTTGCATAGGGTGTATGAGAAAGTTAGGTACATATTTTGAGGTTTGGTAGAACTCAGCAAGAGAATGATTTTTTCTAATGGAAAGAGGGGGCGGAAACGTCTTGGCAAAATGCTACGGTTCTGGACGTGAAAACTTCAACGTGAAACATAACAACTATGACTGTCGAAAAAGCTTAGTCACTTGGCAACTACGTAACGCAGCACCATCACTTTGGTACGAATGTAGTGGGCATTAAATCTGCTATTGCCTGAGAGTAGTCTTTTGGACGTGCATTTTTGGTCGTAATGGAAAAAATTACGATGTTGCTCAAAAAGCGTTAACGTAACATTTTGACTTTTTATGACTTTCCTTAATCTGGCTATTCGCTTTTTGTTACGCAAGCTAGTAATGTATACTTTATTGTGCAGAATTTTCCGCCAAACACGCCGGTATGATCGGTTCCTGTGTGCGCTGACTGGTTCTCCCGCAAACGTAGATTTTGCACAACTATGTAGGAGAAAAAAGACAGAATAACTGCTTTTATAAATTTCATTCTCACTCCTAAACAAAACGTTTTCCCGGCTTCCACCCATTGGCAAAAATGATTTTCTCACCGAGTTTGACCATACCCTAGCGTTTTGGACACACAAATAGGAACACCCTGTATATATATATATATATATATATATATATATATTATAAAGTTTATTTTCCGTATAATACATTATATACTATATATAATGCTATATATAATATATATAATACATTATATAATTTTTATAGGACTGTCTTCTCTGGACGACATATATATATATATATATATATATATATATATATATATATATAGACATTTGTTTTGTATGCATGCTACTCTACAACGATTTTCAAATTAGAGAGATCACACCACAACGCTCATTGATATTTCGGGAATCATCTTTCTTTATTAGTGGCAAATAGTCCTCAAGGCAACGTCACATTCTTACAATATGTCTTTACCTAGTGATGCCAATGACAGGTTTGCCCGTATAGTCGCACAAATACTTATGCTGCAACTACGAGCCAACCTATCGCGCTATTCTGCACAACGAATTAAATTAAACCGTTTAACAGCTAATTCTCGCTCGAATATAACGGTCTCTCCACAACTATACCCCGCTCTCCCTCTTCCCCTACGATCCCTATATTTTGTCCCTCCCTTCTTCGTCGTATGCTCCAACCGTTAGTTGAAACGTAACGCTCTTCTAGTTCGAAGCTTCCCACCAATCTTGGGCGTGCCGTTCCGGTCGTTTGTTGTTGTCAAGGTGTCAGCGAGCAGATAGCTGTTCGCTACTGCTATTTGAGGAAAGCCTCAGTGATTGGTAAATAATGGTGAACAACAACAACAGCCCGTTCGCAATATTGATGCGTCGCTACTTTTCGACGCACAGCCAAGGTCGGGCAGTCAACCCATGATTGGTGACGGTGCTTGTAATTGTAGCAGCAGCTGTAGCATTCTATGCGTCGTTTTTCGTCTGTTTTCAGGGGAGTTGTTCTAGGGAGCCTCTTGATTCTGATGCTTTCGTCTACGATTCTATCCGCATTGACACTTGGCCACACACTTTGGCGCCACTGTCTAGCATCCATGATTACTGTCGTTATACCGCTGTCTTGTTTTTCTCTTAGTTCGCCGGAAAGCTATTTCACTGAGCCGAGGATTTTCGTGCGTCGACCAGTCAGTCACGTCCTGGTCGCCTGACCATTCATTCATATGCCTGTCATCAGTAGCGCCATTATCAACCAACGCATAGAGTTATCGACACCAAATTGGTCAATACGACGGGATACATGATGCATACTCCACGTGTGAGAATTTTCCACGCCCTCCCTTTATACACCCTCCACCATCCATACATCCAGCCCGACAGAGGCAGAGATCATACCGAGGCATACAGAGTCCCTGCCTGGGCCCAAACTTAGCTCGACCAACGCCCGGCCAAAGTTTGGCGACGCTACGTAAGGTGACATTGCAATGATATTATGAAACGAGCCGGATGATGATGACGATGGGGGTGGTGGGATGATGATGATGACGACGAAAACAATACGATGAACACTACGCCGCAAATAATTTTGAAGTGGAGCCCAACCCCGTTAGTACTAGCTTCGGCAGGCCGGCGTACGCCGAATGTTCGAGCTGACGCCAATGAGGCAGCAGCACGCGTTGATGCGTTTGTTAGATAATTAGATAGTTAGATAGATAGATGAACTCTGCTCTAATGTGTGTAAAGTTGTGTGACATTGCCCGGGCCATTTAAACAACTGCGCTACCACAGGATGCCTGAATTGTTTGCTGCTGTTGCTACTGCTCCTGCCGCTGCTGCTGCTGCCGCTGCTGTTGTTTATGATACCGTCCAACCGTAACCAGCTCCTACGTTACGGCTACGTATAGGACCGTCGTAGGTATCTGAACTTATGCCCACGCCAAGAATGCATCATACTGCCAACTAACTCGTCGAGACTCGTGTGTTTTTGTCGACGTGCTCTTTGCTTGTTGTTGCCATTCGTAGGTAAACCCCTTCATTTGTTGTGAACTACCCACCAACCACATTCGTACAGCCTGTTCCTACAACCTCATCTCTCCATCTCTCCCTCTCTCTCTCTCTATATATATATATATATATATATATATCTGTTTGTCTGTCTTGCGTGCGGGCGCGCACAGCACAGCAGTCGCACGTGATTACGTGCCGACGTCGAAAAGACAGCGCACAGAACACCGTTGGCAGCGCCATTTGTCGGCTCTCGCCCGCCTGTCGACGAAGACGAACTACGAGAACGACGCACGCTCGTTCCGTGGCCCGTCAGCTCAACCGACCTGACCGACCAACCATCATCTGTCTGCCGAACACCCATCCGCCGCCCGTCATCTGATGATGATGATGATGATGATGACGAGCTAGTTACCGAGTTTGAGTTCGCAAAATCTTCTGGTTGTGGTGGCTGTTCTCAAAGTTGTTTTCCTTCCCGTTCCGTTCGACTCGAAGGGCCGGCCACTTGCTACTTACTGCTGCACGCAATATCAGCGGTTGCTGCTGCTGCTCTGGCAGAAGATCTGGCATCATCTCTCTCGTCCGTTCATTGTTGTCACAGTAGTTGTAATCGCGGTACAGTGTTTGTGATACTAGCAGTTATTACAGTACTATAAGTAATTGTAGTGGTGGCAACAGCAGCAGCCGTAATAATAATAATAATAGTAATAATAGTATCGCTAGCTACTACCTACATACCCATAACAGACGTTTTTTTTCCGTTAACGTATAATCTGCAAAATGTAATGTCACAAAGCGCAAACCAATAGGAGATATAGAATCAGCAATACTAATAGTAATAAGAATCGTAATGATAACAGTAATAATAGTAATAGGCATCATCATAATAAGAAGAATCGTAGTAATAATAATACTCATCGAAGAAGAAACAGCATAGCTCCAAATAGCATTCGATTTTGCGTGGGATTCAGCTGCAGAACAATGTAGGGTGTCGTAAGGTATTTACATGATATATACACGCACACATGGTTCCCAAATACCCACACGATATATGCACACCTACGGTCAGAATTTTCAATGTCGTCGTTTTCACAATCGCCATCACTTCTTGTGCCATATGACAGGGTTGTCCAGTGATTGAATCTAATCTAATGCTAATTCGAGCAGCGACAATGCGCATAATCTGCTCCCACTGAGTTACAATACTCTATACAATAGCACTAATAATAATAATAATAATAGAAAACATTATTATCATCATCATATATGTGTAGACATGTATGCATATATATAAATATATGTATGTATGCATATATGTATGTATCCGTATATGCCTGCAAATGTATGTGTAAGTTTATCTTCATTTGTGTACACGACGGGCATTCGTGGTGAGCTCGTCTGATGTACCGTTCTGATGAATCATATTATGTATGATTAGGATTCCTCCTCTTCTTCATCATCATCATCATCGTCGTCGTCGTCATCACATAATAATCGACGGAGACACAACAAGCGTACGTTCTCTTTTTGCCCGTCCACTTCGCTCTAGTCGTTCAGTCCAGTTTGTCATCTGTTCGCTGAGATCAGCCATTTCCCTCGCGGAAACCGGTTAGATCAGTTCATAAATCGCCGCCCCGAAGTAACGGTGGTAGTATTATTGTTGTTGTTGTTGTTTGTTGTTCTGTAAACGGCTGTGTGGCACATAAGGAAATAAACATCTTATACTACCAGCCTAGCCTGTCTGGCCCTGTCGTCGCTCGCTCGCTCGGTGTTCCTCGCGACTCGGGACGGACGCGCCAGTAAACAGGTCAACGAACACGCACCGAGACGCACTTATGCGTCTGCCGGTGATGTGTTGCCTTTGTTGTATTATTGTTGTTGTTGTTGTTGTTATTGTTGTTGCTGTTGTGGTGGTGGTAATGGTGGTGGTGGTGATACCGGCCGTTGGCACTAGGGAGTGAGGTTAGTAGTATTGTTAAGCAAAGCTCATCTATTCTATTCTAGTATCGAGCCTAGACACCTCCCTAACGCCTGGACAATGTCCGAGGTCAACGTTCGTCCTTAATTGGAATTCCATGGCGATCAGAACCACTCACGTCGTGCCGAACATAGTTCAATGTCATTCGTATATATCGATCGTTATATAGACGACGTCCACTCACTCCACAGCGGCTATTCGTACATTGGCCAGTAGACGTCTGCGAGAAGGTCATTATTTAAGGTTCATGTGTCATCGGTTAACCACCAGTTGTCAGCTAGTAGGTGTAGGTAGTAGGTGATGATCGTGTGTCGTCGTGTCGGGACGATCACACGTACGCAAGCCGTTCGTGTCATAGACGACCCATTGCTTCAGTTTGCATCTGTTCTGCAGCAATCGATTCCCCAGTTCCCTACGGGTCTCTTAACATCCTGTTCTGTCGACATCCTGCTCTCGTTCCTGTACGAACGGTCCGTCTCTTTCTCTCTGTCCGTCATTCTTTCTCTCTGTCTGTCTGTATGTCTATCTATCTATCTATCCCTATCTATCTCTTTGTTTTGCCTATGTATGAATATATATATATGCAACCTAGATCATTAGCCGTTACAGTTGTTACGTACGACGACCCGTCAGTCACCATCATCGTCGACGAATTATCATGCACACAGTATATCAACTCTATATTCTCTATATGTCTATGTAGACGTACGTGTATGTATGTATGTATGTATGTATGTAGATAGATAGAAGATGGTTTGGCTATGATTAGCGTCGCTACCTAACTGGATTGATCCGGATGCGTTTCACGTTATGCGCCTCTCACCGGCGAAAGCCGTGTGTCGTCGACAGAAGCCCGGCTAGGGTCTGTGACAACATGGTTGATCGCCAGGTAGACATCTACATGTGGCAATCCGGTCCAGGTGATCGATCCTGTCAGGATCTTTTCAAATCCACTCTTTCTTCGTCATTCATTCATTCATTCGTCCATCCATTTGCTTCGTCCAGCTTCTTCCTCTTTTTGACAGTTTACCGTATTCCCGAACCTCTTTTTCTTCTCCTTCTTCATCGTCTTCTTGCTTCTTCTTCTTCTGCTGCTTACATCACCTTATGACCTTAAAATCGTCTGCCACCTTAGTTTAGGGAGCAATATGCGCGGCAGCTTGGCACTTGGCATCTATATAGACGTTTCGAACCACAATAGCGTTCCTTTTGTTGTTGTTGTTGTTGTTGTTGCTGCTGTGCTTGTGTTCGTTACCGTTCTTAATCGTAGCGTTGGTTGGTATTAGATCGTTGGTATCGCTTTTTGTTGTTCTTGCTGTTGTGCTCTCACTGTTGCCATTAGTGTTCTAGCTGTTGTTGTTGTTGCAGTCGTTATGTTGTTGTTGTTGTTGCGGTTGCTCTTTTCCTTGCTACAGGCATCCAGTTAGCATCGATCTCGTTAGTTTTGAGTTCTTCTTTAATCTGATCGTCGATGCTGCTGTTGTTGTTGTTCTTTGTAATTGCGAATATTAAGTTCCGATTAGTTCGATATCAACCACGCGCAAGACAAGCGACATGTAGGCGAAAACGTTTGCTTTCGACGTTTTAGAGTGCTTCCTCACTCTGACGTAATGCGAGATAAAATCTAAGTACAGCCAGTACAGCTACAGGGCCATGACGGCCCACAGACGTGTTCGATCGTTGTTGTTGTTGTTGTTGTTGTCTGCTTTTAGCATCCTTGTTTGGCCCTAATCTGTTTCGTGGGTGGCACCCAGGTGAACTGCGCCTTGCTTCACAGCGGTGGCGCACGATCTCCGCATGGGCGTACCGACAGCATGTGCACTGTTGTCGTTGAGGCTACCAAGCAAGGCTGGTGATATACGCCTTGCCGATATCGCCGGCTGTGTATCAACATGATCTGTCTCTTCGTCCGAAAGCAGAAAAGTGCCAACAATTATCAAGGTGCAACTGGCGTTCAATGTACTTTTCGAAAGTTCGAATCAACATGATTGACGAATGGTTCGAAGGTCGTCATTGTTGTTATCATCAGTTATCATCAATATTGATTCTACTGGTGATGGTATTGCTGTTGTTGTTGCTGCTGCTGCTGTTGTTGTTGCTGCTGCAGATGTTGTTGATGTTGTGCTCGAAGTAGTTGTTGCTGTTCGATTGCCTTGTTGATTTCGTCGCTATCATCGCCATGTTTCATGTCGCTGTTGTTGCTGCTGCTGCTACTGCTGTTACTGCAGCTGTTGTTGCAAGTGTTGTTGTTCTTGTTAGCATTGTTGTCGCCGTCGTCTTGCCGTGGTTGCTGCTGTAGCTATTTATTGTTTAGGTGGTTCTTCCGCTCGTGCTGCCGACACTTGTCGCTCCGATAGAAGGTGGCCTCGCAGAACTGGCATTTGTATGGTTTGTAGCCGTTGTGCTTGTTCATATGCGCACGCAGGTGGCTGTCGGTCGTCAATTGTTTGTCGCACACCAGACACGGGTACCTGCAAGTCGAATTTCCACCAATAACACATGCACAGTTCATATATATATATATATAGATATAGATATACAACATACTATGGTCGGATAGTTCCTAAGACTACTAGCCAATCTGATAATTCCTAAGACTACTAGCGACAGCGATGGACTTTAAACGTAGTGGCGTACCCGCGTACTACAAAGGCATTTTCTCCTTACTAACAATGCTAGAACTATTTTGTCATACTCATATCTTACAACGTTCACCCAATTCAAATCATCAAATCTTAAGAAAGATGGCCTCAATGATGGGTATGTGTCGCGCCGAGACCCCACGGCTCCGAAGACTACTAATGTCAGAGTCGCCGCATATCTCCTCCTTCGTTTCATCGACACTAACCATCCACCCCCCCCCCCCCTCCACGGTCACACTTGCTAGCACTTTCATCGTGGTCTCTGCTTCCAAGGCAACAATATGTACGTATGACGCATCTAGCAGACGTTGTCCTATGAGCGGGTGCATTTAGCACTGGGAATAACAAAACAGCCAATTATCTTACTTGCGTCTGCCCCTAGAGTCGAAAACGTATCGCGGATCATACTGGGCGAACTTGTTATGTTGTTTGTTGTTGTGGCTGTTGTCGTCGTCGCCGCTGTTGTTGTTGTTGCGGCTACTGTTGTTGTAGCTATTCTGTGTGGTTTACTCGTTTGTTCGTCGGCTGGTCTGTTTGCTGTTTGTCATAGACCCACGACACTCATTCGTCTTGAATTAATTGTAATGATGAATGGATTGGTGGATGGCAGATTGGTCTGTATCTTTCTCGCTGGCTGTTTCACCCCCCCTGCCCCCCCCTGCCCCACCTCCCCCCCCCCCCCCCCCGGACGTACGTACACGACGCGAACACCTACCGAATTCCTTCGTGTATAATATTCCGGTGTCTCTTTAGGTTGCCCTTCCGGTTGAAGCTGGCCCCACACACATCGCAGTTGAACGGCTTCTCACCCGAATGCGACGCCTCGTGCTGCTTCAGGTGCCAGTCCTTGTTAGTTGTGTAGTCGCACTGTGAACACCGGTAGCGGCCATCCTTAAGCGGCGCCCTGGGGGGGCCGGGCGGTTGAGGCGCAGGCGGGGCCGTCCCCGCCGCTGCGGCGGCGACAGCCATCGCGCTACCTGCGCCCACGCCCGGCACCGACACGCCATACGGCACCACGGGTCCCGCCGCCGCCGTCGTCGTCGTCGTCTGTCCCTGGCCCCCGTTCACCTGCCCGGTCACGCCCTGTAGCAACTCCATGCTCTTGGTCGCCGCCGCGAGCTACAGGAACAACGCCGCGCCACGTCACGTCGCGCCCGTGGTCGTCGCCGCCGCCGCCCGCGCCGCCGAATGAGTCGGTGAGTATCCGAGCCGATCGCGGCCGAAGAACAACAATGGCAACAAGCAGAAGACGGGCAAGAAAAGAAGAAGATTCGCGGGCGACCGCAGCAGCAGCAGCAGCACAGCAGCAACAACAAGATCAACAGCCACAAAGGTCGCCAGCCGCAAGAACAGCAACAACAACAACAACAACAGCAACAGCAACAACATCAGATGCAAAATGTTAGTGGTTGTTAAGCCAAACGTTTTCTTAGCCTAACTACGAGTGTCTCGCAGAGTTCATGAAGAGGTAGTGCTGGTAGTAGTAGATAGATGGAGGACTGGAGAGCGTTCGACAGATTGACAAAAAAACGAGAAAGAAAGAAAAAGCTAGAGAGAGCGATATTGACTGTGACAGTTGACAGTCCGTAGTAAGAATGCGTTCAGTAAGAAACAAAGTGTATTTATCAGCAACAGGAATTCAACGCAACGCCGTTGGCGGCGGCGGCACGTGCCAACCTAATAGACCAAAAGAGTCTCAAAAAGACCGAACAAGAACGACTAGACCCGCCGGCTAGACTTAAGTTAGTAGTGTCTGCATAATCGTAGAACGACGAGAGCTAACTCAACTAACAACAAAAGCGGCAGCACACAGCAACATAACGATATCAACCAACAACGCCAACAGAAACTCTGACAGGTAACAGACCACCAACGAAAATGACGAAATCGACTGACGTTCCTGTACGGAAGGCCTAACAACGAATTGTTGTCGTCACAGGGCAGTTAGGTTGTGAGGAGCAGCGTACAGCGTACAAACAACGGCAATGTGATGACGCTCTGCTCAAGCCGCATGGCCACAGATGGAGTAACAAATGCGCATTGTAGAGGCAGGCCCACGATAGAGCTAAGCGGATACAAAGGATCAGGCTAGTTCTCCTTCTTCGAAACAGCACAAGTACAGTAAACGTGGTAGTAGTGATTAATGTCATACAACAATAGACTGACTAGAAGCAACCAGAGGGCACAAGCTCTCGCTTATGTTCACCTTCGCTTGTACACGGAGAGTTTCGTTTGGCTTCTCTGAGAAGAGGGGAAGATTTCGGTGACGTCTTTATAAAGGGTGACCAGGAAATGCTGCCCGGATCTAAAATGATATAGAACAAAACGTTTTTCAGAAACAGTTGGTACTCGTCTGTGACGTGATTTGTTTCGTTCCCACTGATTGAGTCTTAACTTGTCTAGCGTTCTTTCTACGTGCCTGTCATGGTGCCACAGCAGGTTGCAGGACCACAGCAAAACAATCTTCTCCATCGTTTTGACCAATGATCTATGTAATTCATCACACATGTCCGATAGTTTTTTTTTTTTTGTATAAGAAATCATCAATCACTCATATGCGAATAAGAAGAAGAACAACAACAACAACAATACTAAAAAAAGAAGCATAGAATAGTCATCAAATAGCATATCTAACTAACGATTGAATAATCATCATTACCAAGTAGTTAGTGCACGGTGACCGGACGGACCCTCCCGTACGCTTCTGCGTGGTATCGCAACGACCCAGAAACATCGATGACATGACTGACATGGGGCCCTAAGCAAAGGCGCCTTCCTCCTGCACAAGCATACATAAACGGCCACTTTATTGAAGCGCCTATCCCTGCACAAGAACCTCAACCTCAAAATATCGTCTGATTTGAGACAAACAGAGACTACACCAATCGAGCAGCGTCTGCAGCTAGATGGTGTTTCGCAACAGTTGGTTGACCTGCACAAGTAGCAAGCACCCGTTGTCAACCATCACCATCCCTACAAGCAATTACAAATTTGAAACAGACAGGACACAAATGCGCTAGGCGGCCGTAGGGGCAGCAAATCGGTTGCTGACTTCGGAATGAATTCATCCAGGCGTCATCATCAATGAGTAAAGTGAGTCGATGTTCATGTTCGTGCGTCAGTTATAGCAGCGAGCACATCCGAAGGAAGAAGAACGCGCGTCCAAGACAAGCCGAAAGCGCACAGCTAGGTCATTACGTGTTTCTACGGATGCACGTCCTGCCCTAACTCGTTCGCATGTAGCATGAGCACCGCTAGAGCACACCTAGTCACCAGAAGAGCAGAAAGTGACGTGATGCAAGGAACCGCAAAGCGTCGTGCTAAATTTAGAATACTTGGCTAGACTCTCTAGACATCTGCATAAATGCAATGCCCTCGCGTTCGTCTGCAATACGCGAGGTTATTGAGGATGATTAAACGCACGTGCGTCAAGCAGACACCGACGAAAAGCAAAGGAAGATGCACGTCATACACGTGCATACAACCGTAGTAGTAGTAGTAGTAGTACATTGCATAGGCAAATCATCAGGTTGACGCTTGTGAACAAATTCATCAATTGTTCTCAAAGGCATGCAAAAAGTGCGCCTCAAACTTGTCACAACGCCGCTTTGCAATGACGCGCCAAACAATAACAGTATGATGCACATTTCCAAATCGGAGAACACAAGCTTTCTTCTTTGCCTCCATTGAACAGGCTTCATTCCCATTCCTAATCCGATACCATTACAAACACACACAGAGCGGATGTCAGTCGCTTGATTTGATTGACATCGTTGTCGTTCTACCATTTGCTCTCCTAACTACATAACGACGTTCGCAATGTGTCTTTGGCCTCTGAAAGAAGAGGAGCACAGCAGCTGAGATTGAACAACAGCGCCAGCAACCGTATCCGACGTCGTTACGTACAGATAGAGATGATTCAGCAGCTTGAATTGGCGGAATGCGGCTCGATTCATTGTGCGATACATGTGCTGTCAAACTAATTGAACAAACTGAACAAACAGTTTGAGGGGAAACAATCGAATGGATCATAACGAGTAATAATTACATATGTATGCTTTATTCTTAATCAATTTATATTACAATCCTGTGTAAGTGAACGTGTTAACTTTCAGCCTATAACAGCCCTGGTGTGCACCATTCGGCAAGCGATCCCAAAACTGAGAACGAGTAATAATTATGTAGATCCGGGCCAGAGAGCGAAGGAGAGAGAGAGCGATTGAGATAGAAAAAGAGAGGGGGTCCTTGAGTAAGTAAAGTAAACAGGAAAGTCACCACTCTGTTAGAGAGGAATATATATATATATATATATATATATATATATATATATATATATATATATATATATATATATATATGCGAATATGGTGGCGGTGATGAAGATGATCGCCCTTTCCGACGAGTCACCTTTTCCCAGGTCACAGTTCTCGGACTGCTTTCCACCGAACCATCAAAGTCGAGTTCGAACTCGACGCAAAGTACACCCACTATTACTACTACTACTACAACACACATACAAACTTACTTCTCACACACACACTCATTCAACACACATTGCTTGCTTCAGCACCTGACTAACCTTGAAGTCGCCAGAGGCTGCTGCGAGCTTGAAGTCGTCGTTGGAGGCGGGAGCATTGGGGGCGTTTGGGGGATGTGATGCGAGGGGCGGCGGTGGAGCCTGGGTTCCTGGGGGGAGTGCTCGGAAGGGCGATACAGGGGGACACGTGGGAGCGTGGCCGATCAGCGGCTGGGCGGCCTTCAGCGGCAGAATGTTGAGCTCCTGACCTCCTGCCAGGCTCTGTACGGAGCAAGCCATAGATTGGGGGGTCCCTGCCGACGGTAGCAGACGCATCTACGAGACACAAACAGCAAAATACGCACAGAGAGATGCAGAGATAGAGAGAGTTAGACGCAGGCGGCAGAAACGACAGAACAAAATATGGTCACCCTGGATGGACCCTCGCATATGGACGTCGTCGTCGTCGTCATCGAGGACTTCAATATCTGACACAGTGCATGTCAAAATAGGTCATCATCAAAATACTAACACACTGCATGTCAACATAGGTCATCATCTTGAATCGTCATGATCGCAATCAAACATCATTATCATCATCATCATCATCATGTTGTTATTCCGTTTGCCATCATTCGCTATATAAGCATACACGTGCGCACAGAATTCGCTTGACAAACAAAACAGAAAAAGGATCCAAATCTATTCACTACAACAACAGCAGCAAAAACAACAACAGCAGACGTGCAAAATGTAAAAAAAAATTATATATACATATATATATATATATATTTTTTTTTATAATATACTTTACTATGATATATATATATATATATATATATATATATATATATATATATGCATAGATAATCTATTAACAGTTTATAAATAACAAAGCTAATGGTCCGAGAAGTATTCTCAGTAAAGTATGTTGGGAACTAAATAAAACAATTAAAGAACATCATACTAAGTGCTTCTTTCTTTCTGCGCTCAGAGGTAACAGCAGCAACAGGTGGCAACACTAGCAACAACAGCAGCAACAACAACAATAACAGGTTGAACATCTTCCTTCACTTAATTTTGGCATATCATAATGACAAATATATTCACAATGGCTTCGTCTCCAAGTGCATGATTTGATAGAGTTGGATTGATTAATTGATTGATTGAAGATGTCAGTGAAGCATTCCTTAACGCAACGCACACGCGCTCACAGTCACACAAAACTCGGAGAAAGTGAACACAAATCATTATTTGTCATATAAAGACACCCATCTAGATGAAACGATAACACAAACAACAGCAGCAGCAGCAGCAGCAGCAATAACAGCAACAACAACAACAACTTGTTGCATAGCTTTCAAACGAAAACAAAAGTGTAACTTGCAAGGTTTTCCATCATCGATTCGCAGTCGGTTCGCTTCGCATTCGGGTGAACTGAGCCTACATATCACAGCACTAAACGTCTTCTCTACTCTTCGCAGTTCTTTTCTACTTGATTTGGCAGGACGGTCCGTACAACAACGACAGAAGAAACGTGGTGGCAGCAGCAGTAAGTAGTAATAGTAGTAGTAGTAGTAGTAGAAGTTGTTGTTTAGATTTGTTGTTGCTGTCCTCGTTGTTTTAATTGTAACCACAAGCAGAAAAAAAACAACGGCAGCAGCACCGGCTGCTGATTCAGTGAATCCACAGCTCAGTGAATCCACAGCTCAGTGCAGAGTTCCATTAACAGCTAGCTGCACTACTTTTTAATAATACTAATAATCGGCGGGCGCCGCCTGCAACAGCAGTAGCGGCAACAACAACAACAACGACAACAACAACAACAATCACCACGTAGACAAAACACCGACTCGACTTCAAATGTCGATGAAGGTGATGATGATGATGATGATGATCACAAATGTCTACAGCAGAGTACAGCAATATACCACAAGCGGCCGCCAATCAAATTCTTGGCCAGGCTGCTTCTTTCTGCCTAAGACCTCCCCTCGAGATGGTGGCGCAGCTGAGAGAATTCCCGCCCTTAACGGTTCAGTTGTTGTTGTTGTTGTCGTTGTTGTTGTTGTTGTTATTGTTGTTGTTGTTGTTTTTGTTATTGTTATTATGACGACGACGACAACGACGACGCTCGTCTGCTGAATGAACGCATAACTGTCGACGCACAACGTCCACAGGACGACAACGTCAATCAACAGCGATCATCACTACTACTGCACCAACAACATCAACAACAACAACAACATAACGCCAACGCCAAACTGTGCACAACGCCAAACTACGACTGCGAGAACTGAGAACCACTTGTCTGTCTGTCTGTCTGCCTATATGGCTGTCAATCGTGACTACACCACGACAACAACGACGATAACCTTCGTAATAGCAGCAGCAACAACAACAACAAATGGAACTACCACCACCACCACGAACCACCCATCACTATACCAACGACAGCAGTTGTTTATAGTAGGTAGACCAGTCTAGTCCAGGGATAGGTGGTTCTCGTCGTTTGTTTCTCGTAAATACTACCACCCCAGCAGCGTATACAGCAGCATACAGCGTTGTGCCGAAATAAACCCCACTAGCACCTCGATCTACTACGATCAACCCCCCACAACCACCACCTCCACTACGCTCAACCCCCCACCACCACGACCACAAACAATCACACGCGGTGTTTTTGGAACACTTCGCCGGCACCACCCCCGCGATTGTGGCTTCTCTGCCGCCGCCACCGCCGCCGGCCACCGCTAGGAGGCAGCACCAGTTTCGATGATTTCCAGTCGTTCGTTATACTTTTATCTATCTATCTATCTATCTATCTATATAGCCAGCCAATTAATTAGTCAGCCAGTCAGTCAACTACGTCAACTACTGCTAATTCAATTACACGACTCGATATCAGTGTGCGCCAGTGGTGCGGAAACTGTCTGCTTCCACTGCTGTGTTGTTGTTATTCTTTTGCCGCGGCGGAGGCGGCTGCTGTTGTTTTTTCTTATCGTTGTTATGGATATATGTCGTTGTTATTGTTTGGTGTTGTTGTTGATGATGATGATGATATTGTTGTTGTTGTTATTGTTGTTGTCGTCGGCGGCGGCGGCGGCGAACGCAGACAACAGCAGAAGAATAGAGCAGAGCTATAGAGAGCTGTAGCAACAGGCCGCAACGCGCGCACGACAGCGCCATCTGGCGGGAGGCCCCTCAACAAACTCGGCAAGTCGTCAAGTCGCCGCTGCTGTCGCTGGCGCTGCTATCGCTGAAACAGCGGGTTCGTGCTCTCTTGCGCTGTCGCAAAAACGGCTAAATTCCCGCTGTTTTGGCGGCAACGACCTCATATAATACCGCCATAATAATAATAATAATAATAATAATAGCCCCAGCGTAGTAACGACGATAGCCGCCGCGCCGGACCTTTGTGGAGTCTCCTAGTTAGAGTATACTCCGCTCGCCTCTCTTTCTTTCGCTCTCTCTCTCTCTCTATCTATCTCTGTATCGTAATTTGCATTTTGAACTTGAATTTACTACGGCAATCTGCAACAACGCGTCGATATAGGCAAGAAAAACTCTGAAAAGAGACGGAATGACTCCTATTCATTCCGCTGCTGCTGCGGCTGCTGCTGTACGACCAATATGTATATACTATGTAAAGTTTTCGGGCTGACCCTCAGCTATTCTATACTATGTACCGCCGCATTAGAACGACGACAACGACGCCGACGACTATGCTATGACTTTTGCTAGTGTATTCGCTTTCTTTGCATCTGGCAGCCACGGCCACCAGATGCTGGTCAAGCTACAGCCAGGTCGAACCGGACGTTGCCGTGTGGGCTGTCTCTCTGTCTGCTTGTCTTTGTATGTAAGCGTGCATATATATGCCTCTCGGTCGGCATACGATGTCGGTGAACTAATAATGCACCATGCCAACCTAATCGAATTGCGTACTGAGTGTCTGTCTAACAGCAACGACAATATTATACAACCTGGCCACCACCATTCGCACTAGTCTGCTAGGAACATTACTGACGCGGCTTGCTGGTAGCTGATACAGCTTAAAACGAAGCGATGGAAATGAGTAGGTTTACAGCGATAAGAAGCAGATCTTGTGCCTTTAGAGCCAAGCCAGCTTCAACAACGCCGAGACGAGAATCTGGGCAAAAGCGAAAAAACGCATATGCCATAGGTAGATAGCCACGGATAATATTACCCATATATATATATATATATATATATATGTATATATGTGTGTGCAAATAATTTATCTTTCGACTGCTGATCATGTTCGTGGTTCATCCTACTCTTTTCGCGAGTGTTGTTTGAACGAACTGCCAAAGATGGCCCAACAACAAAAGCAGCAACGACGCATGAAAAAACACCAAGCGCAACCAGCCATGTCTCTCTGCTGGTTTCGTCTATCTCTAACGTAACGTTATTGCTGCTGTTGTTGTCGTTGTAAATGTTTATGAAACGTTGACGTTACTGCATCACGTCGGCAGTGCTGCTGGCTACGGCACGTGACAATCTACCAACAGACAGAGAGGCACTGAAGGCACCAGCTGCAAACAGCCAGCATATAATCATTAGTTGATCTGATCTGATCTAAGCACAACAACGTTTATGATGATGACGTTGTGTCCACCTGGTCCGCAGCAACAGCAGCAGCAGCAGGAGAACCAACAAGACAGCAAAATTTGTTGTCGTAATTAGTCGTCCACTTTCACTACTTAGCTACTACCATTGGACAGCTGCCATTGCATTTCGACACCAGCCCACTGGCGTGACAGTCGTGATGTCACCATTGTCGTCTCGAGGTGTTTGAAGTCGAGTGATTTGCACCTCAACAACAAACAACACCTCAAACAGACGCCGCGTGCAGACCTCAATCGATGTTATCGTCGATGTCGAGGTTATTGCTCTCGCCATCTTTCGTCGGGGAACTAAAACATTTTCGGATGAACGTCGTTCAACTGTTTCGGATAAACGTCGTTAAACTGTTTCGGCTAACCTAACATAAGCGTAAGAACTGGCAGATAGCCCAGGTCTATGACAACCACGCAACTACAGGGCAGTTTCCTTACGACAAACAAACTGTTTGAGAACAGTCCAAGCCCCTTGATTATGGCTGTTTTTGTTGTTGTGGTGGCTGTCAGTAACGGGCTTATCGCGGCACGTATATGACAAAAGCTCATGCGACGCGGGTTGAACGTGCCGTAGAGAGCGCCGAAAATCGTCCAGTTCCGCACGTCTATATGAGGGCAAAAATACACCAACAAATCGCTATTCTCGTGGTCAAGTATCACAATGCTCGGCGACCGGCGTCGTATCGTCGATCTCAGAGTGTAGTGCTTTGTGTAGACCCCCAGTGTAGGTCTTGTGTGATGACGGCGGTATCGATTGAATAAGAATATAAATATCAATTCAATTATACACGTACATGGCTTTATCAGCCAGTCTACCGCTATCGCTCTGCTTGGACGTTTTTTTTTCAATTTCAAAATGGTTTAGTTTACTTAACTACACGAACGCTGTCGACTACGACGACCGAAATGCTCCAACATATTCGCCTCACGTGTTACAAACAGCACATATGTACACGTTAAACACTGCACTCCTCGAAACAAAAGCGCAGACAGCTAACAGAAAAAAAACCCGGCTTGATCTCTACGACAAGTAACCACGCGTCTCAGACGCCCCATATCCTCGGCACGCAGCACGCACCTCTGCTGCTTTCCGCCTCCAGAACTTGTTGCTTCCCCCCCCCCCCCCAGGGCGACACCTCTTGATTTGATTTCGAAGTTCCACATTTACCATTTGACAGTCGGCCAGATCGAGTCCATTTTCCTGCGCCTGAGGCATGTAGAAGCTTTGCAGAACCCACGCCATTGTTGTTGTTGTTGTTGTTGTTGATCTTGCTCTTGTAGATGTGGTTCTTGTGGATGAATGATACCCCCACCACTCCTCCTGCGGTTATCCTCACACCACCTTCGGCGGTGGTAACTTCCAACAAACGCCGAAAGCAAACGGCGAGGCAACACCAATAGCCCGCCAACGCCCCGACGACGACGACAACGACAACGGGTGCTCTGTGACCCCGGCGTACGGAAGAACCGAGATTCCTCCTCCACTCAATGATGTCACCACACAACCATACATTGAGCGCATAGGTGACGCCTCGCGACGACGAACATGATGATGGGGTGCTGGTTGTTGTCGTTGCTTAGTTGCTGCTGCAGCAGCTGTTGTTGTTGTTGTTGTTGCTGTTGTTGTTTTTGTCGATGGTGAAGATGGCAATGATGAAGGTGGTCCAAGTGGTTGCTGCAGCAGCTAGCGGCACTGTCACCAAATGGCCGATGAAAAGAGAGCCTTTTTAGGTATGTCGTCCTGCTGTTCGCTGTATTGTACTCTCTTGTACTCGTCGACTCGTGGTACGTTGACTTCGTTTGTTTCGAAGTCTTCGTACGTCGACTTCGTTTGTTGTCGTGGTCAAGCAAGCACCTCCTCGTTGGCCGGCCACTGGCCACGATGCCAGTAGCCCGCACTGCACTCTACGAGTTTCGTCGCCACTTCCCTCCAGAGCCTTCACTACTACCACTACGCAGCAGCAACAGCAAATGGTAGAGAGGTGGCGACAACCCCACACCAGTCAAAATACGAGGCATCCGTGACTACTACGGTCGACAACGATCGAATATATATAACGCAGCAATAGCAGCAAAGTTCGACGGTGACAGTTAATATAAAACCGTGATGACAATAAGCAGCAAGCAGCGATTGAACACACTTGAACGGACTCGAACCAATACGCTGGTCGTGCAACACCACCACTATCTTCGCCCCCCCGCCAGCACAGATAGACGCACACTGAGGAATTAACAGGCTGACTGACAACTACTGACGTGTAGGATGTATCATTTACGCAGCAGTAAGGAACGAATACGGCTATTATTTACATTCCGATTCTTATTCCTCTCTTGACGTATCTCTATACGTATAGTTAACACTGGTTATAGTAGTAATAGTAGTAGTAGTAGTTGTTGTTGTTGCTGCTGTTGTTGTTGTGATGCGAGTAGTAGTAGTAGTTAAGAGGCGCCCCACAACATAACGTCACATAGAAACAACGCCGAGTGTTGGTTTGGAAAGATGCACGTCCGTGCACCTTCAATGCACGTAAACCGACGAGCCACCGCCTCATCCGTCAGCAGTAGAAACCAACTCCGGTGAACTAGGAGCCGCACCAGCACCAGCTGCTAACAACACTGTATTATTATTGTATACGGAGGCGGTGGCGGCGGGAAACAATGCCGAAAATGACGTTTACGACAAGAAGAATAAGAACGTCATCAACGAACAGAGAACAGTCACCACAACACAGCTGATCACGATTGTCAAGATAAGAAAGAAGGCAGCGACTTTGCCGGAGATTCTGTTGCTTCGTTGTTGTTGTTGTTGATGTTGTCGCCGTCGGTTGTTGGGGGTGCAAAAGATGATTACGATGATGATGGCGTTGTTGTTGTTGTTGTTATTGTCGTCGTCGTCGCACAAACTCCAGATGATGAAAGAACAAGGGCTGGACTGCACTATTGACTACTGCGATGATACCAGAGGGAGAAAATGAGTACGGAGGAAGGGAGGGAGGTAGACAGACACAGAGAGATAGGGAGTGGGGGGAGAAGGAGCAGAAGGGGTAGAAGAAGGTGTGGAGGTTGCTTCAGGAGGTGTTGAGTGGAGATGAGGTAGTAGTAGTAGTTGTTGTTGTTATTGATGCTGCTCCTAACACCGCGTCTCCCTGCGCCTCCAGGCTGCTCCAGAAGAAGTCAGTGGTTGGTTGTGTTCAGTGGTTCTCCCTCCCCGACAGGCAGGCTGGCTGGCTAGCGGGGGTTGTTGCAGTGGTGCTGGTGATGTTGACGGGGGTTGCTGGTGGCGGCAGCTGAGCCAGAGGAAGGGAGGGACGGAGGGGAGAGAGAGAGCGACCAGGCGGGGCGGTAGGCGAGCAATACCTCCCCTCACCAAGAACACGGCGCGGGGGGGGGGGGGCACGAATCGTCGTAGTCGACGTTTATTCGCTCACACCCCCACCATCACCAGTACTACCGGCACGACAACCTTAGCTGGAGTGTGATCGCCGCGGTTTTGCCGTGCCATCGCCTCGATCATCGCTCAGGCTAGGCGTTCAGTAGTAAGTGAGATAGTAACCAACACCAGTAACAGCCACAAGCAATAATAGGTCGTTCGTGGTTAGCCGGCGAACCATCCATCTATCCATCTATCTATCTATCTAACTAGGTAGCTAACGTAGCTTAGTTAGTTAGTCATATCCAGTGAGGAGAGACTGTTGGTCGTTCGTTGGCTGCGTCGTCCAGTTCTTCCCTCCTCCAGCCAACCAGCCCAGCCAGTCATACAGCGAGACAACAATGGACCCCCCCCCCCCCCCCGCCATTCGTCGTGTCAGTAGTGGAGATCACCAACGGCCGCCACTGCTGTTGTTGCTGTCGCCGCCGGTGCCGCCGTTGCTGCGAGCGACAACACCATCAACATCATCAACAATGACAACACCATCAACAACAACGACGACGACAAGATCATCACCATCATCATGATGGTTCTCCTGGTGGCCTCCGCCGGCCGCCAGCCGGTCGGTCAACAGCAGCGGTGGCAGCACCGTCGTTGTCGTCGCCGCTAGATCAGCAGCAACAGCCTCAATCCAGCAGACCACAGCAGACAGAGAACAGCCGGCACAGCCTCTGCCAGGGCGGCTGCTAAAGTTGTAGTAGCTGTAGGTACTCTACCAAGTGCGCAAATCTCGAAGTTGTTGCTGCTGCTGCTGCTGTTGTTGTTGTTGTTGTTGTCGCTGTCGGTGTTGTTGGTGTCGTGGGGCGCGGCGCTAGCGGCCGCGTTGCTTCTACAACGGCCTCTAGTTCTCCGCAGTAGCAGCAGCAGCAGCCGTTATTTAGGCCTAACGAAACCAGGGGGATCAGGATCACCAGCAGCAGCAGCAGCAGCAAGCGGCGGCAGCGGCAGCATCACGAACAGCAAAACAGCCAACCGCGCTCGGATCGCTCGCTGCTTCGTGATTGTTGCTCTGTCTCTCTATGTCGCTTCTCCTAGCTCCCATCTGTTCTCTGTGATCTCTATCATTCTCTTGCGTTCTCTATCTAGGTGGGTCTCTCTTTTGGCCCCAGCGCCGCCACGGCCACCGCCGTCGTCGTCGTCATCGTGGTGGTGGTGGTCGTTCTTCCTCGCAGAGCACCAGTGAGGTGCAGGAGTCCCCCTCCTTCCCACCAAACTCTTCAGAGGCTGAAAACGCCGCCGTCACCGAGTACAGGGGCTCGGCGGTAGCAGCAACAGCAGCGCCGGCTGCTGAGGCGGCTGCGGCGGCGGCTTCAGCAACAGAAGGCGCCTGGCCAGACGGGGGTTGACTGGTATATGTACACTCTGGCCGCACATATTGCTGTTGCTGTGCTGGCGGCGGCACCAGCAATATGTGCGGCGACTACACTCGCCCGGCACCCCCTTCCCCTCTACTGTCCCCGTCTGAGGGAGAACGACTACAACGACAACAACAACAATGAGGACGACGACGACAACGACAACAAAATCAACAATAACAACAACAACAACAGGACGACAACGACGACATCAATAACAATACGCTTCTCAATCTCCTGGTCGACGGGCCTCACACTGTCAGCCAGCAGCTTGCTCGACTCAACTCGAATTTAACTCGACGCGCCGTGGCGGTGGCAGCGGTGTTGTTGTTGTTGTCGCCGCTGCCGCCGCCGCCGCCGCGTATTCATCCTCTCCCTGCTCGAGGACTCGGTTCGAGCTTCCTCCCTTGCTGACGTTGTAGGCTTGGCCATAGTCGTCGTCGTCGTCGTCATCGTCGTCGTTAAATGGTGACTGCCCGCCTGGCCTCCCGATATCACGATTCACAATCATCATCATCATGGGGACGACGACAACAACAACAGAGGGTACCAGCGCCACCATCGCATACTCTCTAGTGCAGCAACTAGTACTGCTGCTGCTGCTACTGCTACTGCTAGGTGCTAGAATCTAGCCAGCAACGATGACGGTCAACGAAGAAAACCAGAAACAGCACCGCCAGCTGCTCCTGCTGCTGCTGCATCAACATCAACGACCACAACAATAATACACCGTCATCACCATAATCAAAGACAGCAGCAACGACGACGACGACAACGACAACGCATCGTGATCATCATAGCCATGAGCATTGCCAGCACTAATAGTAATAATAATAATAATGGCGATGATGATGATGATGATAAGGATAATATTACTAATACTAAAAAGAGGAAGCATCACTATCATAATATGAATCATCTATTACCGTGCCAGACGACGCGCACCACCATTCGTGCAGAACTCGTATCGACCAGAGCGCAAACACTGCGCCGCTCGAAAAAAGTGCTGCCGTGATCACGTTGTTTGGTCCATCAGCTTAGTCCGGTATAGGCGGGCTTCGATAGACTGCTGTTCGTTCGTAACGGATGCACGACGCGCCGTACGAGTCTATCGTCGAGTGTAGTAGAGGATGCGTTCTATATATATGTTCGATATATATATACCTATATATATATATACGGCATAGCGCCTCGTCGACTAACATCGACAGCAGCAAAATGCTGAGGTGCTTGCCGTTGTCAATAATACTGCAGTAGAGCCACCTCCATTGCCTCTTCTGCCCGCGAGAACGATCGAGAAAACGTGCGAAGCACGCTACGAGGTTGCTTAGTTTGATACGATTTGGTTTCGAGTTTCGGCCATTCGTGCGGACATTACGAGCTCACCTGAGCAACACCACCATCTTCGTCATTATTATTACTATTATCAGCATCATCGTCATCATCATCATCACATTTGTGCTTGCTTGTTTGCGTTTCCTATCGATCTTCGTCTCGATCTCCTCCTGTCCATCTGACGTAGCTAGAGAAACACGCTGGGTGTTTCGCTTTTGGATTGACTGGCTTCGATTTGGGGCACAACTCATACTGCTGTAGGGGCCAGGTCCGCCTTACAACCTTAGCCGTCTTCTGTTCATCTTCTATCCCACACGCTCTAAAGGTGATGGTCAAGCGGAAAACGTTGGTCTCCACTGAGCACGGTTTTCGACATCACCGACATGTACCCTCCTCCCTCGATTGAAGGCTAGTCGACTAGGGGTAGTCAGTCAGTACATCGGTCCGTCCAAAGCGAAGTTCGGAAAAAGCAAAACTCGCCCAGTTAGACAAGGATGCAGAGACTTGACCAAACGCCTAGCTTCTAGCGCCCCTTGCTTAACTTCCAGCATGGACTCAAACAACAGAGGAATCAATAATAAGTCAATCTAAGCCTAAACTTAAATACATATCTCGTGTTCTCCGGGAACAGCAAACATAATACCAGTGATAACAGCCTATATTAACAGCCACAATATCGCCAATATTACAATCAATTGTGGTTCAGCTGCCATATCGGCTTTCCCGGAACCCCGGTTCAATTCAGTTTTTTTTGTTCTCATCCCTCAAAGAGCCAGCCATGTTGTTGTTGTACGTCGTAGAACAGCGAGCAGCCAACCATCAACGGTCGTAGACAAAAACGACGATTATACAAAATTCGTGTCCTGGACTTCGTGGCGACGGGCTTACGAGCATGCAAGACCACCCCACCACGACCATCACGGCATCAAGGCACTACCATCAACGATTACAACAACAACCGACAGCAACAGCAATAACAGTCCTGCCAACAGACGCGGCCGTAGACCAAGCAGCATCAGCAACAACAGAACCCAAGCGGGGAGGTAGATTGGTGGTCTGGTTGGTTTGAGAACCAGCCAGAGCGGTCCGTTGATGCTGCCGCCAGCTTCGCATGGTGGTGGTGCCTCTGGCTCATCATGAGAATGGCGGCGAGACAGACGAGAGAGAGAGACAGGAGAGAGCAAAAGCCAGCGAGGGAGAGTATGATCGTAACCCAAAGAGACGACATGTGGTGGTGGTAGTACACACAAATCCAGAGTACGGCGCGGTGGGGGTAAATAGGTACACAGAGTACGCAGTAGCAGTGGCGAGCCGTCGGCCGCACGGCCCACTGGATCTCGTGCACGCCAACGACGACGATGCAGAGAACACAGAGAGCCTTGGGGTTGGGTGGATGGAGGGGGGATTCGTGAGTTCCGTTCGTCAGTTCCCCAATAATGCACATTAGGCGGCCTGTTGAGAATTGACTGACTGACCCAGCAAGCAGCAATAAACGGTCAAGCGGCTGGCCTGTCTCCAGAGAGACAAACGGACAGATCAACAACAGAGCGAGGGAGGGGAGATGTGTCCGTAGGAAAGGCGGTACGGCAGCTACCCCTCGAGGGCTACAGAGCACGATCCTCACAGAGGCATGATCGCATCAAACAGCGTGGCGTCGCGTCGCGTCACGCCGGACATGGGGGACGACGCTCTTGCCGAATGCCGAAGCGCCCAAGTGGCCGCCACTGCCATTCAGACTACATTACGCTATTGCCAGCTATTGCAACTACTATTGTTATCTGTAGTAACAACTGCAGCAGCAGCAAACAGTACGATTATTCTACTATAACCGCAGACCGACCTTTCGTAACGCTGCGCCATCTTCTACAACTTTAGAAGAACCCTCGAAGAGAACACCGAGCTTGGGAGGGGGGGGGAGGTGGTGGGGTAGGCGAGGAATACGGGTTTCGTGGGTTTTCGTGAGTCTCACACTAGTCGACGAGCAGCCGGCGATGCTTGCATCAAGCTCTGCATCAAGCATTCCCGCAATCCTCCATATAAGAAATACTAAATCTCCTAGAAATTGTGTGCCGTCTTGGTTTAGTAGCATTAAAATTAATGAGGGACATCCGAGCATTGTCGTCGTCGCCGCGGCCGTCTCCTCATGACAGACATAAACTCGCTAAGAGTCAGACTATCTATCGCTTTCTACAGAAGATCGCGTTATTTCACTTTGACTTGCTTTGTTGAGTGAGTCGGCTGGTCTACCGGCCTTCCTCACTCATTCGTCAGCTCACAGGCAACCATTAAGGAGATGGCACCCTCTCTCGCGCAAGAGCATCAGTTCACAGTCGGACAGGGCACACACAAACTTGCACCAGTCTTGTTCGGTGATAGAGACTGCCCTAATCGTGAAAACTACGAGAGAAAGTGTCCAGCAATTTTCTCGATATATATATATATATATATATATATATATGTGGTGTGTGTTGAACTAGACCTGGTTCACCGAATTTCTATCTACCTTATTTACCGCTATTACCATAAAAGTCTAGTCATCACGTGTAAACAAACACACTCGAGATAGTGGTGGTTCATTAACAGTAACACGTCTGACCACAATTCGTTTGGATTCGGTAGAGTTTCGTTTCTAGCCTGATTGAGCCACCCAATTTATGGAGAAGCCTCATGTATGTATTCGGAACGGTCGAAACGGGTTCAAGTCCAGCAGCGACCAGCTTACTAATCAGCATCGTATGCTCCCCAAAGCAAGATTTACCGCCACAAATCAACGGACCGGCAGCGGCAACGGTGGCGGACGACGGCAACAATCACACCAATGAAACAGCAATGACGCCGATGATAAAGACGATATTGTTGAGTGCTACGCTTTTTGGAATAGGCTTTTCCTTTGGTTTCTTGTTCCATATGTATGCCTGCCTCTAGGATTAATTTTGCTTCAATACAGTGGCAAAACAAAAAAATGTTGTTACTACTACTACTACGAAATATGATTATCCATGTCAAGCAGCATGTACCACTACTGTTACTTATGATACCCATACGTTCTTTTCCTCGTAGCTCTTTGAGAGAAGAGATTCCTAATTCAACCAGAATCACACACATATTGATTGGGAGAACATCAGTACCAGTGGATACACTAGGCTAGATAACGGACCCTAGCGTAGGAAAAACAGACCACTATTTAATTTGACCGAAAAAGAAGTTAAGGCTCCCACTACCGAGCCCCTATGTACACGCAGCGGTGGGTACAAGATCCTTCTACTACATCCCTTGCCCGAGAGGGATAGAGAAAGAGAGAGAGAGAGGGGGAGGGGGAAAGGAAGGGCAAATAATGAACTAAACCTCACTTGTGCAGGTAAGCGGTATGAGGAATATAACAATGGCGACGAAGACGATGATGATGAGGTTCGATCATGACAAACATTGTAACGAAAACTAACTGACCTTGATTTGCGTTATGACATTACTATTACCACCCCATTCCCCCCCCCCCTACTGCGAAGTAGTTCCTACCAAGAAGGCAGCCAACGAACAAGTTAACCGGCACACCGACAAAGAATTGTGGTTAAATCATTGCTAATGTACTGATAATATGGCCATTATCATCATGGTAATTACCGTCGTCATCGTCATCATCATCATCGCCGCCATTCAAACATCTTACCACTTCCTCGCCACTACTATGTATACCACCACCAACCAACCAACCACCACATGAATGTGCCTATCTTTTCGAGAAGCTAGGAGGAAAGGACAACAACTTATATGAGGTGGTAAGCATGCCATAACTTTAGTGCACATACACAAGTACATCATCATCATCATCGTCGTCATCATCAATCAGGTCATTGGTCATCAATCAACAATTGGCCGTCATGGCCGGCCATACTTTCCGGCCACCGCTGACTTGGTGGTGTGGTACTTCGGCTGTTCTCGCTGTCGGTGTCTCGCCGTCGCCCGCCAAGACATTTTCACCATCATAGTTACCTCGCGGAACATTGGCGACATTAATATATATATATGTGCATATATATATATATATATATACACGCACTCACACAACCCTGTCCTCTATCTATGACGACCTCATCCCGCTGCCTCTCCTCTTTTTTCTATTGGGCTTTACTTAGCCAACCAACACAAAGCGGCGGTGGCGTCGTGTACACAACTCCTGCTCGGACAAATACCGCTACTCTCGGTTTTACTGCCTATTATTGATAAGCGTGTAGTCATTTGCTTGTTTTTCTTTTCTGACGTGTACAGTCATTAATATGAATATTGTTATTATTACTAATAGTAGTAATATGTATAGAATTACTATGTCTAGCATTCACACACACACATTCGTTACTGAATGATTAATTAATGATCATTAATGATGACTGGCTGTACTGTAATTGCGATATCGTCAGTTGCATACGGCGCCGTCGCTTTCTCTCAGCGGTCGCCTTCATTCACGGGTTGCCACGCTGCGGCTGTAAACCGATATACTGTCATAAAGCATACCGTTACTACCGCGGACTTAGTCTTGGAAGAGACCGTAGTAGCAGTAGACGTCCTGGTAGGAGCTGTTGTAGTTTTAATTAATTGTAGAAATTAGCATCGCTGTCATTACCACCCCTTCATCGTCGTCGTCGTCGACGTCATCATCATCATCACCATCATCCTCATCTACTACGTACTTGTCAATAATCATCAGCATAATATCATCGGTCATCAATATCATCTCGTTGCGAAATATTTGTATGTATATTCCGTCACTGGCGTCATTGACCAGAGCCAGCCGGTTCAGAGTCGCTCAGCATGTCATTGTGGTGTATTTCAGCCTAGTGCCGACGGACGCCCGTAGTACTAGACTAAGTAACAATAGCAATTGGAGCAATCATGGTCGAGCCATGGTTTGTTTGACTTCATACACAAATGACTCGAATAGCAGCAGCATTTCGAGTAGCACTAATGTCGTAAAAGAATAACAGTCGGCGTGTTTGTCCTTTGTTTTACATCGGTGCTAATCAATCGGGACTAGCTTGGCAGATTGCAAATTCGTCTGGACACAAAAGAGAGCAAAACCACACTTAAGAAACAATGACAAGAGGCAGACAATAATAACAATGAAAATATATAGATCGGCAAACACAAGCCACAACATAGAATCGTGCATGTAGCCAGGTAGGTGGTATTCCAGTACTCTAGCTATCCTCAATGGTGATAGGTGTACCGCAGGGAGGATGACCACCAAATCGAGTCGAGTTAGATACGCCTTGTTTCTATCCTCAACCCTACTAGCTCATCCTCAGCCCTGAAGCTACGAACCCACCACCTCGGGTTACCTTAACGCGTTCTGCTAGATACGTAGGTACTGACGGGAGCGGCCGGGGAGGGGTAGGGGACGCCGGACATGCGGAAAATAGCGTAAGCTTCGACAAATCGACTGAATAATTAGTTACGTCCTCACGGCAAAAAAAAACGAGGCGAGGTTTGAGGGCGTCGACTTGCCGTCTATACCCTTGCCTACAAATATTTTCCCACGTCCCCTCTCTCCTCTCTCTATCTTTGATCTCTTAGTTAACTCTTAACGTTCTTTCCTCGGGCTAGGTGCGCCAGAGCGGACCGACTCTATAACACCTCGTCCCTGGCTGACCAGTGAGTGCTGGTACAACTTGCAGAACGCAACGTCAATCGAACCTATTCGACTTATGATACTTCCGTGTATTGTCTTCGCTCAGTGAATGTGTTGGATTCATGAACTTCTCATAGGTCGCGCACATCGCTTACGCAAGCACACACAGAATATATCATCACTTGTTTGTCCATTTGTAGGTATGGATGAGTTAGTATAGTACGCATCTGTGCTTCGTCGACAACAGCATACAACGAACACAAATAGCGTAAAAGTAATTGAATGAATGAATGAATGAATGAGGAAAAATATACGACATGGTGAAATTTGTTTACACCCGAAGGGGCAAAAAGCACTTGCCGCCCAACGGTTGTTTTGATTATGGAGTTGACCAAATATTCAGTGATAACGAAACACCCTCAAACATTTCTCAGTAAGCAGTTGCTACCCGTGTTTTAGTGTTGTCATTGTAAGGTACAGCGCCCAACTGATGCCTAAATGTTACCAACCAAAGAGATACATATGTACTTTGTTCTATCGTTACAGGGTTGCTGGGTAGAAAATCGATCCTTTTGCATGAAGCCAGCTTTTCAAGAGCTTATATACAATGCATTCGTGCGCCCGACACAGCGTTTTCATTTCATTCATGACGTTTCGAACTGATTCTGGAATATGACCACAAAGATTGGCCGACTGTCTGGTAATTTTCTCATGGGAGCACAACTCGGATAGGAAATAATTATGAAGGGCGTTGGTGTAATGAGCTCACAATCTTAGGTAATAGATACTTATGTAGAGGGAGAGCTTACTTTGGACTAGTTGGACCGTCAAGATAAGCGAAATACAAAACCCAGGTCGACAATTTTCCCATCAACGGTATCAACTGTCCATTGTAGTAGTCATGCATTAGGTATGGTAGAACAAAGGCTGGCTTTATGCAAAAAAAGCGAACAAGGCGGGCGCTGGTTGATTGACTTCAATTGATCTACGCGACGAACACTGGAGTGTTAAATCAATCGCGCTTAATTCTATCATCGATGACCAAAAACGCATGGATGGGCCCATGTAAAAAAAGGTGTAAACCGGTGGGACACAAGGCCGTGAGTAAACCGGCTCAATATATAGTGACGCCGCGTTTGGCTGGCAGGAAAGAAGGGGAGCGTGAATACACGGGGGCGTAGTTCGGGTGCACTCTAGTATCGCGTAAGGTATTGTGGTATTATTGCAAGCCAATTAGTGAAAGCCATATCGTATACTTAATCCTCCTAAAGCAATATACATATGCATATATATGTATGTACTTGCAGAGGTAGAATAGCTGTTGTTGCAGTTGCTGTTGTATGGAGCAGAATTGTAGCAGAAGAAGAAGAAGAAGAAGCTGTGGTTAGATTTCGAAGTGGATGATGTCTACAGGGGACTAATGCCGCTCACCTCCCGGTAGTGCTTGGCGACGTGCTTGCGCCGGGCACAGTCGGAGTGGAACTGCTTATCGCAGACATTACATGGATAGCGAAGACCCGCATGCAGAATGGCCTGAAAGCGCGAAACGACACGAAACAAAGACACCGCACCAACGGGCCAACGAGAGTGAGTAGAGTGGCAATATACTATTATATATATATATATATTTATATATTTTAATATTATTTATTTATTAACACCCGGGCTGAGTATGTGTGTATATATATATATATATATATATATGTATATGCATATATATATATATATATATAAGTCAAAATGACACCACTGAACATGAAATTATTTTCCCTTCAGACAAACACGAGAGGAGATTCTAATTAAGTGTTGCTAATCAATTACGTTCCACTTTCCAGCGCGACACCCTCTGTGGCGTGTATCTCGTTAGGTCTTTCCTCATTATAATTAGCATCTTAGTCCTAGAAAACACATTTTTCTTTTCGGACGCATCGCAACAATCAATTTAATGTTTAACCTCACATCGCATATTCCTTTCTGTTGTTATCTAACGTATCAAAAGCAAAACAAC
>QVRM01003659.1:60000-107500 GCA_003439945.1 Dermanyssus gallinae
ATATAGAGAGAGAGAGAGAGAGAGCGAAAGAGAGTGAAAGTCTCTATCTCTTTGTTCAGTCAGCTGGTTGGTATCGACCGAAGGCTCTTTCGCCCTGTTCCTGCTCGCGTTGTGTTTCTTGATCGCTCTATCGAATCGAAGGAAGAACATGATGCTGCTGAGTAAGGCAGCCAGCCAGCCATTCCGTTGCCATACCTGCCATTGGGATGCATCGGCATGTGCGAACGGCTCGTTTTCTCCCGTGCCATAGCAGATTGGCATTGGCGTCGTCTGCTCTCTGTATACATATATCTCTCCCCTTCGCTATCGCTCCTCTCTCGCTCTCCCCTCTCCCCCTCGATCGCTCTATCTCTATCTCTCTCTCTTTCGGTCTATTTTGCCCAGTTGCCCATTGTCTACAATGAAACAGGATAAATGCGAACAGGAAACTGAACGCCCGCCACAGCAATGGCCAAGGCTCGGTCAGTGCACCTTATATCGGCACAACCGGAGAGCAGAGTTATATATATATATATATATATATATATATCCGCAAGGCCACAAATGCGGCGCCGAACACCAAGCGTCGGTCCAGTTTGACGAAAATCCGACAGACCACATGATTGACATTGCGTCGTCTTTCGCATATTGCCTATCGAATTGATCTGCGTGCCTTAGTGTTTATAATCTTTCATGTAAGTCATAGTGAAGTAGTAGTAGAGGTAGCGGTAGCGTAGCAGCAGCAGGTCGTCTAGGGTTACTGTTTCTCGGCACCTCAGTAGGCTGCCTGCAGGCTACTTGCAGTAGCAGAACTACGAACAAACAAGTAGCGAGCGACAGCTGTGTTCTACCTGGCTAAGGCTACTCTCGATATTGACTTCCTAATTGGGATACGCCGAATACATATCTCTCTCTCTTATATATATATATATATATATATATATATATATATATATATATATATATACTACTACTACTACTATACTATTTGACAGCTCGTTGCGTAACATAACGATTATGTTCGAAAAAGAACAACGCAATCAGCTTCCCCCCCCCCGGCTTCGAGTATCCGTCTTGGTTTAGCACGATAGAGGGTTGGTCGATTCTAAATCGATTGATTTCGTTTGCGCACCTTGCGCGAAACCACCAGAGAGGGTCAGTGAATGAGTGAGCGAGCCAGAAGCATAAAGACACATAGAGCCCACGGCTAGTGGTCGTACGTAGACTGTGTTGTCGTTGTCGTCGTCCGCGGCGTCTGTATTGCTAATAGTCGCAGTTTTGTCGCAATGACTGACTAAAGGCTGGCCTATTCTGCTGGGGCCGTTGTCAGTAGTAGCAGAAGTAGTAGTTAGTAGTAATTGTCGAGCCCGGTGGCGTGGTGGGTGGCTTAAGTCTGCGCCTCGCAGCCGGAGGAGACACATAGCAGGTGCGCGGGTTCGAGCCCCACCGTTGCCCCACATTTGTATTTATGGGGCATGTCCGTCTATGAAGCAATGTGAAAAACAGTTCCGTGGACGTTAAATCTTGGCTGAGGGTCAGCTCGAAAACTTTAGTTTAGTTAGTAGTAATTGTCGAGCCCGGTGGCGTGGTGGGTGCATTCGATTGCACCTCGCGACCGGGGGAGACACATAGGTGCGCGGGTTCGTATTTGTATTCATGCGGGTCCGTCTATGAACAGCAATGCGAAAAGCAGTCCCGTGGACGTTAAATCTTGGCTGGGGGTCAAGTATATATATATATATATTTATATATATATATATATATATGTTTATACTACTATTACATATATAATAGTAGTCTAAGTATATATATATATATATATATATATATATGTTTATACTACTATTACATATATAATAGTAGTCTGGGCAGAGTTGTGAGCTCTCCCTTCCTTTCTCTCTCCGCGTTGGGCGTCGGCTCATCATTCTCTCGCTGGGACGCGGGGGCGACAAAGGCAGCTGATGATGATGATGATGTTGCTGCTGCCACCACCACTGCCGTCGCTGCTGCCGCCGCAGTTGGGCCTGATGTTGTTGGCCTGGTGGTTTTCCTTCTTCCCTCCCTCCCTCCCTCCCTCCCTTCCTTTCTTCCTTCCTCGTCCACCGGGCGTTGATTCCGTTCCGTGCTGCTGCTGCTGCTGCTGATGGTGGTGGCGGTGGTTGTGGTAGCCGTGCGGACGCGTCTCTCCGGCTCTCTCGCTCGAGCTCAGCGAGCGTTTCTTCCTTACTTCCTTCTCCACAGCTCCCGCCGCCAGGCGGTCCTCCCTCGCTCTCGCTTCTCCTGCAGTCTGTGCTCCTCCTCTCTTACTCGTATATATATATATATATATATATATATATATATATATAATTTATTTTTAATTATATATATGCATATATTTATATTTAAAAAAAAATATATATATATATATATTCTTCTGCGTTCGATTGTTCTCTCGTGCCGAGAATGTGTCTTGGCTGGCTCTCGCTTTGCTCTTCGCGGCGTGTTTGCCTGTTTGCCAAGTTGCTTGCAGCCAGCCAGCCAACAAACAGTGGAAGATGCGAGCGACGACGGTCTTCTGTGATGAGGAGAACAATGACAATGATGGCAAAAAAAAAAAACTGCTACGACCACACTATATACTTCCCTCCTCCGACAGCAGCCTCCAACGGCAATAGCTAACTACATCTTTGTTGGTGTCTCATATCTGAGCATGAAGTCATCGTCAGTCGAACGTCACCCATCCGCCCCCCCCCCCGTTCTTTACCTAACAGGCAAACAAAAACAACAACATTCATTCAACTTATCTTCATTCACCATAACGACCGTTCGATCAATCCAATCGTTCAGAGTCGAAGAAAATCCAGCCGGTAAACAAAAATGTTACACATCGAATTAAATCGTTCACTAAACACACAATGCATTCATTTGTTGATCGCTCGGTGTGGCGATTCTGATGAGATGCTGACCCTGATGACGTATGTCACGAAAATGTCAAAACGGACGCCCGTTGTTTCAATCTAGTTCTCTTTCTCAGAGAGAAAGAGAGCTACCGACACCCTCACAGACAGACACACGCAATATTTCCTTATACGAATATATATATATATGTCCTCTCCTTTCTACTCGATCCTCTCTCTGTCTCCCGCTCTCTTCGTAATCTCTCATAATTCGAATAAGATAACCATTCATCTAGATCGTTTTTCTGTAATATGCACTATGTAGCATTTCCTTAACATGCTCAACTTAAGTTCATTCGACTTCATTGACAGGGTTAAATATCCTATAATCTATTCTAGTTAGAAAAACAATCTATTCTCTTTCTGAAATGTATTTTCTCTTCAGTATTAACACAAACGCAGGTTACAGCCTGACCGTATGCCCTTATTATTACCTACTTAGCATTACCACTGTATTGACATCTTACTTCTATCGAAAAGACTGCTCCAGAGTCCAGCATATTTCTTCTTTCGACTGTATTAATGGCCTCTCTATTCGTTTCAAAAAGGCTTTCTATGTATTTTGTAAAACTTTCTCCATCGTTATCACGCTATTTGTTCCTTTGCCACCTATATTAAAGACGCTTGATCTTATGGCTTGCTCCATCAAGGAGTAAGGAAAAACATGGCGCATTTGTTTAGATGAACTGCCCAACGCCTCTGGACACCCCGCTATCACAGTAGGATTATTGTCTAGTAAATCACCAATTATGATATAATCTAGTAACACTTTACAGCTCAGTATATTTTCTGAGCTTTAAAAAACACTCATTTCGCACTCTGATTAATTTTCTGGAACCTGGACACCAGCTAAGCAAATAGCCTTTTATTCATTACGTACAATCTTTTTTCTCTTCTCATCTAATGCATCCGATATAAATTGAACAAACCCCTCTACTGGTGCTTGCTGTACATCCCATAACAAATTATTTTTTCTTTCAAAACTATGTGACTATACACTGCCTATCAAAAACAAAAATCACCCTGCTCGTACGCATTCCACACGATTTATTTCAATGTTTGTACTTCTATAATGTTTTGTTAACTTTTTCTACTTCATGATCGTTTCGATCACTCCACATATCATATCATACCATACTATTCATTAAACCATCTACAGCAGCAGCAGCAGCAGCAGCAGGCTCATTAGGTGCACTAAGATAGAGAAGGCTATGTCTGTTCCACTCTGCTGCTCATCTGTCCGTCTGTTTATTTTTGCTGAACTCTCCTCTTTCGCTCGTTCGCATCCCTTTCCCTTGGCATCCCGTCGCCGCCTCTCTCGCGCTTCTGCATTACAGCGATGTTAGTTGCTCTCACTGTTGTCGTTGTCGTTGTCGTCCGCGTCTTCGTCGGCGTCTGTGTGACATTACAGGACAGGCTGTAATAGTCACAGTTTTCGACGCCTGTGGCCCATACTACAACTATAACTGTAACAGCTGCTGCTGCTTCTGCTGTTGTTATTGTTACTATAATACAACGTTGTTGTTGTTGTTGTTGTTGTTGTTACTACAAGAACAACAACAACTACAACAACTACAACAAAAACGAATGGCGTAAACGTTAAATTAAGTAATGGCATAACGTCGCTACAAGTACAAACATTTAAGTCAATTGTGGTGGTGGTGTTGGTGGTGGTGGCGACGACGAAACCGATATAATTCAGCCGCAGCCGCAGCAGCAGCAGCAACAGTAGCTTCCTTCTGGCTGTTTCCCTCTCGGTGCGCTGTGCACGCCTTCCGCACCGTAACCACCACCATTCACCAGCGTCACCGCGGCGACAACCACAGCAGCAGCAGCGGCAGCAACAACAACATATAACCAATGTTATATACTATATACGTATCGACTGACGAATAGCAAGGAGGCAGACAGAAAGAATTTAGAAGGAGCCGACAACAATGAAAGACAGAAACACAGCTACGAGGAACGGGCCGCAAAGCATGAGTTAAGATTACGACACAGAGAATAGGCTGGATAGAGAGAAACGAATAACAGCAGCAACAACAACAACAACGACGACGACGACGACGATGAAGCTCACTACCGCAACAGAAACAACAGCAATAATAACCGCGACGACGACGACGACAACAACAACAACAACAACAACAAGGTCAACAACTGCAAACCGCTCAGTCCCGACGGTTGGCGCCAAACCGCCAACAAGAACTAATATCAACAACAACAGACGAACGCCGTTGACACTGCTGTTAAGGCTGGTAACAACAACGCCAACAGCAAAAATAAAAAATAATAATAATAATAATAAAAATAATAATAATAATAATAATAATAATAATAATAATAATAATAATAATAATGACGGCGACAACAACAACAACAAAGTGGGCGCAACGCTAGCCAGCACGGTCACCACCAACCCACCACTCTGCATCAGCAGTGGTGGGGGGGTATTGGCTGGTTCGTCGGTTGGTCGTGGTAATCGAGCAAGTTACGGGGTAGCGTAGCCATTGGCACCTTGTTGATGCTGATGTTGCGATGATCACTGGCGGATCGCCATGATGTCACGCCATTGCCGTCACCAGCCGGCCGGTGTCCTCAATGGCGGACCAGTGCCGTTAAGGGCACTCACTACTGCTCAGCGCTATACGGCGCTATTTTGCGTCAGCATCTGGTCGCGGTGGTGGTGGTGGCGATGTTGTTGTTTCAAAACGTTGCCCCTCACCTTTCAACTGGCATGCTACACACGCCGAGAGAATAGGAGCATATATATATATATATATATATATATATATATAATCGAATAGCAACATCTACAGCAGCAACAAAGATCGACGTGGCCGCCTGGTTGCCAAAGCGTCCACCATCTGTGTGCACGGGCTGCCACGCAAAGCGCGAGTCGTATGTACAATGCACGTATATCATACAGTAGCGTAATGAATGAATGAACTCATTCCGTACGAGATCCTCTGTCCGTTCATCGACGAATTCATTCATTCAGTCAGTCAGTCATAAACATCTGCCGACAGCTGATACAGGCCGCACGTATATATATGTACAGAAGGTTCCGTATTTGGAATATAGAGGAAGGTTCGCAGAGACGGGCAGAAGAAGGCCGTCTAGAGATTGGACGTGTCCATCTACTAACATACGTAACCATATGAAGTAGTAGTAGTACTACACTGTATATAAGACAACATACGTGCCCATTACTGTGTGCGCCGCCTATAGTCGTATACCGTATACGGCAATAAACAAGAGCAACGACAAAAAAAACAGCAACAGAAATAACCAGCAGAAAATCCCTTTCCTGGGGACAGTTCCTGCATCATTTTATTGCAAGCAAAAATTTACGGCGACGACAACAACAACAGCGTAGAGTTATACAAGCACCAATCAAACACCAAACGTACATAGATCATAAATACTACTGTACTAATAATATGTATAGCAATAATAATAATTATTGTTATATGTGTCGCCGCCATCCCAGCACAGAAGTGTCTCGACAGAGACAGCTATAGCAGCTATAGTAAGTAACACGACGCACGAGCTACTAGAGGCTACGTAGGCGCATGCTTTAGGGCGGGCTTGTCGAGGTGAGCGGTGTTCGGTGCTTAAACCACCAACCTGTCGACTCAACGAGAATTGACCGTAATTCTGTTTACTGGCAGCTGTGACGGCTGCAACCGATAATGTTCAAGACGCTGAGAATATCAGCGACGACATATTTGGCGCAGACGGACAGTCAGACAGATAGACAGAAAGACAGACACAGATGCTTACAGAAGAACAAGACAAACATAGGATACAGCGTATTTGCGCGTGAGCCACACGGCGCGTAATGAACAACAGGAATCTGTATACATATACATATATATATATATATACATTTATATATATATATATATATATATATATATATATATATATATATATATATATATATATATATATATATCAAGTTGAAAGATAGGCATTAATTAAGGAACTGCTGCTGCTGATATCACTCACTAGTCGTGGTTGGTGATTAATATTGATTAAATATTAGTTAGGTGGTAGATTAATGTCCGTGCCCGTTACCCAGTCAACAACACGTTCGTTAATTTCGTGAGATCGCGGATCGAGCACGAATCGAACATGATTCCTAGAATATACATCGATTCAGATGTCGTAACAGCCTTAGTAGTAGTTATAGCAGCAGTAGTAGTACTAATGGTCACAGGTAACCGTAAAATTCGTTTGCTTTGAACCTCAAAAATGTACTAGAGTTATCCGCCACTCGTTTGTGAACGGCTGGTTGTCCATCCGCGGTATAAGTTCATTTTCATTCGCAGTACACTGGAGTTAGGCCACTCGCATCTACCCGCTAGCGCCGTGGCGCGAAACATCAATGACACAGATTATCTAGCTATCATCAACCAAGCAAACCGATAGACAAAGAGAAAGAAATCTCCCTTCCCGAAAAGCCCATCTACGATGTCGAAGGTGGAGGAAAACGACTGACTGCTTCCGTTCCGTTCCATTGCTTTGTCTTAGGCGTGTATCTGCATCGCACCCACGAGGAAAGAAGAGGAAACGCAGCTGCTGTAGCCGATCGAGCTCTATAGGTATGCGGGTAAGTCCAGCTGCGAATGGGCGGCTATTGTCTACAGTCGTCTTAATTCCCCATTCATTCACTGAGCCACACGACCTGCACACAAGTTTGCCAACCGCGTTTCGCCGACAGCTGGAACAGCAGCTATTTGGCGGTGCTGGCAACAGAGCTGGCATAACATCAACTGCGCCATTCTGCTCATCGCCGCAAGAATTACCCACAACATCATGTTCTTCATCACCACAAGCGCCCACATCATCATCATCATCACCACCACCACTATAATATCATGGTGTTGATAATGCTCAAAATGGCGCGCTGCATTCGCGTACAGCTTGCGACTGGAGGAGACACATAGGTGCACGGGTTCGATCCCTCCCCGTTGCACATTTGTATGTATTGGGTCTCCTCATCTCATGAAAAACAATGCAAAAGCAATTCCGTGGACGTTAAATGTTGGCTGAAAGGCAGCTCCCCCAAAAAAAGATAATGCTCAAAATAGTGCTGGAATCGGCGGTGGGCGCCATGGTCATTCTCAGCCAACTGCATGCACCCTGTTGGTGGTTTCGTGCTTGCTGTGTTTCTTTCTTCGGCCCGTTCTTTCTCAATTTCTGTGTTTCGGTTGTTGGGAACGCTTGTCGGGAATAGACATGCGTCACCGGCCGGGAGCTGCGATTACTGCAGGCTGTTTTTATACCTTACACTTTGCCTTGCTTGGCTTGGATTTGTGCAACGCCTCGAAATGCCCCTGTCGCTGGCTGTGTAGCCGAGGGTTAGCAGCTGGGCAACAAATCGCCATATTTGGCGAAAAGTGGGAAAAATGTTCAAGCGTTCAACGTCTCAACGTTCAAGCGTCTCAAGCGTGTCACTGAAGCTCGAACAATAAAGCCTCACCGTTTATCTAATTCGAGACACTTCTAACCGCAAAGTGCGGCAGTGGATAGAATTAAAATTCAATGAAAACATACAAACATTTCAAAGGAGGAATACAAATGTATTAAACTGATATTCTACCCTAGATAAATGCGGACTGTTGAGGAAACCCTAAATAGATCACAGCATGTCCAACCCTCAATGACGCACGAATCGGTGGCGGTCTCCAGACGCTCGAGACTACTGTCCGAATGTGTGTGTGGTTGCTATGGCAACGCCGCGCTATTTCGATTCGTTTCGTCGGATTAGCCGCTCCATCCGCCATTGCTCGCTGCTGGCTGGCCAGCCAGCCAGCAAGAACCGGCGAGCAAGGAGAAGCCAGCACACTAGCTATGGTGGTGGCCAGCAACGGCGGCCATAGCGGCAGCCATGTTGTTTTGACTGTTATGGATGTATACTACGCCTGCGGCGGCTGCTGCAGCTGCTACTGTAAGCGAGCGAGCGACCGGGCGGGCTAGTAAAGCCGCCATGGCGCCATCACGACCCTGCTCCGCCGCCGATAACGCCATGATGAGTGGCGGCAGCGGCCGCCACAGGGTGGTTTCTGTGGCGCCCATAAGCGTTGCCATGGAAACAAGCCAGAGGAAGAAGGTTGCTGCTGCTGCTGCTGCAGTAGCCATAGAGGCAGCATAGAAGCTTGCTAACACTAAGACTATTAGCAGTAGTAAAAGTCATAGTGTAGTAGCAGCAGCGGCAGCAGCAGCAGCTTGCAACGTAAAACAAAACAACTAGTTCCAATAGAACTAGTTAGCAATGATTCTTACAAGAACGACGACTACTACTACTACTAGGGACGGTCGTATTATCATCGATTAGCGGTGTCTGCCTGTACTACACTGTTAGACCAGCGAAAGCAAGAATTCCTATTAACACATCTGCTATACTCGTAACTGACTAGCAACAGTAACAGCGCTACTGCGGCCGCTGCTACTGCACGGGCCAGCCGTAGGAATGCAGGCAAATGAACGGCATGATGTTGGTTCCCCCGTAACAGTATACAGTAGCTGCATTGTAGTGGAGCTGGAGGCTGCCACCACTACTAACACCACCACCACCACCGCTGTCGTTGTTGTAGTCGTCGCAATAGTAGTCTTAGCAGTGGTAGCAGTAGTAGTAAACTTTTAGTAGTAATCGTGATGTCGAGCCCGGTGGCGTGGTGGATTGGGTCTCTGCCTCGCAACCGGAGGAGACACATAGCAGGTGCGCGGGTTCGAACCCCACCGCTGCCCCACATTTGTATTTGTGGGGGTCCGTCTGTGAAGCAATGTGAAAAACAGTTCCGTGGGACGTCAAATCTTGGCTGAGGGACAACAGCCCGAAAACTTTAGTAGTAGTAATCGTGATAGCAGCTGGCACCAGGCAGGCTGCTTGCTCTCCCAGCCAGCAACAGCAGAAGCCTTTCTGAGTAGACAGACGGTCGCTGTCACGCTGCGTCACGCTCTCGTTGCGCCTTTCATTCACCTATGCGATCGCGAACGACCGACCGAGTCAAAGTGTAGCTGCAGATGCAGCTGCTGCTGCAGCAACAACAGCAACCAAGCAAGCTTGTACCGCAACCGCAGCTGCTGCTGTTGCTGCTACAGCTCGCTGCTGTGGGTTATTGCTGCTGCTGCTGTTGCTATCAGTGGCGCCGCCGCCGCCATCGCCGCTGCAAGGAGCGTTCGTTTGCTGTTCAATCCTCCGGCGCGGCCACCCACCATTAACGGGACAGCATATACGCCTTCACATACGCTGGCGTTAGTGATCGTAATGGTGGTTGGTGGTCGTAGTGATGATGGTGGTGATAGCAGCGACGACGACGACGACGACATTAGACATCTACCACCCTAGCTAGAACTATGAGGCGGCTTGCTGGCAGGAGGCGTGCGTTGGCGTTGTGGACAACAACGACGACCACGACGACCATCGTCACAACAGAAGCAGAAACACCAGCAGCCGCAGCAGCAAGCAATTACCTCACGACCCGCGGTAGGAAATTACGCCAGTCTTCCCGTGGCTGCTACTGCGGTTGTGGTTGTTGTTGTTGTTGTTGGTGGTGGTGTTGCTAATGCTGCGCCTAGTCCTACTTTAGCATATAGCTTTCTGAATCGTTTGTTCTCGACTAGATGGAAAGCCGCGACCGCAGCGCTGCCACAATGTCGAGAAAGGACCGACCAAGACGGTGTCGACGGTGCCCCTACACCGACGCGGATGGTCACAACGACAGTAGCGACCTAAAGACGGACGGCGTAAACGCAGACGGCAAAGCTGTTGCACACGGCAATTGTTCTGTCTAACTGACTGCGTCAAACGACTGTGACGACACCGAGACAACAGGATTGATCAGTTAGTGCACGATGCGGCACGATGATGGATTGAGATTTCTTTACTTTTACTCAGCGACTACAACAACAACAACAACCACACCGCGCTATATCCAACAGGAGTAGCATCAGCAGCAGCAGCAGCTGCATAGCCAACTGACAATATGGATAGTCAGGATGATGGCAAGCGACGATGATGATGTCGAAATGGACAACTGCAGAAAACAAAACCAAGTATTTTGCATTGTAGTATTCACTACCACTATTGCGACTCCCACTATCTCGGCGCTGAGACTGCAATTAGCGTTACTGGCCCTGCAATTAGCGCTCGTTTTACTATAGAGTTATCAACTGGTGCTAAGTGGGTTGTGGTACCACCATGACGACCACCACCATCGCTGGTGGGTCTTCTGTGACGCATATCCTCATCGACAGAGCGAGCGGACAACGCACGAAGAATTATCAATGGATTTATGCATATATATATAGCTTTTTATAGAATTTGTTTTCCAGATTTATTTATTTACTTGTCTAACAGATACAATCTGTTGTTGGTTTCTGGCGTTTTAGGACCGTCGTCGTTGTTGTTTCTTGTGCTTCACTCACCGTTATAACGATGTTGGCGACACCAAAACGTGTGCGACCGTCATATACCGATCGGCCTTGTTGTCCGACGGCCGGCGACCGCGTTTTTGTGTTCGTCGTCGTTGTTGTTGTCCTAGTCTAGTCTCTCGTAGGTCCAGGACGTGGAAACGTTTTTGCACTAAACTGTTGTTCCACCACTCCAGAGGCAACGCGACAGACACACGGACGATGACGATGGCGTTCGTTGGCGTGGACAACGAACACCAAATCGACAACCGAAACAACAACAACACCAACAGCAGGGCCGGAACAACTTAATGACCAACCCAGTACCGATCGACCGACGCAGGACGGAAGCAGGGGCGCAGGTAGCGGGTGCGCCTCCGCCTCCGCCTAGGTCGCCGCCCCCAAGTGGGTGCACTCACTGCTGCCGCTGCAGAAGGCAACCAGCGCAGTCGGTAACGTCCGTTGCTGCTGCTGCTGCTGTGTCGGTGGTGTCCTGGTGGTTAGCGGTGTTGTCGGTGTCCTGACCGTCGAGATTCTTCTCGCTGTTGTTCGAGGTCCTGACGCAGCCGCCGCCGACTGATTTTTTTCTCTTTTTCGTTGTTGCACTCGTGTTTGTGAAGTTGTTGTTTTCTGTTTTTTTTGTTGTTGTTGTTGTTGCTGCTAGTTAGTTAAGTTAGTTACCACGAGCTAGAGTTAGATAACGAGCCAACAAGGAACGAACGAAAAATCAACCACAGGAAACACTGCAGGATTCTTGTTCTTGTTCTTCGTTTTCTTCGTCGTCCTGGTGCACCGTCCTGGTGAAGGTGGAGGTGGTGGTGGCGGGGGTGATGGTACGGGGGCCAGGGCCACCAGGCCCACCGTGATCGTGTTTATTGTTGTTGTTGCTGTTGTTGTTATTGATGCTGGTGCGTCGTGGTGGTCGTCACCAGCATCAACAAGAAGGTGGCGAACAACAACAACAACAACAACGACGACGATGATGATGAATAACAACAACAACAACACCACCACAATAACGACGACGTCAATCACCAACGACCACGGCCACCACCACCGTCAGCGACCGTAGTAGCAGCGGCAGCAGCACCTCGGCTGGAGCGGCCGCTGCTGCTACCGCCAGTGTAGTAGCGAGCGGGAGCAACACATTCACTCACTGTTGTTGCTACGGTCAACCAGCCACCATCACCAGCTAGCTAGCCAGCCACCATCACCAGTCAGTCATTCTCCAAGCAGCACTAGGCAGAGTGAGCGGCGTCGTTGTCGGCGGCGGCAGCTCGACGACCACGATCCTTCTTTTTGCTGTCCTCCTTGTCGTCGTCGTCGTCGCCGTCGTTCTCGTGCTGTTTCTTCTCGTAGTAGCTGGGTTGCTGCAGCTTCAAGCTGCCTGCCTGCCAGCGAGCGGGCCGGAGAGCCAGAGAGTTGGCGAGCGAGCGAGCGAGTAACTCGGGGACCAACGACGCTGCCGCCCGATAGTACAGAGCCCAGCAGCTCAGCCTGCTCAGCCCCGCGATGGATGAACCGACCGAGAGTCGTCCAGCCAACGAGCAAGCAAGGGAGCGAGCGAGTGAGTGAATGAATGTGGCGGAGACGCGACGAGACGACGCGAGGCGAGGAAGGGGGGAGTGTGCGGCGGCAGACCGACTGTAGGCCGCTGACGTGAGAGGGGAGGAGAGCAGCCGCTGCAGTAGCAGCAGCAGATACAGCTACAGAAACGTCGTCGTCTTCGACAGCCAGCCAACAAACCCACCAGTCAGCGAGCGGGCGAGTGGGGAGAGCGAACGGACGAATGTGTGAGTGAGGGAGGGAGGGAGTAAGGAGGGAACAACCAACCGGGCGAGTGAGCAGGAAAGGAATAAGCGAGCGATTGAGAGAGGGAGGGAGCAAGCGAGCAAGTAAGTGAGTGAGGAAGGGAGCAGGGAAGGAATAAGCTAGAGATTGAGGGAGGGAGCAAGGCGGGAACAAGCGGGCGAGCGAGTGAGGGAGGGAGGGAGGAAGGAATAAGCGGGTGAGTGAGGGAGAGCGCATAGAAGAAATAAGCGGGCGAGTGAGGGAGGGAGTAAGGCGGGAACAAGCGAGCCAGCGAATGAGGAAAGGAGCTAGAAGGGAATAAGCGAGCGATTGGGTGGGAGAGAGCGTGAGGGAGTGAGGGACGAGCAAATGACGAGCGAGAGGGGGAGGGAGGGAGCCGCCAACCATCACAAGTTGTTGCCGCAGAGCTGTAGGAAGATCGAACCACGGCGACGGCAGCAGCAGCAGCAATTGAGAGAGTGAACGAATGGCGGCTGTTCGGCGAGAGAGAGAGAGAGAGGAACAGAACGACAACGTCAACACAGCAACACGCAGGGAGAGAACGCGCGCACGATGGGCGGGCGAAACAACGAGTGAGAGAGTGCCTGAGTGAGTGAGTGAGCGGGGGGGGGGGAGGGGCGGGTGCGCTTCAGGACGAGCCAACCAGAGAAGAGAGGAGAGCAATAACAGCAGCAGTAGCAGCAATCAGCCTTACAGCGGCCATGATAGAATGATGGTGCTTCTGGTCATGATGATGATGATAAGTAAGAGAGAGAGAGAAAACGAGAGAGAAGGACACAGCGAGCGATATGATGGGGAGAAAGAGTGAGCAGAATGAGTGTGCACAGAGAGAGAGAGGGACTAACGGGGAGAGAGAAGCTGCATGCCCGGAGACGAAGAGTGGGTAGGTGTGTGTGCATGCAGCCAAGCTTGTATATATGTGTGCGCATCATTTGTAAGTGTGTGTTTGTTCATGTTTATATATGTATTTGCGTGTGAGAGAGAAAACGAGAGATAGGGAGAGAGAGAGAGAGAGTGTGTTGTTTAGCGGGTGCCTTGTCCGTCAATGGGCCGAATGATCGGTTGTTCTGGCGGTCAATTTTCGGTACTGTCGTCATTGGTTTGTATATTCATTCGAATTCATACAGAATGCTTAGCTGTTGTTATGACGGTTGTCCTTGTTGTTGCTGTTGATTCTTCTGTTCTTTCAGAAATCGCTACTACTACTACTACTACTATCATACTAACAGCAAGAGAAGCAAAATATCAACAATTATACATGAGCAATCGTTTGTAGCAGCAACAGCGGTAGCAAGCCGCAAGCAAGCCAACAGAAACAACCAATCGGCATTTCCGTTGTTCATTCGTCTGCCTGTCGTTTTACCGTGTTCCTTCCCGGTTTCTGGCAGCAGCAGCAGCAGCAGTAGCAACGACAACAGCAACAGGAGCAAGCAATAGCAAAAGAGCTGCCACAACATCAACATAATGTACTAACTACTAAACAGTCTTATTAATTTTCCTCGTAACTACTACAACTACAACGACGACGACGAAAACCAAAATCTCAACGAACGACAGATTAATATGGCTAACTATACAAAATTCGACACTACAACAATTACAATCGGCAGATGGAAGATGTGAATTTTCAAGAAGCCCATCAGTAAATATGTAGTATGCTTTATTTGGGATGAGAACAGAGAGCCAGGCAGGGAACGAAGGAAGAACGGACGGACGGAGAGACGTGGGAGTAGATAGTTGGATGTTGGCGGTAGGAGCAGCAGCAGCAACAACAACAGCAACGAAATAATACAAAAATTCACAATTCAGCGGCGGTAAAATGTACAGAGGTACAGATATAAACGTACGCGTCCACGTGTGAGGCGACGAGGGGCTATGGTTAGAGTTTCAACTAACTAGACAACAACGGCGGCGGCGTAAACAACCAAGCAAGCAAGCAATGAGACAGCTAAAAATACGCAACGAAAGAGAAAGAGAGAGAGGGAGAGAGAACGCACGGCCAAGCAAGCCAACTACGATGATGACGAGGAGAAGCAGCAGCAGCAGCAGCAGCAGACAACAATCTCGCCGTCGTTGCTTCGGCTGCCCGTGCCGCCACGCTGACACTAGCAGGCACGCGAGAGGGAGATATATACAAATATATATATATAGAGAGAGAGAGAGTTTCAAAATAAAAGGAGATAGAGATAGGAGGGAGAGAGAGACGGTCTACCGACCAACCGGCCAGCGATCCAGCCAGACAGACGCAGCGAACAGTCGTCACACAGCAACTCAGCCAGCCAGATAGATATATAGACAGGCAAGCAGGCAGGCAGGCAGGAAGATAGACACACAGACGATAAACAGTCCAGCAGTAGAAAAAAAGCGGATAACGAAACGAGAGGGAGGCTGAGAAATGCGACGCCCAGCCACCACGATGACGACGACGACGACGACGACAACAACAACTGGAGGGGAAGGAAACGCGCGCGAAAGAGAAAAATGAGAGAGAAGGGGAGAGACGTAAGGAGAGAGAGAGCGGGGTACAGATGCACACACCCAGGGAGAGACAGGAAGAGAGCGAGAGAGAACGCGAATGCAGCGATGAGGCGAGAGAGAGGCGAGGAGACGAGAGGGAAAATCAGCTCAGTTAGCTGGTTGGAGACGGTTGGCCGATTGGTTGGTTGGTTGGTTGATCTGTGCGTCGGCTGGGCCGTACTTGATGTCTGTACCAGCAGCAGCAGCAGCAACAGCAACAACAACAACAATCGTGATCATGACGTGGTAGACTAACAACGACGACGACAACAACAACGAACATATAAGCATCAGCAGTAGCAACAACATTAGCAATAATAATCACAACAACAACAACAACAATAATCATCATAGCAACAGCAACAACAATAACATGAATCGGTGGCGACGGAACCGCGCTTGTCCTCGACGTCATCATCATCATCATCATCGTCGTCGTCGTCGTCGCCATCACGATTCTTCAACATCAAAATTCGTCAGCGCTGTCATGACGTCGAGCCGATGTTGCCATTGTCGTCGTCGTCGTCGTCGTTGTTGTCTACCAGAAAATGTTCTACTTCAGCCGTTTGCTGCTACCGCTGTCCCTGATACCCTGCTGCCGCTGCCTCTGCCACTGTCCCTCCCTGCCTTGGCGTTTGCCATCGACGTGCTTGATTTCATCGTCTTTTTGCTCAAACATTCGCATTCTCATGTTTTATCCGTCGCAAGGACGATGAACGCGTCTTCATCACCACCACCGCCGCCTCCGCCGTCATTTTCCTTCATTTTCTTTGGGTTTTCCCCCACTTCTACTTGATGTTCTTTCTCCAAGGTTTTTGTTATTCGGGTTAACCTTCTTTTCCTTTGTCTGCTGATTTTCCTCTATTTGTCTTTGTGTTCTTTCTCTTCTTATCCCTACGCGTTATTCCTCTCTTTGGTCGATTTCGTATTCTTACGCAATCTCCTCTTATTCTTCCTCCTGCTTCTGTTCGTGTTTTTCAGTCTTTTTTCCTCATTTCGTTCTCCTCTCAGCTCTTTTCTCTCATCTTCTGCGTCCTATCATTTCTTCCCATCGTTTTCTTCTCAACGAGTTCTTCTGACTTTTATCCACCGCTTTCTTCTCATTTTCTTCCTGGTATCTGTCTTTTTTCTAATTTTCTCGTATTGTTAGCTTTATCTTTCTTTCTCTTCTCGTGTTTTTCTTTTTATCCGTCTTTCGCTACTCATCATTTTCTTCTTCCTGTCATTTCTATCCGTCGTTTTCTTCTCATTTTCTTCTCATCTTTATGCGTCTTTTGTCTCACATTTTTTCTCATTTTTATCCGTCTTTCATCCCTCTCTCGTTTTTCCTATCATTTCTATCCATCGTTTTCTTCTCATTTTTATCCGTCTTTTGCTTCATTTATTTTTCTTTTATCTGTCTTTTTCTTCGCCCTCTCGTATCCTTATTTTTATCCGTCTTTTGCTTCCCATAATTTTCTTTTTATCCGTCTTTTTCCTCGTTTCCTCGTATACTTATTTTTATCCGTTTTTTCTTTGTCCTCTCGTATGCTCACTTTTATCCGTCTTTTGCTTCCCATGTTTTTCTTTTTATCCGTCTTTTTCTTCGTCCTCCCGTATGCTTACTTTTATTCGCCTTTTGCTTCCCATCTTTTTCTTTTTATCCGTCTTTTTCTTCATTCTATCGTATGCTTATTTTTATCCGTCTTTTTCTTCGATCTCTCGCATGCTTACTGTTATCCGCCTTTTTCTTCGTTCTCTTGCATGCTTACATTTATCCGTCTTTTTCCTCATTCTATCGTACGCTCATTTTTTCAGCGTCTTTCGCTTGGCTTCTCATCGTTTCTTCTTCTATCTGCTTCTGATCCTCGTCTTTTTCTCTTATCTTCTCCTATATTCTTACCCCACCGTTCTTTGCATCGGTTTCTTCCTCTTTCCCACTCTTATCTTCCTCTTTTGCGTGTGCTTTTTTTGGTGTATCTTTACCTTCTTTCTTCTTGCGTTCGTTGTTGTGGTTGTGCTCTACCTCTATATATATATATATATATATATATATATATATATATATATATATATAGAAAATATTGTGATGATTTATTAATCAATTACAATACGTTTGCACACTTGGCAGTGCTCGCCTTAATAAAAATTGTGGTAAAAAGGTGTCACGTGAAGTTAAGAGTCAGTTGTCCGTGTCCTTGCTTGATGGTAGCCCCCGCTCTTATGGACCCGGTGCGAGCGGTATATCCTCAAGGTTCCTTGCAAAGTTAAAACGGTGAGATCCATAAGATTCCTCTTCGTGACGCCGAGCCCCAAGAGCGTCCTCGCAGATTCGGAGTCCCATACACCACTCATAGAGATAGTGATGGATCCGAATCTGCGAGGTTTTTGCGGGTCGGGGAGCGCCGCTCTTAGGAACTCGACGTCATATTTGGCGATCTTGTCTTGCCGTGCTTTTGCCAGGTCCCGGTTCGGGCCGCAAACCTCGGCATCTAAAACCCAGACCTCGGTAGGTGTTGTTATTACGAGGTCGGGCTTTAGACCCGGTGCGCCCGGTCGACGGAATACTCGCTCACGAACCACCTCATGACCCCTTTCGCGGAGAAGACGCGCCACGCGATCACAGACGTCGTCATGTCTCTTTATGGTTTGTTTGTGTGTTGTATCGCACATCTGAGCGACATGAGCCAACGTCTCAGGCGCATGACACCCGTGCCTACAACGTTTGTTGTAGCCCGGGCGTCCCCTGGCCAATCTGGCACGCGTTGGTAGTGCGTTGATCCTGAGCTTTAGTAGGTTTAAATACTCCTTACCAGATAGGTAGGGCATACCCTTAATCCAGTAGTGTACAAAGGGCGTTTCGTGTGCTTTTTTAAAATGTGCCCCATCGAACGTGTTGTGTAGTTGTTGAGACCAGTAGTCGGTCTCTTGTGTAGCGGTCTCAATGGAGGTTCCCAAGCGCTCGCAAAGAAGTCTTGTTTTCGCAAGATCTTTTTTAAAGTGCTCGGTGGTTAGCATCCATTGGACCCCAAGGTGCGTGGAGTGTTGTAGTGCTGTCAGGCGGGAGAGGCGGAGTCTGGGAATGAATGTTTGGAGGCAGGGGATGTCCAGACCGCCGTGTGCCGTGTGCGTGTACAGGTAGGCGTTCGGCACCGAGTTTTCGAGCTTAAGCCATTTCGACTTAACAACCTTTCTGATCTCTTTATCTAGGTCACTAAGGAGTGCGTAAGATGGTCTGGGACCGGAGACCAGTTTATATAGGAGACGGGGAATGAGAAAGTCTTTCAAAAATATGAGTCTTTGGTGGGGTTTAAGGGGAGCTATCGTGAGTCTGTTGAGTAAATTAAGGAGTATATCCCTGGTGGAGTCAACTCTGCCATTGCTGTCAAAGTCGACTCCAAGATATCTCCATCGATCGCTCATACCTTTAGCTGGCAATTGCCGATCTCCAACGTTAAATTCTGGTACGGTATTGATAAAACCTTTACCTTCCTTCCTATTAAATAGGTGGGAGATAGTAAAGCTTTTATTAGTATTAATTTCAAGGCCTCGGGATTTCAAAAGTGGGTCCGCAATATTAAGGAGACGTTGGAGAGTGGATTTCGTGGAGGCTAGGAGGATGAGATCATCCGCAAAGGCTAAGCCCATAAGGCGGAAGTCATCAGTAAGTTGGTACCCGATATTAGTTTTGTCTAATTTTGAAAGAATGTCGTCGAGAACTAGATTAAATAAGAGGGGGGACAGAGGATCTCCCTGTCTAACACCCCTAGTTGGCCGAAATGTGCGACATTCTTGTCCAAATTCTATGAGAGTTTTAGATGAGAGGTACAAGCGTTCGATATAGTTAATGAATACCTCCGGGTATCCGCGAGTCCGGAGTGACCACAGGACGGAGTCATGACTCACCATGTCGAACGCCTTACGGAGGTCGATTGAGGCGAGTCTGAGCTCACGTCCTGCAGACTTGGCATCGTTAAGGATACCATCCAGAACCGCAAGATTCTCGAAGGTACCATTATAGGGGAGAAACGCTCGCTGGATTGGGAGAAGCTTAATAGAGTTCTGGAGGCGTCTAGAGAGAATTTTGTTAAGCGTTCGTTGTAAGTATGAACTAATAGATAGGGGTCGCAAATCGCTTGGGGATGTGGCATTGTTAATTTTAGGGATGAACGCTAAGCGAGCAGTTTCATGGGCTGAGGCAATATCGCTAATTAATAGTATGTTAAGAATACAACAGACTACTTCTAACGGGAGTTTACGGAGGGACGAAAGACAAATCCCGTCCAAGCCTAGTGCTTTAGAAGGTCCGCGGAGAGCTACGTGGGTTTCCTTTAGGGAGATAGGGAGGGAAACCTCAAAGAGATCAGAGTTGGGAGTGTATACGGGGCAAGGGAGTGGTTCAGGGGGTGGTTGTGTCATCGTGTTGGCCCAGTGTTCTACAACCTCGGTGGCCTGCATGTTGTGTATGGTGTGTTTGCCGTCCAGCACCTCATGAGCGCATTTGGATATATATATATATATATATATATATATATATATTTATATACACACATATACTCCTTACTAGCGACTGAACAACGACGACGACAACCAGCACAATCCTTGGCATAAGGTAGCGAGGAACTAGCTAGCTGTTCTACTCGCTTGCCTGCTTGCTGATCAGCATCGAGCAGAAAGATAAAAGGCCGTGCTGCTGGTGGTAGTGGTGATGGTGGTGCGGCAGGCAGGCAGCGTTTGTGTCGGCTCTGTTATGCTACTACTACTACTACTTCTGTTGTTGCTGCTACCGCTACCGCCACGATGAGAGTGGTTCTTCTATCGGACCCGCACGAGCGGTGAACAAGATGAAGAAAAAAACAGAAAGAGAATAAGGAATGACGAACCAACGAAGCAGCTCGTTTGCGGAGTGAGAAGGGCGGTAACGGGGCAGCAGCAACAACGCACATTCGCGATCCAGACACCGACCGAAAAGCGCGAAGCAGATCGAGTCAGATTAGGCCTGCAGAAGCAGCAGCAGAAGCAGAAGAAGAACATGATGAAGAAGAATAGAAGAAAAAGAGCCCCAGCACGACGAACACGATAACCTACACAGGGGCAACGGGCATCACAACAGAGGCGCCAGGCAGCGCGCTTGCTGCAAGCTCCCGAAGGGCAACTGCTAAAGAAGAGGCGAATCGCAGAGAGAGAGAGACAGAGAGAGAGGGAGGATTAGGAGGAAAGCGGTGGTCGGAGCGGGAAAAGCAGTGAGCCAAGCGGCAGGAAGGGGGACCAGCTACACAGTAGAGATAGAACAGTAGCGAGACACACACACATAGAGGCGGAGAGAACGATTGACAGAAGCGTAGATATACTCTCTAAATATATACAATAGTGAAGGGGGAGAGCAAGGTTGAGATGGGTAACACAGCGAGAGTGCGAAAGAAGCGAGAGAGAGAGAGGCGTGCAAGATAGAGAGAGGAGGGGTAGGAAGAGGGAAAAGGGGGAAGACCGGCATAGAGAGAGAGAGAGAAGGAGAATAAAAAGAAGTTGGCCGGCAGGCCGCAGGCGACACGCAGGCGCGCCACCGCCCATTGGTTCGCATTGTGTGTGTTACTTCTCCTTCCCTTCCTCTCTATTCCTTTTTGCCTGCTTTTACCCCCGTTTACCCCCCCCCCCCCCCCCCGACCCGTTGTCGGCTCCCTCTGTCTGTTGTCTGTCCCTTGTTTTGTGTCGTTGTCTTCTCGTAGTTGTCGGCGTCTTCGTCGTCGTCCTCGGGTTTCTTGTCGTTGTTCGCTCGAGCGAGGCGAGCAGTCAGTGAGCGCCAAGCCAGAGGACGTACAGCACTGAGTGGAAAGACAGCCACCGCCCCCCCCCGCCAGCCGTGAACAAAGACCGCCAGAAATGATAGCTGCACAGAGTGAGGCGGGCGACCGACAGGGAGAGAAAGGGAAGACCGGTAGAGATAAGGTTGCGGGGGCAGCGGAGGGGGGAAAAGAACAACATACCGCAGAAGATCGCAAGAAGCAGAGATCGCAGGAAGCAGAATTATATAAAAGAAGGAGAGAGGAGTGGGAGAGAGTTAGAGAGAGAGAGAAGTTATATTGATGACGAACAGGAACTGAGACAGCTAGAGGTGCCATCACTTGCTTTCCTGAACTCGACTTGTATAGACCAAAAAAACACAGGGTAGCAGTGAGGAGGGGGTCAAACCGAGGAACAGGGGGAAGACATCAAAGGTACTACTAAAAAAAAATATGGGTATAGGAACACCACTACTCCTACTACTGCTACTCTGTGCTTTGTATCTGCCTGTTCTGCCATACGCCCTTAGTTCTCTCTCGTACTCAAGGCGAGCGCGGCGTGGTAGGCAAAAATAAACTTTTTTCCGTTCGTTGTTCCGTGTCGACTTCGATGGGATCTCCACGCGCACAAGCACATCCAGACAGGCATGGTGCCTATTTCAGAGCCTGGCTTGCAGCTTCGCGACGGCAACGGTACTCTTACTCCTCCCCCCCCTCCCCGCTCTCAAGCCACCATGCAAGCATGTGCATAGTGTATGGAGAAAATCGCCAATAGGAAGGGACTTTTTTGTTGGCACCAAAACACTGGATAACGGCGCGAGTGCCAAGTAAACAGCACCTCGGATACCTCGGGGAGGATTTTCTAATGGATGAGGACTCAGCGTGGTGAGAGAGGGCCCAGCGTCAGCGACCAAGAGACAAATAGTGCGATACGATACGGCATGGACGTACACGAAACCTCATGGACAAAGAAACTCTATCTCTATGGGGACTATGCGCGAGTCACCCGAGTAGTTCGTCGAATGCTGAGTATCATCAGCGGGCGCTCAGTGCCCCATAGGAGGAGAAAGAGGAGAAGGAATCGTAACGTCGTTCTTAAGCAGTTGTTGTAATTGCTAAAATTATAGTAATTTTCAAGTAGTATCGTGCTCTCGTCTCGTCGCCACCTGAACTGCTTTGCCCATCGTGGGCCGTAGGCGTCGCGTAAACAGCGGCTCTTCTTTCTGTAGCAATCGCGTTTGCACTCAACAGCTAAGACAAGGGGTAACCTTAAAACTAGGCCAGCAGTCACTAAGCTGCCTTCTTTCAACTACAGTAAGGTCAGAAAGGCTGATTGGACTGAAAATGAGAGAGACCGAGAGAGGGAAAGAAAGGGGCGAGAGATGGGGATAGTAGGAGCGAGAGACGGGGAGAAAAGGCAGACAGACTAACTCGCTGAGCTTTTCCAGCGAAGGAAGCGAGAGAGAGGGGGGGAAACAGCGAGAAGAGAGGAAAACTAGCACCGCATTCGAAACTCAAGGAAACACAGGGAGAGAGAGAGAGAGAGAGAAAGGAGAAGTGCACTGCGGCGTCTGACAATGCTGACGTCAGAGGAGTTCGGCGCAGCGGAACAAGGAATGGGGCTGTGTAGGTGCCGTGGTGGGTCTCGCTCTGCGCAGTGCGACGCATTATGACGAAGCACAAAACACGTTCTGCAAGCGGGCTTAGGTCGTCGAGACGCACTGCCGTTTAAGCTTGCATCAGGCATCTGACAACGACACCTGCTTGCCGATGTAAGCTCGTGTCTAACCAGTATCAACCTACCTACTACTACTACTACTACTACTACTACTGTCAACCTAACCTACCTAACTAGGGAGTTAGTAGTCTAAGAAATTAGGGGGTCGATCACGCATCGTCATCATCATCATCGTCATCTATCGAGCATATTGAAGATCCCCTTCTTAAGTGATTAGTTACTCACGTACGGGCAATTGCTGAGATTTCTTAGGGGAACGGTCGTGCAGTTCTCAGCTCAAGGAGATCAACGAAACGCAGAAGTTTTGCTTTACCTTCGGGTATATGGTGCGCCCTAACATGTTGATGAAGAATCTTGACGAAACTCCGAACGAGGTCTCACTACTGCTCATTAAGACGTCACTTTAGGGGTTACCCTTTGGCGGCGTACATGCATAATTGGCATCGTCTACGTTCGACTCCCCCCCCAGCCTTACCTTGCTCATGATGCTGATTACCCCAGGTTTACTGCCTGCTACAGTTATATGACGAAGCCTAGGCGTATGGTTTTATTGCCGTATTTAGTGCACTAAGCAATCACTTGCGAACGGTCTAGGATAAATGGCATGATAAGGTCTTCTCCGTGACCTCGGCGTGCGGAGGGAACGATTTGCCCTTCTCGCAGGCGCAGTAGATTTCTGACTGTTCTTCTGGCTCATCGTTACTGTATCTACCCTAATGCACCACAACTCTGGTTGTAGTTGTTAGACACATACTATTACAACTAACGTAGCTTTCTCTCTAGATGCTCGTTTTGCCTCAAGGTATTCCTTCCCTTGGATTCGTAAGAGGAATCGACCAAAAGACTTGTTTTGTTAGTAGGGCGAAGAAAGAAGAAGAAAGAAGAAGGTGTTATGTAGATATTATCCTTTATTTACACTCTTGCTGGGTAACGAGATATAAGTACATCACCGTTTGGTATTTTACAATGACATTTCATTACAATAGCATTACATATTAAATCTGTTGTATAATCGTGTCCGGAAGATATCATCGATTCAACACCTAGATAGCTGGCACTTACCGATATGTCTCTGATGATATTTGGTGCATATAGGACGGAAAATTGCACAGCGACAGCGGCACTCATCGCAAGAGTTATGGAACCAAGTCATATGGCACGGTTTGTGGTGAAACCTATGAACAAGCAAGTGGGAGAAAATGTAGCGCTGCTCGAAGAGCGGTTTCACCCATGCACTGTACAGCATTGCCGGTGCCCTATAGAAAGCTTCCGGCTTCCGCTCAAAACCCCTACGGAACTTTCTTAGTGATGCCGTAAGCGGAAGTACAAGACGGTTTACCAGATCCAGATGAACAGCGGCGTCCTCGACAGACTATAAGTTAGCCTGTTCTGTGCGTTTCTAGAGAGGCCCAAGATATGCTGCACTATTGGTAAGGGCGCATACTTATCACGGACTCCAAGTGGATCTCTCTGTAAAAAGAACACCGCGCAACTTAAGTTGGACCAAACTTAATTTTTATTTATAGAGGTGAGGGGGGAAGCGGTCACGCACACATTGGAAGAGTTGCCTATAGTGTTCAAACACACCCCGGTGAGGAAGCTCGGTACGCGCTGGCCTCTATGTATGCTCGTACCCACTAAACCTAGTCCTTGTCCTCGTTTCTGCTACCCTTTGAGACCTTTGATTGTGTTCGGGTATATCGAAGTGCACCCACTCGCCACCGGCACGAAGCGACAGTACGCCACGAACCAATGCCCACGAGTGAGCATACTCAATCACATTTTTAAAATATTTTCAAATAAAACTGATACTGTCAGGTGTCCCGTACTGCATTGCAGTTAGTTGCGTTAAGAACAATGGAATTTAGTTAATGCTTTGGTCGTCTATTTAACATAATTTCAATTGTTTCCTAAATTATACGCATCGTCGACTAACTCGTACGCCAACCATTGTCAATAAAAGCATTTATTGTAGAGTCGTATCCCGAAGCATATTATTTGTCGTCCGTCAGTTGGCCGTGCTACGGCCGATAAATAGGCAGAACAATGTCAAATATCAGTAAGACGGCATCATAACCAAGTCCCTTTCGCGGTGGCTTTAGATCGAGTATCAGACCGTGTTGGCCTACCCATTCAGCTAGTGGCTTCTACGCCTTGTTGGATCTGACTCTTTTCTTGTCCTCCTTGGCCGTCACGGACACGGGCAAACAGTTCGTTTGCCCAAACCGCCGGTGTTATTCCTCTACACACATCAACTTCCTCGTTTACTTTACTATATGACCAAACACATTTTCTGCGGTACATCGCCAAAAACTTCACACATTAAGGAGTTCGAGATTAGAAGTTAGATTTGTTTCTTACGACCCAGCCCGCATTGATCCAGTAGAGATGCGGAAAATGTCCCCACGTTGCGACCGTATCTGATAGAACGGGCCAGCTCATTTGATTAACCGCGACTGCAAAAGTTGTCGAGCACGGTGGCGGCGTCGAGTATTCGCCTGCGCCTCGCCACCGGAGGAGACCCATAGGAGGTGCGCGGGTTCGAGCTCCATCGTTGCACAATTGTAGTTCTTGGGGTCCGCCTATGAAGCCATGCGAAAGGACGTTAAGTCTTGGCTAAGGGTAAGCCCCAAAAAGTAGTATTCCAGATATCATCATATAAAACTGTAACTAAGTGCCCAAAAAAATATCATCATTATGATTATTATTTTTGTCGTTGCTACTTCAGTCTAGCTCAGTCATAATAATAATAATTAAGAACATATACATGTTTTTTGTTTGGCTGGTGAATAGTTTTCTGTGCACACGACGCACGGTTGAACATATATATATATATAATATATAGATATATAGATATATAGATAGATAGATAGATATATATAGATATATAGATATAGATATATAAATATAAATATATATATATATATATATATATATATATATATATATAGATATATAAATATATATATATATATATATATATATATATTGCCCCGTCTACGCGCGATAGGCAGACACATGATATGCTCGACACGCGAAGTATCATGCGTCTGTCTGACCCTTACAAAGAGATCACTGCACTGCTTCCCTCGAATGGCATGTCGGGAGAAGCTGCCAACAGTATGAGTATCAATGTTATATGCGCACCCAATATGAGTGAAATAAATGTGATATATATATATATATATATGAAAAGACTATCAAACTGACAAGGCTGCCCCGCTGGAACGGCGGTTGTGGGTGTGCGTTTAGCAAAAGAGAGAAAAGTGGCTTGTGATATATATGATACGAAAGGCAGATCAATCGAGAGGGCGATGTGAGAGAACCCGGAAACTCGACGTGAGCTTCCGACACCTAGGCTCACCTAACAAAAGAGTTTTGGCTTGTCTTCCCCTGCTGTCTAACTTTCTCTTTCACTCTCTCTCTCTCTCTCTGTGTGTGGTTCTCCCTGTTCCATTCTTTCTCCTGACTAGCTGTCAACGGCCGCCATGACGAGCATCTGCTGCCTGCATCATCTCTTACCATCAACAACAACCACAACAGTAACAACGTTGCCACTGCCTGCATATTACAGACAAGGATTCGTCATACGCGCTTTGTAACACACAACACAGGCCGTCGATATATGGAGAGTTTATATATATATATATATATATATATATATATATATATATATATATATATATATATATATATATTATTTTAAATATACCATACATATTTATTTAACATATATTCAGTACAAAGAATGTCTCGACGCTAGCAATGGGCCTAAAGGCCTGTGGCACGGAGATATATATATATCCGTCGGGACAAAAACCCGCATTATCCATCACATTTGGGCGTCTCATTAAACCTAAAATAGTCGCGCCATATTTATGATGACTAGACGGTTCGAATTCCACGAGAATTTAACACTTAAGTGAAAAGCGTCGAAAAACAGTTGTATTACAAGGAAAACAATTGTAGTTCTAAGACAAGTGTATGTGTAGATTTTCTTGAATGAACGTATAATAATTTTACAAATATTTAAAATTAATGTGCTTTCATAGTGTGGATTATTTCAATTTTAAATTTAAAATGTACACCCTAATATGTTACTGGAGCTGGGGTTCTAGATCAAAATCGTCGGTTCAGCATCTCCCACATATGTTCCATGGGGTTCTGGTCAGGAGCAGGAACATGGTGGCTACGCCATAAAGCTTCTGCGAAATATCCCCGAACATTTGCAGCGGTCTACGATCTAGTATCATCTCGCATAAGGATGAAATTGTAACAGCCCTGGCCCATAAGACACGACGTGAAGTGAGCGTAGAATTTTCTCAGAAGCCTTTTTCTTCCATGAAAATCGTTAGCCTGAGAGATCTATTGGGTGACATGTGGGGTTTAGTTTTTCTGCCTCAGGAAGATTGCACCCCAAACCATCATGACACCGTCGCCGCAATTGATACGCTCCCCATTGCAAGGCTGCGTAAAATGCTTTTTGCCTTGTGGCCGATGCACACTTTCCCGTCCACCGTTACCGTAGAGAGATATGCTCGTCTCATCCGAGAATAGAATGGTTCTGCCATTCTGGTCAACGGTCCAGTTTTCGTGAGCTCGCACAAAATGGCATTGTGGCTGTCGGTGGGCTGAGATCATTTATGGACGTTCAGTGGACCTGTAGGTCCTACCATATATGGTCTGCATTTTTTTTTTCGCCTCACAGTACGCACACTTGCAACTACTTAGAGATGACTACGGAGCTCTTGGCTCAACTGGCTTAGCTGGTAAGTCAGCGACTTTGCAGAACATTATATGAAAACAACCTAGCATATTAACAGGAATGATTTTCCTGGCTAGTTGTAGCTCGAGAGAACCACCCTCTGATGGATGTTGCCTGCGGGTTGATACCGTTGGTAGGCTCTGCAAACGGTAGATTGGTTCATACTTAGTTGGCGAGGACAGAACGTTGCCTACAGCCAAGCTCACGCAACGATCTGGGTGTCTCTAACTCTCTCTCTGACGGGGTGTTCATTTCTCAGAACTCGAGCCAACTCGTTATTGGCTCATTCCCGAGCAATGCCACTGTTTGACTGTCAAGACGAAACACTCTACTAGACACTTGGTTATGTGTTTGGTATAAAACGCCTGCAAATTGAACATAGAAGAGCCTAAGCCAAGATCGCCTCAGTCGACTGTCATGACAATATCCAGCGATTCGCGGGGCTTATATGTATATATTCATATATAAGAGACACAGTAGGAAAAAAAATTAAGTTTCGGATGTTATTTAGTCAGCGAAACGGACTAAATAATGCACTAAAAATACGCTCAGTGTATTCTTAAAGGATATTTAATACAGTCTCGTCGGCGCACGGAAAAAGCCGAGCATTCTTTGAAACACGATTCAACTGAGTTTTTTTCCATTTTTGCGTATATATATATATATATATCTCTATATATATATATAATTCGTTCTTTAACGTGTATTGATTACTTTTATAGTTGTAGCTTAAGTAAAATCAAACCGATAACCATCTGGCAGCTCCACTCTATATGAGCGGTAGATGCGACAATACACCGCATCTGATAATCCGTGCTGACCAAGGTTATTTGTAACCATCATGGGATCATGAAAGTTGGTGTCGACTTTTTGTACGGTACGTACCTGACCGAAAGAAACAGATATTTGAGCAAAAGAGAGTAGTATGAGTTTCCCAAACAAGCATTGTAAAGATTTCTAGATACGTTCATCCTCTGTACATACAGGAATATATATATATATATATATATATATATATATATATATATATATATATATATATATATATATATACAAGAACTACGACGGATAGTCTTGACAATAGTCCGTCAGAGAGTCAGTGCGAATCGAACATGAGCTGTTCAGACGGCTATGATGAATATTGTATTTTGTTAGACTGTGCGTAGTGATTTTTTTGCAAATTCAATCTCGAAATTGTCCTTACTATGTCATATGAATGACGCAATGCTTATGGACAGTAGATCATATCGCATAGGTCAAATAATTGAGCGCAGTTTAGTGTGCGGATGATCTAGCTGGCTTGCAAGTTCGCTGGCCTTAGCGTCATTACAATTTTTCATTAACAATAACAATTGTTTGAATTGCCCCGCCTCCACCGTGCCAGATTCTCTCTCCCAGCCGCATAGGCGCCTACCCAATAATTATGTCGAAATCTATCCATTAGTCCACTCTTTGGGCGGTTGGACATGCTCGCGCTGTAAAAGAACTGCCTTGCTGGCGCGAGCTATGAAAGAATACCAATGAAACCAGCAATACTTTTTGTCTGATTATTAATTTGTACCTAGTTCGTTTGGCCCATTTCGGTTGAATCGACCCCGATAGGCCATCATAATTATACCAATGGTAATAAGAGTCCAGTACTAATAATAAAGCTTTGAGTAAGAAGCAGACGACGGACCGACCGACACGTCGGCAATTCGTTCATTCATTCATGTATTATTCAGTATTGATTTATTTATTTGTTGATTTAAGCAGACGAACCAGAACGAGTGGGAAAGAAGGGAAAAGGCCGATAAGATGGTGGAAGCGATTAGCTACCGCCGTTGATAATGGTTGCGGGGGAGCTATTGTTGTTATTGTTGTTGTGGCTAATGTGGGATGATGACGATGTCAGAGTTAGAGGAGATAGCAGAGCGGGGGGGGGGAGTAGATTTATTATCATATTCGTTCCTATTCGAATTGGAAATGGCCTCCTGCCGCCGACCCTAATTCGGGCAATTCACCCGTGTCAACATTTCGCCCTTTCACGTTCTGCTCGTGTTTAATTAATTTGAATGTCGAACAAATTAATCAGTATTCCTCACATTGAAGCCCATGTGTTTGTTATTCGCATTCCCTGAACTAAACGTAGCAGTGGCCCGTAGTCACTTAGAAATCCTTTGTATAACAACCTAACGCCTGCCGATCAACTCGCTGGCTGGTTGTCCGACCCGATGACGACATATTGCGAGCCTCACTCAATTCTATATCGTGAACTAGACTGTTAAATACATATTCGGCAGATTCGGCAGCACGGGGCGGGCAATACATCATTTAGATTAGACCAGAGTCGTCATTTCGGCTGAACCGGTGCAAAAACATCCGCGCCTTATGAATTTGCCGTGGTTTTACTTTGACCTCACTGACGTTTGATCCCTAAAAAAAATATTTGGACAAGTTTTTGTCTAAATAACAATAAATGTAACTGGTCCACGTTTACATTTTGGTTGCCAATTTAATGGAAAACTCGTGTATTTAAAAAGTATTTCATGAAAATCAAACACGTTTTACTCTATTCGGGATACGTCTTTAAACCATATTAAATATTTTTCATACATTATTTTCTTATCAAACACAAGTATACTGGTTTTCCTTTACCGGGATATGCAAACACCATCTTTCTATTTATAAGTAATTTGCACTGGAAAACCCCCTATAACTCAAAACGCCGACTCTGATTTCAAGGAGTCGTTGTATCGTTTAGAGCACTCTCATTTTAGGAGCAGGGGTCTGCCAGACAGACTCAGAATCAACGGCATAGTAACAACATGAGCACATTTTCAATAACATCCAAATTACTTTGCCTTACCATTGGTTATGAGCGCTTACCATACGCGTGTATCGGGTCGGTCTCTATTTTCGAGCTTTCGCACACGTAAACGGCGATTTCTGTTTTTTTTTTTTTTAATATAGCATACATATTTATTTATTGTGCCAATAATGAGCTACAGCCTTGGTATGGTGTCAATCCATCTTTCTGCGGTAAATTTTGCACAGCTAGAAAAGTGTTTCACAACATATTACTGAAGCGATTTCTTTGCATGTCGCGAACTGCAAAGTAATCGCTTTGTGCATCTACTAGTAAGTGGCGGACCGGCAATGGAAACAATTAGAGTTAGGCAGTTAGGTCACCTATCTCAGCACCATTTCGGCAATTTTTTGTTGGAATGGCAGGGAAAAATGTGTTGCACACAAACAGTTAAATTGACCACAATCAAGCAAAAAAGCTCTTCGTTTATCTTGTTAATCTAACCACAACGTTTGCCGATCACCGGCAATTTAGACATACTGTACGGCACGGGTGGAATACGCCGCAACGTTGGCGTGCAAACAATAGTCGCCTCATCCGTACGATACGCGACATCGAAAACGCACGGAAGCTGTTTCCTTGGCTACAGATAGCGAAGGTTTGAGACTCTTTTGCTAGCGTGCTTTAGTCATACTATACTGGCCAAGCCCACATAAACTTAATCAGCAAAATTGAACATATAGCCCTCGTGCTTTGCTCTATAGGGTAGGGATTGCGCCCTCCTGCATTAGGACACATTGTGTAAATTTGTAGAAGTGTCTGCGTGTTTCACCGTTCTGCAGCACTTCTGTAGGCCCTGAGGAGCAGCGTGGTCATGGCGTGTCAACGTGACTTGCAGACGGGGTGGCTCCCTTCCACTCGACTGATGCAGCGACTTGGCAGTGTTGCCATGTCTTTCAGAGAATTTATCTTCATCCTAATCTGACAATAAGCTTGAGGAGTGTTTCGAGGGTGCGCTCCCCGGCTTTTTCGTCGAGGACCCACCACACCCACAACCAGGAACCGCTGGGTCGCTTTGCGATAACCCGCCGCCCCAGCAGCGGGCAAATTTCTCTTGACTTAGCGGATTATTCGAAGGAACAGAGTCCTCATTATGCCTATTAACCCAAGCAGCAGGGTACCAGTCTCGGCCACTTCCCCCGTTTGATAACTACTAGTATTTCTTCAACGACCTTCGCCTGGCATATCCTGTTTTCTGTCTTTTTAATCTTCTCCTTCCTCTTCTTCACCTCTTGATTCCAGTTCAGCTCATGTTCCACCGAGCGTTCTAGTAGTGTCTATAGAGGGTCTACCGGCTTCTTAGTCGTACCGGTCTTCCCTAACCTCAGTCCGCGGCGACAATTGTGCTACCAGATTTCGCCTAAGAAGTGTCACCAAAGTTCACAATTCCGAGTACCAGCGACGCTCCGCAAGTCAGGACACCTATTTGCTAACATAACGTTGAATAACATCAAGCCCGTACTAAAATGCCGAGATATTTTCCACGGGCCTACGAGAACACATCCGCATCTAACTGCTTTACCTGTTGTGGTGGGCCACACATACCGTGCTGTTCGCCATACCGTGCACTGCACTATGCTAGATATACGCCGTGTTATCTATCTATATATTTGCTTGTACACTGTGCAACAACACCTCAGTGACTATCCACTGTGCTTACTTCGCTCAGTTCGTTAGTTTTCGTAGTTGCCCGCCAGTAAGCGTCCGAGTTGGCTAGGTGAGAATTATACGCTCCCGTCTGCGGGAAATTCTAACTCCCTGTTTGATTTTCGATCAATAGGGGCATTTCTATATTTCCAAACTAAAATCCTAGTATAACAACCAAAATCCTAGTGGGTTAAAGCTGGGGCCTTGCGAAACTCGCGTAAAATAAAAAAAATCGCCTTATTAATCGCGAGATTATTTAGCCCTGCGGTAAGCAATGGAAAGTCTGTTGAATCACTGTTGAATTATAGGTACATATCTAGGAAGGCTCGTTCCTGTTGATGGAAGTACGACAACTAGCCCAAAAAGACAAAAGCGATTTTCAAATAATAATTTGTAAATTATATAATTATTAAATTATTAAAAACTGTCACAACTTCTTGGCATTTCAGAGTGAAATGGTTTCCGCCACAGGTGTCATGGATCTCCAGCCTTAGCAGTGCTAAGCAACTATCCGTTTATATAAGGTCTTCTTTAATAAAACAAGAGTTTTAAAAACGTAGAAAAGCAAATCTTGCGGAGACTTTAGCAGTGTGAAAGAAACGGATTACTTGACAACTTTGTTGGACTTGTTGTCACGCCCTCAACCACCAAGATATTGTAACGCTGTCTCGTTACGCTAAGTTAACCGGGGATGCAAGCTCAGCAGGGCGGTTACTACAACACGAGTGACTCGGGGTAACGAGTGATAACACACAGCAGTAAGGTCTGACTCGAAATGTCACCGGCCGGAGAATGCGTTTGGCATCGTCCTCCCGGGCTATCTATTTGGTCAAGCGGCCGCCGTAGCGTTTGTATAGTAATAATGTTGAAAAGATGACTCGAATCTTCGACGTCGCTGATTGGTCGGCGGTGGTGCACGTGCCCTATTGTCACCAGCACGCAGCCTATTGATTGGTCTCCTTGGTCGTCACGTTGCACGTTGGATTGGATGCTTGATTGGTTTACTGACGTCGTCAGTTATCTATCGGCGGCGTAGGTCGTTGTGTTTCACATCGGCTTGGGTGTTTTATTAGTCTACTGATGTCACTAACCATCGGCGGCTCCGTGACTGGCAGTTCTGTTGCTACGCTATATATATATATATATATATATATATATATATATATATAAGGGAGCACGCATACATGTTTCGCTACACATGCTTGTGAACAATGTAGCTGCCGCCGACACGTTGTCCTACGCCATGCAAGCATGAAAATTGTGTCGTTTGTAGATCTCGCCAATAGTTTGGCGCATTGCAATACAGCCGCGTGGCTGATTGTTACGGTCGAAATCATCGCAGAAGTCATTCGAATCCAGTAGTTGGTGTTTGTTGTGGGAGCTTGTTGGCTTTGTTTTTTGTTGTTGTGGGAGCAGCAGAGGTGGTAACACGTTCTTGAACAGACAGCATTCTCCGAACATGCCGATGTGCGTGCATCGGCATCACCACTTACCACCTTCTCATAACAACTAGACGAAGCAGTCGACATGGAATGACATCATGGCATTGACATCGAACTCCAAACTAAAACTACACAAAGAGCGCGCGAGAAAGAGACTGAAATCGAGTTTTGCTGGCCGACAGATAAGCCGAGATTGCCTAGATGTCCAGTCGTACGCAGGCCATCTCGAAAAGAGTCGCCGTGTGGTGTTCCGACTGACGCACTGACACCGTTAACGTTAAATGCAGCGTATCTGCGCCTATCTGCGCGGTCGGTCCTAGGCGTCAAGGCGCATCGCGGTAGATGACCGCGTCTTGGCCGCGGACGCCTGAGATCGATGACGAGGAGTTCAGTCAGAGTCGCTTCTTTTACTCGACGGCTGACGGCGGTCAGCTTTGGTGGTCGCGGTGATGGCCGCTGCAGAGTTCGACCCGGCAGCGATCTTCGGCCCTCGGCCTCTGCGACAGCGACGCGCGCTCGGCCTGACGCTGTGCAATTTCCTCTCGTTTCGCGGCCGACACACGATCTGGCTGTCGACGAACGTCGTGACGGTGTTCGGCACGCAGGGCGCGGGCAAGACCAGCATTCTCGAGTCGATTGGCTTCGTTGTGGGACGCGACCCGCCGCAGCTGGCCACCGACGGTCCCGAGTCGCTGATCAACGCCGAATACCTGGTGACATGCCTCAATGAGGACCGTGAGTTAACCAACCACGCAACTAACCAGCCACTCGAGTGCTAGTTAGTGAATGAGTCGAATCCGGTATGGTGGTGGTGGTGGTAGTGGTAGTGGTGTAGTTAGGTGGGTGTAGTTAGGCGGGTGTCGTTAGGCGGGTGTCGTTAGGCGGGTGTCGTTAGGCGGGTGTAGTTAGGCGGGTGTCGTTAGGCGGGTGTCGTTAGGCGGGTGTAGTTAGGCGGGTGTAGTTAGGCGGGTGTAGTTAGGCGGGTGTCGTTAGGCGGGTGTAGTTAGGCGGGCGCATTCGGTCGCGTGCGCCTCGCGACCGGAGGAGACACACATAGGGTCAGCACGGTGGGTTTGATCTCCACCGCTGCACCGTTTTCGTTTTCTATTTCTGTAGTCCGTCGTACGAATCAATGCAAAAGCCGACCCGTCAACGTTAAATGTAGGCTACTAAATGAGTCAGCCCGAACAAAAGTTACTTAGTGAACGAAGCTTCCGACGTTTCCGGAAAAATGTTTTCTTTGTGCTTCTGCAGGCAGGAGCAGCAGCAGTAGAAAGAAAATTTTTTTTTCGGAAAGCAAGAACATCAACAACTCGCAGTAGTAGTACTAGTTTAGTAGTAGTAGCATAATTTAGTAATAATTAAGGCTAAGTTTAGTTAGGCAGAAGTAGTAATAGTAAAAGTTTAGTTTAGTTAGACAGACACTCGCATATAGTTATAAATATCATTATAAATATTATTATTTTTGCAATATCATCATTACTAATGCTAAATTACGTCATGCTAGCTTAGAGCCAAACTGCTCAGTGCATAATAATTGACAGGGGCATGGATTAATGCACCACCTCTTTTTTATTGAAACATCTGTGCTCGCCGTGTTTTTGTGTCGTTTGTGAACTAGTAAAGCCCATTGCGGCGTTTACCTTATCCTAATTGAAAACCGTGAAAACCTATTTAAGAGTGGCCGGTACAGATCTTAAACCCAGGACCTCCCGAATGCAAGGCAATGGCTTGCCACCAAGCCACCTTGCTTAATAAATTCTCGGACATCTCGGATATGTTGAATATAACTGATCATCTATCAACTTGCTTTCAAATAAACGCTTATATATATGAGTTTTATTTACCATTCCTTGTGGAATATCGTTTGAATCAGATCCGCTCGCTGTGTAGTATGTCATACAGCCGTCCTGCTGGCTTCGTATATAGTTGTATATTATTGCTATGGTATCATTATATGTATTTTAACGAATATCCTCTTCTGTTGTGCATTTATAATATTAAATGGATTATCACAATGGTTATATTACTACCTAATTACACAATAGTTTGTTTTAGCGGGCCGCCCTCCTATGTTTTTTTACAATCTGTGCCATTTCCTAGCCTGCGTTTGATTTAATTTATCTCTTGCCATAATGGTTTATCACCGAAACCTAATGCCTCGGCTATGGACACTGTTCTCACTCCTCCTAGCTCGTCGCACTTCAGCACGATATGTTCGATGCATTCTACTTCTATATCACACGCTCTACACCGAAAGCTCTCAATTTCCGAGTATCTGGCCGCCAGCAGTCGGGTGCTGAGCATACCGGCCCTACAGTCAGCGAACAGCCCGGACGCTTGCGAGTTCGAATAAATAATCTCTTTTCGGCCGTATTCCTTTTTTGTTGCCTGTACAATTGCAAGGATGTCTTTCTCTCCATATCCTCTCCCCATCTTTCTTCGGCTGTTTTGTCATTTTCTTCTTTACATCTTTGGCTATCTGTTTAATTGTTATCACCTCGTGTTTTTCAAAATCCATCGTATTGCACTTAAATTTGCGTTCAAGGAAATTTAGCCGCCTATCCCATTTGCTTGTATTTTTTTCGCTCAGTTTTGCTGTGAGCAGTTTGGCCGCCCAGTTTTGTTCTTCCTCACTTTCAGCTATGCTTTTAAACGGCTTACATACGATATCTTAGCTTGTGCTTCCCTTGCCCAAAAGCTGGAGACTCCGAATTCCCCTTCGATAAATTGTGCTGCACATGTATACCTACATTGCATTGCATGTCGGCCAACTGCACGTTGTATTGTGTCCAATCTGTTTACCATGCTTGCGTCTAAACTCACAATAGCGTTAGCGTACGTCACTGTTGGCACAAACATGCTTTTCCAAAGCTCTTTAGCCACCATGAATCTATTGCAACTTCACAAAGCCTTCTTTCTTACAATATTTTGTCAATTTTCAGCTTGTTCTCTTCGTACTGCATGTTCAGCTTTAAAAATATCTCGACTGTTTTCTATTATAGCCCCCAAGTATTTGTATGCGGTTTTATATTATATTTCTTTTCCCTGTATCTGTAGCGGCATTTCTCTGATATCCCCGGAAAATATTACACATTTCTTTTTGTTGAACTCCTGTCCAATATGTTTCGCCGTTTCTCCGCATATTGTTAGCATTTTTTGCATTTGGTCAACACCTTTCGCTAAAATCACCATGTCGTCTGAAAACAACAGGACACACGGTCGAAGGGATACTAGATCATCACCTCTAGCATATACCATTTTAAAACCAAGATTCGATTCATACACATGTCGTGCCACCTCCTCAATGTACAGTAAAAACAGTGATACAGAGAAGGACATTCCTTGTCGGAATCTTTCCCTTAATCTGTAGAAATCAGATGAGTTCGACCCGATTCTTGCAAAGATGTAGCTCCTGTCATATATTTATTTAAACATACTGACCCATTCTTGTCCTAATCCTACCTTCTATCATCTTGTTCCAAAGAGTGTTTCTATCGACCGTATCGTAGGCCCGTCGGATATCTAGGAATGTTGCAACTAAAGTCTGTTTTCTAGATCTGGCCCAATAGATACTTTCCGTTAGTACGAAAAGACTATCCTCTATTCTCCTGTCCTGTCCTAAAACCACTCTGCCATGGTCCTATTAGTTTCATCTCTTCCAGCTCGTTCTGTAGCCTGTCTCTAAGAATGGCAGTAAATATCCTGTACACAACGCTTGTTACCGTTATTGGTCTGCGATTGGACAATTTCGTCTTTTTCCGCCCCTGGCTTTGGTATGAAGGCGACTCTTCCTGTTAGCAATTCTTGAGGGATCTCATCTCCAGCAAGAATCTTGTTGAATTCACCCGCCAGGTATTCGTACATTGGCGTGCCAATATTCTTAATCAATTTTAGCGATACCCCATCCTCTCCACACGCAGTTGTGTCGTCTTTTGATCTAATAACCTGCTCGATCTCTTTTTTACTTGTCCTTCCATCCAATATCCGCTCTTCTTACATGGGTTTGTTGATTTCATATATTTCAGCGTCAAACATAGTATTTAGTGCCTCATGTATCTCTTGTTGTGTGTATTATTTTTCCTCTTCTCTTTCGTTATCTTCAGCTATTTCATCCTGCTGTTTTATGTATTCCCAGAAACGTGTCATCCTCTTCCCTGCGCTATTGTTTGTTATGATTTTTAAATCTTTAAGTTTATTAAGCTTATGGCGTTGGCTATATCCTCGCATAGTTTCATTTTTACTTCCATGTATTCCCTCCACAGCTTATCTGCTTGCTCCATGTCGTTTTGGCGTACCGCCTTTCGGTGTTGTCTGGACAGGATGTCTTCTTTGTTGCAAACCTCTATTTAAACCTTCATTCCACCAAGAGTTTATCGTGTGGCTTGGTGCCAAACTGACAATTGAGTTATCTAGGATTTGCTTTGCCATTCTAATACCTTTTTCATACGGTAGTCCTACTCCAGTTTCCCTCCACTGTCCTAACCCTTTTGCAAACTTTCTCTTGTCTATCTTTTTTGTAGTTTTGTCCTGTTTTCTCTTTAATTTCGGGTGCCTATTCTGACCGCTAAACGTTATCAAATTGTGGTCGCTCCCCACATTGTGTTGTTTATCTTCGTCAATATACATGTTTACAATCCAGTTTTCTGCTCTTTGGTTGGCCAGTACATAGTCGACGGTCGACTTCTTTTTTGCCTCTGTATAGGTGAACGTTCCCTCGCATTTCACACTTAGGTTCATATTCTTTAGGCTTGCTTGGCTACACAGGTTTTCTAAATTTCTACCCCCCCCCCCCATTGATATTTGTATCAAAGTAAAAGAGATGCACATTGAAACCCCCTATAATTGCTTGCTGCACATGGCGGAGCATGTGTGGAATTTAACCTTATTGGATAACATAGTATTGGCAGGTTACGGGCTTATTTTTTCCGAGGTGGGAAATGCAAAGTTACGGGCTCTGGTGACTCTTAAGCATAATTTGTAGTGTCACGGGAATGCACGGTAGATGCACTTTTGCTCTTACCAACGTGATATGCCGGCGATCTTGTTAAACGGATGACACTCTCCCAGGCAGGACAGCCTTGGTCTTGCTGCGACTTCGCTAAGCGTTCCAAAATGAGACGCAACGCTCCCCCCTATTTTTAGGGAGAAGCGTTGGCGGAGCCTTTTATATATATATCATTATTGATTTATGCATAGCAAAATATACATTTGTAATGTAAGAACGTACAGTGTTCGCTCAGAGCATAACTCAAGGCGTTAGGTTCAGGCTTGGGCTGGTCCACCTAGCCAGGGTGCCTTTCACCGAAGCAGCATTCCATCTTTGAACATCTAGTACAGACGTTGCAGTAAATATTCGCCCGCTTTGTTGTCTTCTGTAGCAATTACAAATCTTCTCCCGACATCGATCCTATCTCAGTTGTTGACTATATTTCAAAGATCTTTGAAAAGTTAGTGTTACTGAGCCTAACTCGTTATTTAAAGGACATTAACTTTCTTTCATCAGACCAATTTGGCTTTCGTAAAAACCGATCGACAGACTTAGCCCTAGCACATCTGTGGCAGCATGTGGTTGACTCGGTCGAAATGGACCAGCCTTGTTTAGACGTGTTTTTAGACGTGGCGTCTGCCTTCAATTGCCTTGACCATGGATTGATTACCCAGATGTTGACCCACTTGGGCTGCACGGCCTCTACAGTTAGCTGGTTTAGATCCTATCTTGAGGATAGATCTCAATCTGTAAAGGTTGGGCCTGTTCAATCTATTTGGCAGCTTGTTGGCTTGGGTACTCCACAGGGCTCGGTACTTGGTCCCTTTATGTTTCTTATATTACTGAACTTCATACTCTTGAAAATCAAGCACGATAACCTGGGAAAGGCGATAGCTTTTGCTGATGACACGACAATCTTGTTTCGGCTCGACCCGGGCAGCGTTTCTAGTGGTATTAGCGCTTCCCTTGAGTTAGTTGGAGAAGTTGTTAAAGTTTTCAATGAGTACGGATTGGTTGTAAATACAAGCAAAACCAATATCTTAGTATTTCGACCCGCTAGAAGGCTGCTTCAATTGCCCGATAGTTTTCAACTGGGTGCTAATACGGTACATCGTTCCCAGGCGGTGAGGTGTCTCGGTTTGGTATTGCATGAACATTTATCCTGGCATTCTCACATAGATCAATTAATACCAAAGTGTTATGCAGTTATTGCAACTTTGCGAAGATTAAGGCAGGTGGGGGTTCCCGTTGAGGGACTTTTAACGGTCTACAAGGCCCTGTTTTTATCTATTTTATGTTATGGTGTTCTCTTGTGGGGTGATGGGTACAGAGGCATTCTTCGAAGGGTCCAGGTGATTCAAAATGATGCACTTCGCGCCATCTTCTCTAGACGACGCTACGAGTCAGTTAGTGATCTGTTCGCTGCTTATGACCTTTTACCAGTCTCAAAAATATATTTTCTTAAAGTGGCCACGCTTGCCTACAAAACCTCTCGTGGTTTACTACCGGAGGATATAGTATTTCCCTTGGTACCTAGGCGGAGAAGGCAACTGCGTAGAGCGACAGTATTTGTGATACCGCGGACCAAAAAGAAACTTAGGTCTCATTCCCTATTGTGTCGGCTGCCGCATGTTTGGAGCGCTCTACCAGGACGCATACGATCTCTCTCCTCTGTGAGTATCTTTGTGCGGGAAGTGAAAAAGTATCTTGCTACCGGCTCTGGTATAACAGATCGGTGAGGGTATTAGCAGGCGTTGTGAAGTGAAGAGCTGTGGAGATGGAAATTGATTCATGAGTTATAGGAGCCACCATACAAAGGGTCGGCAATACTGTTGTGACGAGCGTATTTCCTTGCTACAATGTTGAATCACACCGATGAACTGATCACCGTTTACTGTGTACACACCTGTATATATAACCATGTGACTGTGTAAATCACTCTATTTTATGAAATGTAATTTTTTTTTTTCGAAAACTTAAGCATTTGTAATGCAGTTTCGCAAATAAACCACGTTCTGAATCTGAATCTGAATCGTTGAGCGGTTTCTTCGTGAGCAACCCAGGCCCCCCCAATGTCTTGAACGCAAGGAGTGACAACAAGTATTGGCAAGCGACGCTTGAATACTTTCTGCCCTCGGCTGCTTCCGCTAGATCTACAGCGTGTCCAGGGCAGGTTGCGTCCGTATTTACTATAGATAGGGACTAAAGAGTCCGTTACGGTCGCATCCCTACACCAGCATTTGACCCGGCTTGAGGGGAGTCAGGGTCATTAGGTCTCCTCCTATCGTCTATGACTAAACTCGGAGGCTCCAAAATGTATGGGAGTAGCCTGCCGACCGTCCCTCTGCCAAATGTCTCCTTTAAGGCTGAGTGGCGTGCGATTCTATCTGAACTCTGGGGGACAGGAAAGTCCTAGGGATGGTGACCTAGGGGTCGACTTCCCCACCGCAGCTGCACTGGTGTTGGGAGACTATCTCTGCTCTTAAGCTTAACCCGACTAGTATTCGTGTAGACTCATCGTCCAGAAAAGTACCCAGCTGAAGGCTCGGGAGGGCATGCAGCCATTCGCCTGCACCAGGCAAGAAAACTGCCTGTAACCATGCTTTGTTGGCGGCTGTAGTTGTTCGGTGCTACAAGCCGCTCCATCGACCGTCGTTTGCTAACTCTGACCACGCGCACTGAAGGGGAAAAAGTCTTCGGTAGAGACCCACAGAATGCGATGGCGTTATCCTGAGTCCGTTCATGCGATCGTTGAGAAGTTCGCAACCACCCGGGGTTTAGGATAGACTCAACGCCCCTAACCGCCGAATACAAAGAGGCGATCTAGGGCTGCGACTGACAAAGAAACGGCTTCAGACAGGCCCAATTCACCTCTGGCTACAGGTAAGAAGGCCTGAACTTGGGAATCATCTCGCAACGGCAGGCTAGGTATAGATTCCACCGCGGGGCCCAGCTTCTGGGCCTAACTGGGCCGAGAAGGCTGAACAGTTGATTGAATTGATTACCCTGAACAGGTAGTTCAGACTTGACGCGGAGAAGCATAAACATAGAAGGTACAACTCCTGGTGAGCACCCAGCTGGGGAAGACGATTAAAACCTATCTCGAGTTTTCATCTTCCTCTTTCGTTTGTCGGTCTAAGGTGGAGAGAACAGGTGTACCCTAAGGAGATGCAGGTCGTCGCCTGTTACGTGGAAGTAGATTCTGGACAGCGGAAATTTCAGCTGTACCTGAGCTGATGCGCTCACACTTGATTGCGTTCAGCTCCAAACCATCGCATGTAGCGAAATTTAAGTCCTGACAGACCGCACTAATGTAATGTATAAATCCAACCCTTTTGAATCTCTACAGCCGAAGTGAGCAGTGCCGAGGGTAAGACCAGTGCGGTGGATCATCGTGAATCTCTTTTACTAGGTGACAAATGGCAGGGGCTCCGTCTCCAACCACTCTTAATAAGACTGATCCCTCCTGAAGGCGTTGAACGTTTTCTTAAAGCCAAGTGTAACTAGCATGGATCGATTGAGCCAAGAATCTATAAAAGCCCTGGTAGCTTGAATCATTATTTCAGCACCCTGGTGGAGAAAGTCAACTGGTAGGGGCCCAACCGCTAGGTTAATAAATAATTTGCCGCGACCCTGCGTAGTACCGATGAACAAGAGATAGATCTAGACGAATCGTCTCTTTTTTTCAGTGCAAACAGCCTCGTTCCGAACATTAGGGGACGCCACCATCCCGATCGCAGTGGGTCGATTACCTTCGCTAGGACCTTACTAAGTCCGTCGGATGAGCAGCCGAGAGTCGGTGAGGGAGGTCCCGTTGAAGTCGAGGTGTGATCAAATCCATGCCGGCGCTTGGGTTCTTTGAAAATGATTCAACCGCTTAGCGAACATCCTCGATCGACGTAGGATAGGTTAACTGTGTTTTTTTTTATTTTCCGTAAGGATAATGGCCGTGTACGTTTTTTTATGTCATGGCTAATTTGTAATCCACTCCGGCATTTATCTTGTCTAAATTGGAAACCATGCAAACCAATTTAAAAGTGGCCGGTCTGGGACTCGAACCCAGCTGCTTCCGAATGCAAGGCAAATGCTTTGCCACTAAGCCCTCTTGCTCGGTTGCTAACTCTGCAAGCATTTTTATTGAATACAGGTGGCAATTATTTCTAGAAGTTAACTGGCGGTCGATGTTGCAGGCTTAGCTACGTGCAGAGTACAGCTTCGTGTTGTGACAGAAGATGGGCAAATTGTCATCCAAAGGTCACTGAACAGCGAAAATGTCCACCGATATAAGGTTAGTTCATGCATATATATATATATATATATATATATTATATATACACATAGTTTCTTATAGAGTGGATTGAGAGCATTTGTTGAACATTTCAATAGAAATCAGTCATTAATCAAGTGAAGACAAACATTTTCATTCAGCTAGCATTAACCGGCTGCGTGTGAAAGACTGACAGTGAGTTTGCGCGCGAGAGTCTCATATCCACTGTGCCAAGGTTGTATACCAAAAGACTTCATTTACACATGTACACTTACCATAGTGTGAGTTGAGTTTGTTAGACGTTGTTTCCATGTCGAACATTACTTTCGTCACAATTAAAAAGTAGAGTGTTCATCTAGCCCAAATTTAAGCACTGCGAGGTGTCAGCGTCTTAACGACTTAATTCGAGTTTTTAAGACGTTATTTTTACTTCAGTACGCACATCAGAACATATACATATAGAGCATCTGACTAAACCCTAACAAAGAAGGAGAACATAGAGCCGGTAATGGGCCGGCTGGCTGTTTGCGTCGCAAACTTGTCAACATCATCATATATATATATATATATATATATATATAGGTCATCAGTGCCAGCATTAGATGATCGATAAATTGACTTAATCATGATTATGGATATCATTACCACCATCATTGAGTGGCTGTTTTCGTTTCGTTTGTCGCGCCGCCAATTGCCGCGACGCTCTTGGGGTGGAGACAGATCGACGGGGTTGAAATGGACCGCCCGACGTTTCAGCGCTTGCTCGTGGAGAAGGGCGTCATTTCCAGGCACGGCCCGATTGTCATACGTCGGCAGTTCGAACAGCGCGTTATGTCTGCGTCGTGCCGGCGTCTGACCGCACTGCTCGAAGAGCTCTGCGGCTCGAACGAGCTCGCCGACCAGGTGCGCGATTTGGACGATCGCGTCCAGATTTCCAATGACGCGTGTGCCGAGAAAGCCACGGAAACGACCCTGGCGTCGATTGCACTCAACGAACTCCACCAACTGTCGCCTAGAAGCAAGACCAGAGTCGAGGTAGCGGTGGCGAATGCATTCATTACAAGCTACATACCTAGGTAGTGCCCTGTCCGAACTACTAGTCAGCTTGAAACCTAGGAAGGAATTGAAGGCATTTTAGGAAAACACAAGGAACATTATCTCGCCCCCCCCCCCCTTCCCCCCGCCCCTAGAGCATCATTCCTATCTGTCTACGCCGTCTCTCCTTGAAGGGTCACTAATGTTCGACAAAGGCTACTTCTTACTTCTTGAATACATGTAGAACTCTTACCTCGCGAACATTATGGGGCAGCTTATTTCAGGCTGTTTGTTGCTAGTGAATGACTACATTTGTTTTCATTTTACCCCACAGTTTCTTATAACCTGTTTGAAACCCCAACTGGTCCTGTACCGAATTCTTGCTGCAGTCCCGACTGACTGAGCTTCGAGTGCAATATTTGTATCTTAGTAATGACAATATATATATATATATATATATATATATATATATATATATATATATATATATATATATATATATATATATGTTCTACAAAATACCCTTAATTGTTATACTTCACTTAAACAAATGCCCCTTTTTGTAGGCGGAAATTGTCAGACACGATGTTCTTAAGTCTCTGGCCGAGGTGTGGCGTAATGACGAGCGTCTTCGAGAGATTGTACCAACTGAACGGCCTGAACGTCTTTCGGTTGCCGAGCGCGGTCAGCTGGAGGAGCAGGCTGATGAACTTAGGTCAAGAGCCCAAGACCTAAAGGAGTCCGTAAGTAGTATAAGATGGGCAATACACACGCATACACATAAAAGCATACAGTTCTCAACAAATACAGTCTCAGAGTCTGCAGATACTATGTATTGAAGTGGCGACGTGTTCTAGGGAGGCTAGTGTGCTAGATATGGTTGCCGTCCACCGGGGCTTCGCCGGTTCGATCCCTGCTGTTCTTGATAAAATTCTCTTTAAGCGATGCTCATTGAAAATAAATGATGAACCATAACGCTGACGGGTTAGTGGTGGCCATGCTGCTGCAACAAGGAATGCTGAATGGAGCAAACCCTGGATATACCTACATGTCGGACCCTTGGTCCATTGAAGATATGCCTCATGTCGATTCCAAACCCGTAGAGGGCGGAGAAAAATCTAGAATTAAAAGCACCTTCTCAATTTTTTTGCTTAGATTTGCTGAAAGCTAAGTAGATTTTGTTCATAAGCCTGTTAAAGCCTATATATAACAACCGTTTATGACCATCAAGGTGTCAGTATATTGTACTTACACAAATGTTCCTTTTCATATGTGGACATTACCAGAGGTGGTGGTATCATTTTTTTAGGGTACAACTCGATGTATTGTCATAAGCGAACAATTATAGAAAAAAAAAACAGTTTCACTGGGCCCTGGAAGCCCTGCAGCTGACGGAAGAGACCCTTCAGTAGCTGTAGCGTTGCCGCGCTGAACCTCGATCGATATGCGCTGCAACAGGTATTTGCTAGCGCGGGGTCCTGAGCTGCAGTGATGACCTTCCGGCGCAGTTCCATAACAAACTTTATAGACTCTGGTCCGATCGGGCCAAAGGTCTCTATGGCGATTGCTTAAACTATAAATTGCGACGCAAATTCCTGATATTTCGTCAATGTTCGGTTTTCTGCGGGTCGGGCGCCCGCACCAACCTCACGGCTTGTGTTTTGAACGCAGCTTTTGGCCAGTGTACATGACACTGTAACATCCCGAACGAGGAGACGACCACGAGCCCAGGGAGTGAAAGTTTTTACGTCTGGCCTCAGCTGGCTACTTTCACTGCCAGAATGTGGGCCTAGTAAAGAGCGCAAAAGATAACGTCGTTGATGGAGAAGTGACGTGAGTGGCGCCCACGCTATAGCGACACGACAAGGCGTGTTCACCCGTGGCGCTTACTGGTGGTCTGCATAGGTTGCATGGGTGGGGTGCGCAAACTTCCTTCCTCAGCCGCAAGCCGGAGACGATGCGGAGTGTGTTGTTGTCCAGCATCGTTCCCAGCTGCGGCGAGGGGAGAGCCTGAAGCCACTTGCCACTTATTTGTTCAAGGCACGCTTTTAAACGGGCCCTCCCGGAGCTGTCGGGAACCTGGTTTTCTAGGTGGCGTCGGAGTCGAGATACCACAATTCGATCCAGAGATCCTTGTGTTATGCACTCCGGCTATGAATCCCACTGGTCGCGAAAATTAGCGAGTGTTGCCTGCGTTGAGTCGACGATCCAACTCTCACTCGAAGAGGATCCGATGGCGACGACAAGCTTTTTAACGTTGGACAACGAGTCCAGGTAGCAGAATAGGGCAATGTCGACCGATCTGCGTACACATAAGGCTCCAGAACTAACGGGAAGTGCAGCTTAAGTCCAAGACAGGTCTTCTAAATCAACGTTTAGCAGGGATTATACCGCCAGGTGCAGGGGTTGTTTCTCCAGCAAGCTACGGCAAGTTTCTGAATCAAGAGGGATGATCGTATCAGTATTGTGGTGTTCTAATAATATGGGAAAAAATGAGGCCCATTATATCAACATGGCTGGACGAGAACATAGTTATCGAAGATGTCCTGTCCTAGAACGAGTCTGAGATTGGCATTGCCTTTATGAAGGCTGTTGTAGACGGTACTAAAGATCCAGAACTCTCGGCACTTCCTCAATCATCAAATTGCCTTTACTTCAGACCCTGACCTTGAAAAATGTATGACTCCTTTTACAGCTTTAGGCCAGTTAAACTCGAGTTGGAGCCATATCATGATGCTCCCGTCACTAATTTTTTGCATACCTCGTCAAAGAGTTCAAAAAAGATGCAGACCAAAATAATAAAAAAGTATATTAGCTGAAAAAGCTCTCTGGACTCTTTTAAGCTGTCGTCAACTCGGCTGTACTCAGCACAAGTGACAAGATTTGTCGCTTAATAGAGATGGAAATAGTGTATGCCATGTGGGGGTGAAACAAGCAGTAGATAATATCCATAAATCTTCGTTTGGACCACAAGTGCAACTCCAGAGTCTAAAACCGACTTCAACAGGGAGACCTACTACAGTCTAGAATTAAAAACATTATTTCTACGGGCTTGGAACTTAACCTGAGGTATGTTTTCAATGCACCGAGGGAGGCCAGACATGTTATGATATCTAGGGTTTCCCCAACACAGTCCTTGTGACAGCATGGTCGCTGACTCTCAGCAGTATGGTTTATCATATATTCTCAATAAAGCATCGCTCAAAGGCAATTCGATCAAAAACAGCAGGGATCGAACCGGCGACATCCCGGCGGGTGACGACCATGACTAGCGCACTAGTACCCTAACCACGCCGCCACACGCCAACTACGGCCAGCACTGTTTTGCTATGACATGT
>QVRM01003659.1:112500-150000 GCA_003439945.1 Dermanyssus gallinae
CGTGGCGTTGTTTTTTTTGAAAAACTGCGTCAGGTCCCCCAATTCTTCTGAAATGGGCTTCTAACTGGGAACCGACGATACGCTGGTACTTGTCGGAATTGTTTCGGCCCACAATCGCGACTAGATCGGACTTCCCATTATATCCAAACGCGCCCTAATATTTCACAGAACCACCACCGGCCACACGTTTCGAGAACCATTTAGGTTCGTTCCGTAAGTCGTGCCAATAGTACTGACAGCCGTCAGGGTAATCGAGATTACATTTATTTTCACCCGAGAAGACGCTGTTTTCCACTCGTTATCCCAAGTTTGGTATCTATGCAAAAATTCACGCTGTGCGACAATGTTCTTCAGTTGCAGTCGCGGCATAAGCTTATTTTTCGCGTATCGCACGTTTTTGTCAGAACTTAACACTCGGTACACTGTGGATCGGTGCACTGGCACTCCGGAAGTGGTCCGATCCGACTTCGGATCGGACCGGTGTCCGTTGCTTGAATATAAGCAACAAAATATTGCTGTTTATATTTTGCAGCACTGTTTTTTCACACTTTTTTTATTTTTTGTATGAACCGGTTGTGAGATTGCAACGAACCATACTCGTGGTTCGTTATGTACATCATGTCCTCAAAATTTCAAGCCACTCAAATAAAACAAGCCAAAATTATCATCAGAAAACATGAGTTGCTAATTTTTTGTAACGCACTTTATGACCTTATTACTATCGGTTGCCGGTGGTTCCGCTTGCTGATGTGCAAATAGCGATTATTAAGTATTTGATCATCTCAGTGGTGCGTGCGTTTGTCGTGTTTGTGCGCCGTCAAGCACGATAGGGTTATTACTTAGACGGGTAATGCACACTCTTTACAAAGGGACTTTACCTCGTGTTTGTGACCTATCAAGCTAACTACCCTTGCTAATTTTTAATTTGGCTGATCCATAAGGATTTCTGCGTTGTTTTATCACTCACAGTCCTGGTTCAACGTAACGATAATTTAGGTACCTAGCTACACTTTAACTTATGTGCAATTCTCGTAAATTAAAATCGTCTATAAAAAAAAAGAGGTAAAACATCAATAGCTTACATAGAGAAGAAGTTATTCCTGTGGAAACTCAATTACGCAGATAGAACGCGAAGACCAGATGTTTTATGTAATATACTATCCTAATCAGCCTACTTCCAGCTTTTTTGGCCACCAGTGCATCAAAGCTCTTGAAGTTTCGCACTTATTTCGCGCTAACCTTGTATATGGTGTACTTGATTGGGCATTACTAATATTCGAAGCAGAATTATAATAATAGTAATAATAATAATAATAATAGGCAAACAAATATCAACGCCTAAGGTCGTTTTTTTACCTTTTTATGTGTATCTAGGCACAATTTCCGTAGTGGTCATGCATGTCGACTCTTTATTCAAAATATTGGTGTTTTTTTATTTATTCTGTGTCGACTGGCGTTTTTCATCTGTTATTCTGTGTCGTGTTTATTCGACGTCATGGCTCGGCAGGGAGGCGGAGAAGGACGTCGAAGATGCCGAAGGACGGCTTGCTCTAGCGAACGAAAGCTACAACGAAGCCATGCTCACTCAAGACCAACAACCTTTACCGGAGCTTCCGCTTGACGTGTTGGTGGAATTGCATTCGCTGGAAACACTGTTCCGGTGGGAGCATCCGGACGAGTTCAGCGTGAGTTCAAAACCTGCTTTTGTGTGCGATTCTAGTGCGAGTGTGAGATGGATAGCGTGTTAGTGTTCCGTTTTTATCTACATGTGAGTGTGTGTGTGCGTGTGCTGATGAAAATAACAACGACCATAATAGTAGTCGTAGCGAAAACAAAACTATTCAAAATAGCTCGCCATATACTACTAATCTTTTTTTTATTGTTTTTATTTTTTATTGAATATATGTTACAACCATTTTCAACGGAACTGCTTTTGTTTTGCTTCGCTAAACTACTAAAGTAAAGTTTTCGGGCTGACCCTCAGCCAAGATTTAACGTCCACGGAACTGTTTTTCATATTGCTTCATAATCGGACCCCCATAAATACAAATGTGCAACGGTGGGGTTCGAACCCGCGCACCTATGTGTCTCATCCGGTTGCGAGGCGCAGACCTAAGCCACCACGCCACCGGGCTCGACTTCGCTAAACTACTGCTACTATACTACTAGTACTACTGCTACTATACTATTACAGTCGAGCCCGGTGGCGTAGTGGATTAAGTCTACGCCTCGCAACCGGAGGAGACACATAGGTGCGCGGGTTCGAACCCCACCGCTGCACATTTGTATTTATGGGGGTCCGTCTATGAAGCAATGTGAAAAACAGTTCCGTGGACGTTAAATCTTGGCTGAGGGTCAGCCCGAAAACTTTACTATACTATTACAAGCGCAAGCATATTTTTTCTAACAGTCATTACCAGCTTAAGTGAAAGTTTGATGAACATGAAGACCACTCAAGATACCTCTATAATATTTAACTTATCTATGCAACGTTCGTCCCATGACATAATTAATTACATCTAGTGGAATTAACGCTGCATACATGCAATGTTTAATCTAGTCACTTTTGAGGTACTACAATCAACATGCTTATTGTTGGAATGTTGTGGATGAACGTGTAGGAATAGCTCAGTCTGCCTTAACCGCCAATCTATAGGCGTATTATGAAGATAGCAAGTTACATTTCTAGCTGAGTAAGAAGAATAGGTGAATGTATTGTGGCCACTTGGCATTACGAACCTTAATATACACCCGCTAATTGAATGGATGTCTAATCTCAGAGACTTCGAGAGCTGGGACAAGGTCGTGCGGAGCGCCGTCAGGCGTATCTCACGCAGAATCGGGTAGACGAGCTGCGGACAATGATACATCTGCTCAAACACGAGCTTAAAATACTCTTGAGACGACTTGATGTTCTCACGAAGACCAGCCAAGCTCTTGCCAGTGACATACAAATTACCGGGTATGGGATAGTTTCTATACATGCATACATACATTGTACTTTCCTTATATACATTGTAACTCAAGCAATAGTATGAGAGACGTGTATTACATAAAAACAAATATAAAAAAATCATATATATATATATATATATATATATATATATTCCATTTAAAAATCTGTATCAACTGAGATGTGTATTCTGTCATCGCTAGTCTCGGTCACCACGGGCGCGCCGGCGATAAAATAAAAACGGGTAGACTTTGTTGCATTGCACAGTAACGACCCCGCCACTGAAAGGTTAGTGTTATAGACCTAAGTGCAATCTTGTCGTACTAAAGGATGAAAAGTGTTATCACGTTTTCGTCATTCAACACCAGGCCCACAAGTTTACAACCACAGTCGAGTTATATATAACAGGCCGTTGCAATGGCAACCACGGTTAGCAAAACAATCGCTAGTTTGAACCCCGGCCGTGCTGGTTGAATTTGTTGATTGTCGTGGTTGTCATTGCCTTGCTGCTGCTACATACCTCTGCTGGAGAAAGCCTATATGCAATCCAGTACGAGAACGCGATGACGATAGATGCATTTAGATACGATATCGTGCCACCACAGGCAACTTAGCCCATTACGAGCGTCTAACATGTGGTTGTCAGAGCGTTAAAAAACAAAAACAAAAAAAACACGTTCGTTTGAACCTTTGCAGAGTGGGTCTCTCCGATTGCACTGCTGACTTCGAGGACGCTGACCGCAACTGTTGGGCGCAGTTCGAGCTCGCTCTCAAACCTTCAGACGACACGCTGAGGTTCATCGACGACGACGACAACGACAACGGCAACGGCGGCGGCAGCAGCAGCAGCAACCAGCTGCAGCAGCGCACGTCTGAGATCGCGTCCCTGCTGTGGAAGCATGACGATCCGCAGGTAATCGGCGTTCTATCGGAGATCGTCTCGGCCAAGAGACCCAACTACCGAGCGGCGTTCAACAGCGTCCTTGGCGACCACATGCGGTCGGTGGTGGTGCGATTGGCGGTGGGCGCCAATGACCTACGTCCGGCTATCGACCAATTTTTCGTGCAGCGCCGCCCACTGCTGCGGTTGCTGTCGCTGCCCCCGGCCGGCAGCGGCGAGCCGCCCTCAGCCCCACGAGGCTTGAGTGCCCGGTACGGCGTGCGGTCGTTTCACACCATCTGCAGCGTCGATCCGAAGCTGCCACATGACATCCGCGTCCGGGTGCGCCGTCTCGTCTTTCAGCTCACCGAGCGCGTGCTGTGCGGCAGGAATGATACTTCTGCTCGTGAGTTTGTCAGCGCGCACGGCACAGCGTACAGCGTTGTCCTAGGCAATGGCCGGATACTGATGAGCTCTGGAGGTGTCCTGACAACGGGGCAAAGGCATGGCGACGATTTGAGGACGACTCTTGCGGTCCGCCCCGGCGATCCTGCGGTCGGCCCCGGCGATCCTGCGGTCGGCCCCGGCGATCCTGCGGTCGGCCCCGGCGATCCTGCGGTCGGCCCCGGCGATCCTGCGGTCGGCCCCGACGATCCTGCGGTCGGCCCCGACGATCCTGCAGTCGGCCTGGCGGTCCTGCGGGCGGGACCCGGCGATCCTGCGGTCGGCCCCGGCGATCCCCGCGGTCGGCCTCGGCGATCCCGCGGTCGGCTCGGCGATCCCGCGGTCGGCCCCGGCGATCCTGCGGTCGGCCCCGGCGGTCCTGCGGTCGGCCCCGGCGATCCTGCGTCGGCCCCCGGCGATCCCGGCGGTCGGGCCTCGGGCGATCCTGCGGTCGGCCCCGGCGGTCCTGCGGTCGGCCCCGGCGATCATGCGGTCGGCCCCGGCGATCCCGCGGTCTCGGACTCGGCGATTCATGCGGTCGGCCCCGGCAATCCTGCGGTCGGCCCCGCGTACCCGCGGTCGGCCCCGGCGATTCCCTGCGGTCGGCCTCGGCGATCCTGCGGTCGGCCCCCGGGCGATCCTGCGGTCGGCCCCGGCGGTCCTGAAGTCGGCCCGGGCAATCCTGCGGTCGGACCCGGCGGTCCTGAAGTCCGGCCCCGGCAATCCTGCGGTCGGGGAAGCCCGGGCGGTCCTGAAGTCGGCCCCGGCGGTCCTGAAGTCGGCCCCGGCAATCCTGCGGTCGGCCCCGGCGGTCCTGAAGTCGGCCCCGGCAATCCTGCGGTCGGCCCCCGGCGGTCCTGAAGTCGGCCCCGGCAATCCTGCGGTCGGCCCCGGCGGTCCTGAAGTCGGCCCCGGAATCCTGCGGTCGGCCCCGGCGGTCCTGAAGTCGGCCCCGGCAATCCTGCTGGTCGGCCCCCGGCGGTCCTGAAGTCGGCCCCGGCAATCCTGCGGTCGGCCCCGGCGGTCCTGAAGTCGGCCCCGGCAATCCTGCGGTCGGCCCGGCGGTCCTGAAGTCGGCCCCGGCAATCCTGCGGTCGGCCCCGGCGGTCCTGAAGTCGGCCCCGGCAATCCTGCGGTCGGCCCCGGCGGTCCTGAAGTCGGCCCCGGCAATCCTGCGGTCGGCCCCGGCGGTCCTGAAATCGGCCCCGGCAATCCTGCGGTCGGCCCCGGTGATCCTGCGGTCGGCCCCGGCAATCTTGCGGTCGGCCCCGGCGGTCCTGCGGTCGGCCCCGGCAATCCTGCGGTCGGCCCCGGCGATCCCGCGGTCGGCCCCGGCGATCCCGCGGTCGGCCCCGGCAATCCTGCGGTTGGCCCCGGCGGTCCTGAAGTCGGCCCCGGCAATCCTGCGGTCGGCCCCGGCGGTCCTGAAGTCGGCCCCGGCAATCCTGCGGTCGGCCCCGGCGGTCCTGAAGTCGGCCCCGGCAATCCTGCAGTCGGCCCCGGCGGTCCTGAAGTCGGCCCCGGCAATCCTGCGGTCGGCCCCGGTGGTCCTGAAGTCGGCCCCGGCAATCCTGCGGTCGGCCCCGGTGGTCCTGAAGTCGGCCAAGACGAGCTTGACCTTGGAGAGATCGTCACCTATATCAGCAAGAAGTACGAGTTGTTTGAAGCCAAACAAAAGTGCTCAATGCTTCAGAAGCACCTCGACGCGGTAGACCAACTGCTCGTCACGTCGAAAACCGAGGTAAGTCACTCATCAATCATCGGCAGACATTCGTTGCAGAGGGGGGGGGAGAGAGAGATAGAGAGTGTTAACGAGACCGTGGTTTATTCTACACAACTGACTGTTAAACTTTATTTGAAACGCGTGGGCGGCTCGCATGCTCCGCCAAATGTGATACGTTTTGAAACCGCACCAAGTCTGGTGCGTTCGTTAAGTCTGACGCACCATTACATCTCCTTTCTGTTACGCTTGGAAATATCATCGATTATTATAGATCCATTGGCGTGATTGTGTTTGCATTGCATTTATAAGTATTCATATTTTTCGGTCGTATTGATCTTTCTTCCGGATCGCGTAGCAAAATTCTCGCGGAGCGTATTTGTTTCGATATCCCCGTCGGTTGAATACGACTCCGCCTTCGTTGTCTCTTTGTCGCTGGCGACGTATTTGTGCGGCGGGCGGGCGGCTGCGGCGATAAAGGGTCATCACCGGGTCGCCTATTGGCTCTGCGCGGTGGAGACGGCCGCCGTGTAATGCTGGGCTGTTGCTGGCCAGATGACATACCCTGCACCGAACGCATTGATACATCGATAGGATTGTCGGTTGGCAGTGAGGCTGTCGTTGACTGCCCTGTCGGAGCGGCATTGTCAGGCCGTAGGCCACTCTGGGAACCCATCTGAGAATACGAATAATTGTTAGTTTTTCTCTCGACTGTTTTTTCCGTCGATGAAGCAATGCGTGCGAAAAGCAGTCTTCACATGGACGTTAAATCTTGGCTGAGAGTCAGCTCCGAAAGGATTCTTTTAGGTTTTTCCGGGTCGGGAACTTGTATTACATAAATGCCGCCGGTTTCTCGTCAGTCGTTGCCACCATTTTGTGTGCGAACGCGATATGTAAGCGGTTTTATTTTAGCGATACAGCGGCCAAGAATCCACTCGTAGCTAAAGACAGTCGGCTGTATTCTGACCCACTGTCCGGGATGTACTGGCTACTTGTCGGTTTGCAATTATTCGGGTGACCTATCGGTGATTGGCCGTGACCAGTTGTTTTTCACTCGTCGGGAGGCAGCTTTGAGCATCCTGGTCCTATTGCAGCTGTTCTTGGTGACTGCAGGGGAGTTGGATTAGATGACCTCCAGAGGTCTTTTCCGTCCCAAACCCTTCGTGTCCGACCAGTTTCTCTGGCCGGCGATGGTCCATCGTATTGTTCTGTTGACCGCCACTCCAATAGCGCCATGTGCAGAGTTTCGTTGTTTAGCCGCGTCTTTTTTACTAATCGTTTTGCTATTTTGACGGCGCTTTCGGCCTTACCGTTGGCCTGGTGGTGATGGGCAGAACTCGTAACGCGTTTTGTTTGCCATTCTGCACAAAATAGTTGGAATTCTCGAGCCATGTATCTAGGATACACAGCGTCGGTGTGTATCTCACACGGTCGTCCGTGACGACTAAAGTGTTCACTTGTTTACTTGATGACCTGAGCGGTAGTGGGGTCTTTATTCAGCTCATCCAGCTCGAAGTTATAACTGTAGCTATCCACTGTAACCAGACAATAGGGCCCCTGCCAAACAAATATGTCCTGGTGTACAACCTGCCACGGTTTCTGTGAAATCGGCTTGTTCATTAACGGCTCAGCTCGTTGTTTGACATGAAATGTCCGGCAAGCGTTACACAGTGAGTTACGTAGTTTTTCATGTCTTCTATTGCCTGCCGGTTGCGTACCGACGAGTAAACAAGGTGAAAAACAACTGGTCACGGCCAATCACCGACAGGTCACCCAAATAATTGTGTCATCTGCCACCACTGAGACATTTCTCAAGCCTTCATAAGCTTGCATTTGACGTCTCTGATATTTCTCGGGCGCTGATGAGATTCCTTGGGGGACCCAGCGGTATCTCCCATCGAGCACCGAAAATACCTTGGCATTGTTTAGGCGGAATAAAGTATCGTTGAGTGTCGGCATCCGGTATCTTGGTCTTTGAATGACTTTATTTAGCGCGTGTGGGTCGAGCACTAGCCTGAGTTTTCGGCCGGGGCAGTCCACCGCCACAAGATTCGATGCCCCGATTCAGTCGGATGGTTAAGCTTCTCTATCACTTTTTGTTGTTCCAGTTCTTTCATGCGACGCACGATAGCGTCTGTCAAGGCAACCGGGGGAGTTCCTGGAGGCTGCTGTACTGGGCGTGCATCTTGGTTCACATGTATTTTCACCGGCTGTAGCAATTGACCCAGTCCTTCGAACACGTCTTTGTATTCCTCGAGAAGTGTGTCCAGTCGGTGGTTGTCCTGCTCGCGATCGATCACTGTGTTCAGGCACTGCACTTCCCTCGACACTTGTATCAAATTGAACTCGAAGCACGTGTTTGCGGAGAGAAGAGTTTCGACTAGTTTGTCGATTACCTGGAATTTCACTTGTTTGTGTTCGGTGGCTGATGATGCGACAATTTCAACAGAGCCGGGTAATCGCTTTGAAGTGGTCATGCATTTTCAAGAGAGCGCGATCATTGTGGTCAACTCTCATATTTCCTAACTCCGCCTTCAGTCGAAGGAGAACTTCGTTGTGACTCATGACGTCACGTGTCGAGCCAGTGTCTAAGAGAACGCGCAGCTGGGCTGATTCTGATCAGCTCCGAGATTTAGTATGGCGAACAGTTTCCGTTTAGGCAAGCTACAACCAACCGCCTCGATGCGGTACGTGTCTCCGGAGTCACAGTCATCATCGTTGTCGTCGTAGGTTGCCTCCATGTCATGTATTGTCTCTGAGGTTGGCCATATCATTGGCTGCCGGCAAGCCTTGCCATCGAGACACACACGAGCGAAATTATTTAATCTTTTGCAGTTCTTGCAGCGCCCGTTGTTGGCTGGACATTCGTGTGGTAGGCGTTGTAGGCCGCATTTGCCACAGTTTGGTGTCCGGCTGCTGCTGAGGGAGATCGTCGTTGTAGATTCGTTGTTGCCTGCCGGCCTCTCATGTTCCGAATCGCAGCAACTTCTTCGTGCCGTTCGCCGCCTGCGAGGTGTCGGTCTCGTTCGATTATTTGTAGCGATCTTTTGATTATCCTCGTACGTTTCTGGTAGTGTTCTCAATACGACGTTGATTGTTCGATTTCTGTGATCTTGTTGGCGAAATAATGCTTCCCTGGCCATTCCCAGTCGAGTGCCTAGAATCAGTTTATCGCGCAGCATCGTTGTCTCATCGGCGGTGTATTCGCACCGCTTGACATGCGGTCTCTCTCATGCGTTCTCTGAACTCCTTTACTGCTTCTCCCTAGCAGGCTCGTTTAAACAAGCATTGTTGAAATATCACGTTTCTGTGACATTTGAAGCGTTCTGCGACATTTGAACGACTGTTAGCGCGGCTAGCGATGCACAGAGACGTTCGCCGGTGGCATCAGCTACGTCTTCAGTAATTTCTGTAACACCCAGGCTATTAACGAGCGGCCTATGATGATCTCCGATAGCTGACCTAAACAACGCAAGTTGCTTTAGTGAGGTTTCCTTGTACGCATCGTTTATCAGAGCATAGCCGCACCATGCCTGATAGAAGATTGTCCAGTTTTCAGCTTCGTCGCCCTCGCTGCTTAGCGCACGTGGCATCGGTCCGCGGTGTGTCATCCTTGCCTTTTACGATTAGCGTTTACTTAGAACATGACGTTTGTTGCACCGAAGTTGTCACGAAATATTTTTCTATGGAAACGTAGGTTCGTTTTCACTATTTCATCGACTCACTGTCGATTGCGCCATGTTAACGAGATCGTGGTAGATATACAACTCACTGTTGAACTTTATTTGAAACGCGTGGACGGGCTCGCAGCCCAGATGCTTCGCCAAGTGTGATACGTTTTGGAACCGCACCAAGCCTGGTGCGTTCGTTAAGTCTCTTTTTTGTTTTATAAAGGGAATAAATGCGTTACGTACAAACGGACACCACGTTTGAATGTGGGCCGAACAGGGTCGGACTCGCCGCAAGACTACCGGCGTTACCGACTAAAACTCCGGACTTTCGATGTTCTGAAAACCGCAGCCTCTCTTAAGACTTCACTCCAGAACTCCCAGATCTCCGGTTATTAGTTCTATGGGTATGCGTTTGTCAAGCCTGACGCACCTTAACAGAGCACCGTTAGCACCTGTAACCAGGCAACGCTTGGATCAATCGACAGTTAAACGAAAAGAAGACATAGCGAAGCCTAATGTTGTCTGACATTTGGTAGTTTGCGATTTGAGAAAAATCGATGAAGTTGGCTGCCAAAGGCGGGGCTTACGTCAATTTTCATGCAAATAATATTGCTGCCATTCTGTATTTGCTTTTGCAGATCGTCAAATTGGAGGATGAATTCGAGCGCTTCGGAAGAAGCCATCAAGCGACTCGGGAGGCTCTTAAGGTATTCAAATGAACGGGTGCGCCGCTTGGCTGAATATCTATCTACTCGATAGCTAGATTGGGCTGGCCGGTAGCCTGAACAGTGCGGAGACATTTCCTATCAGATCTCATAGTGCGCAGTAGTCACGGCCGCCGATCTTTTACGGTAGCACATGTCTGTAGCCTCTATGCGATTTATTTGTTTTCTACTTGTTGTTGTTGTTGTTGTTGTTAGAGGGTTGCTTCGAAGATTCTAGAATATACTTGGATATCCGTTCCTTACGGGATTGGCTATGTGTCGCAGGGCGTACCTTCAATGCACCGAGGGCCTATGCATCGAGGATGTATCTATCATCTATTCTTACCGAGCATCACCCAAATATAATTCGATTATCGACAAGGTTCACACCAGCGACACCTCGGGAGACGGCAACCATGGCTATCTCACTAGACCCCGATATTACGCCGCCAATATGATGAGCATTTAAGCGGTCTGATAGAACGCTTTCCGGCTATAGTCGACTCACAATCTCACCACCTAGATAATGTTGCCTTCACTGTTCGTTCATCTTTATTCACCTACCGTTATTGTACTCAAAGACAAATCCACACGGTTGCATTGAGCCAGCTAAGTATAGCCAATGGAAGAGCTAATCGCCAGGTATTGACTGCCTCTAAGTATAAACTGTAGTCTAGAGAGCTAACTCAGTCAACTCTTCCACGGAGTCGGATTCAGCGAACTAGCACAGCGCTCTGTAGAACCGGACCAACAGACACTTGTAGCGCTGGTGGGAGACGGAAACTGGGTTTATCCGCTACACATGCTTGCCTCTGACGCGAACAATTGATCAGAACAAATTAATTGTAATTATAATAATAATAATTACTATTATTATACTTAATAATATTTCGGTTAGAAATGGACGAAAAACCCGTTTCTAGAATAAAATATGTAGTTTCAAATGAGTCATACAGCCCTGCTAAGAATCGAATACGCTGTAAGGCGCTATTGTTGCTAATATGTTACAACACTGTTTTTTCACACTTTTTTATTTTCTGTATGAACCGATTTTGAGATTGCAATGAAATCAACACTATACTCATGTTTCGTGTTTTTGCGTGCAGCAAACGACTGAAACACTGGCTTCCTCACACGCACTGTTTGAAGAAGCTAGAGGGAACATCAGCCGCATGAGAACAGAGTACCTGGAAGAATTCAGTAGAGTCTGCGGTCATCCAGTAGAAGTTCTTCGACGGCATATTGAGGCCGGATTACAGGATCTCAACTTGCCATCTACGGCCAATGAGCTGCAAAAGATTGTACAGAGGTCTGTGCCTAGATAGGAACAGATGCTATTTGTATTTGAGACAAACACGGCATCATAGCAAGACGGTGAAACTACTTTTCATGTAATAACGTGACGAGAATAATACTAATATACATATACAATCATTTCATATGCATGATATACGTATACAATGTAAAAATGCGTAATAACAAAAAACAGTCAGGATGTATAAGGGCCTGCATGTCGCCCGAAAGGGCTCATTGTTGAGGGCTGCTTGCTTCCAAATTCGCACGTTACATCAACTGCGGGGGACCGCACGACACAAGGTCCAACTCACGCTCGATTTTTTTTTGCTGAGAAAAAGGGAAAGAGGAAAAACCGTCTAATCATGGCGGCTCATCGCTGTCATCGCTGCTTTTTCAGGGCGCTTTGCGAAATCTGCCTGCTGCAGGTATCAGGCTTCACTCGATTGCCTGACTCTCTTTCAAGCATTGCGTCCATTGTGCGGAGCAATCAGGCTCCTCCGTACGCACTTCCGAGCCCCCCCCGAGCGGTATATACGGACGCCAAAAAAACAACGGTGGGCTCCGCTCACAAACAGAGTCATGTCAAGAGAAAGAGAGAAAAAGTCCAGATCTCGGACGTGGCGCGCCTAATGGCAGTAGTTCGCGTTATTAACAAGAGGTTCAAGGACGCATAACAGCCCGTCCTCCGGGCCGTGTCCTAATGACCGCCCTGCCCTGCCCCTATCCTTTCCCAGGGAACGGTCCTAAACGATTCTGTAACGGAAGATTATAGCTACGAGATACCCGGTCCATCCATTGAACGGAAGGGGAGTAACTTACTAAAAGCTTCGGCCAGGGTTTTTAGGGGATGCGTTTAGCAGCCCCTTACAGGCAGGCCCCTTACTGGCATTACAATGAGGCATAGAGGAAATAGAACCCCCGCTAGCCCGGATGATCTGCAAGAACCTTAGAAACTTCGAAGAGGGAGCCCGAATCTGCTCGGCGTGTTTTCTGCATCTGACCCAAACCCTAAAAGGGCTATGGGAAGAGGTACAAAAGCAAATGTGGCAGTTCTCTGTCAAGTGAAGCAGGGGGTATGTGCCGCGGTCGTTCGTATACTATTGTCGATTAGACGGTTTAACCCGCTCGGCCTACAAGGACACTGCAAGAGCTAGCCAGGGAACAGTGTCAATTAGAAGCGCGCGGGCCTGGCTGCACGCACTTCCAAACGCCCCTCTGTGAATACATTGCTCGACGTCATTACTACATGACGATTTGTGTTGGCTTTCGTCTGGGCGCAACGTTTCGATTCTGTTATCAACGACACTATGGGCAGAGCCTTTCGGTCGACTGGATTTGAGCTCAGCTATGCTTGAGCAACGGACCTTTTCCGGTAATCCGGAAAACGATCTGACGGTATGACGATTATCCTCTTTAATTCAGGGAGCCCTCTGGTATGGGATGTAACTGAGTCGGATTCACTTACACTCTGTCTTGAATGCGTCTCGTTGGGGAAATGTCTGGATGACACATCTGTATGGTTCAACGCAGCGCTTAGATTTTAAGTCGGTAAGTAGCAGCGGAAGCTGAGAGAAGCAAATGTCGTCGTAAGAAGAACTCAAATGTTGAGTACGCGTCTAATCACTCTCCTTGACTTTAAGACGCTAAGGCCTGGGAACTCTTATAAGGGAACTATGATCGCACACCTGTACCAAGGTGAGCAACACCGTGGGAAATAAAATATCGGGAAAGTCTTTTCGGGCATAGTATCTCAAATTTGATTTTTTCTCTCAACGAGGCAACGCAGCGGCGGTGTTATGGTCGTTGGCGAAACGTGTCTATGCAAACGATGCAGACGAGTCCTGTCAGTCTCGTACACGTATATATGTATATATATACTTCGCTTTTGTTTGCTTAGAAGACGGGCTACTATTTGCGCGCGTGGTCTGCAGCCAACTGCGTGAATTTTGCAACTCATGTTTTTTATTGTGATAATTTTGGAAAAATTGCAACTTATGTTTTTTATTGTGATAATTTCGGCTTGATTTATTTGAATGGCTTGAAGGGCATGATGTTCATGACGAACCACGAGTATGGTGTTAATTTCGTTGTTATCTCAGAATCGGTTCATACAAAAATAAAAAGTGTGAAAAAACAGTATTGCAAAATATTAGCAGCAACGCCTCTTTACGGAGTATTCGATTCTTAGCAGGGCTGTATGACCTATTTGATACAACATATTCTATTCTAGAAACAGATTTTTCACCCCTTCTTCTGAATCAGATCGTAAACTCTGTCTTAGTTCGGAGTTATGTCGGAGTTAATAAGGTGTTGTAAGTACGAAAGTGAAATATCAGTCCATGCTTGCTGGACAGCTTCTTTGAGGTCCGAGAAATCATCATATTGTCGACCATTTGCGTAAATCTGCTTCACCAAATGTCTCCAAAAATTTTCGATGAGATTCAGGTCTGGACTCAATGCCGGCCAGTCAAAAGTGGCTCTTTTTGTTCCTGAAAATTTAATTTATTTTCATCCGAGAAGACGATGTTTTTCCACTCGTATCTATGCGAAGATTCACGCCGTGCGACAATGTGCTTCGGTTGCAGTCGCGGCATAAGCCTTTTTAAAAACTCGTATCGCACGTTTTTATCAGAACTTAACGCTCGGTACACTGTGGATTGGTGCACTGGCACTCCCAAAGTGGTTCTAATCCTGGAAGAAGACATTTGGTGATGAGTAGCCAACTGTATGATCCTACGCCGATCTCGAATAGTCAAAACTGGGCTAACGCCCTCTGTTAGATCTGCACCTTTGGTTCACTCCAGGGTGTAAGAACCTGCTGATGGTGCTCTTATGCCATCCTAATCTGGTTGCTATAGCAGTTACTGTATGACCGAGCTTAGCATATGCCTCAATCTTGTCTTTTCGTAATCCGAGAGATACTTTGTACGACCCATGGTTTAAACATGGGTCGTAGAAGAGAACGATAGATTTAGCTCCGTTTTAAGCCATTCCAATAAATCAAGCCGAAATTTACCAAAAACACGAGTTGCTAATTTTTTGCAACGCACTATATATATATATATATATATATATATATTAGGGCTACAAAAAGTCTTTTTGGTTTTGGCGCTCTAAAAAAAACACATATATAGGAGACACGGGAGTTCTTATTTACTATTTTTTTCAATATATATAAACTATATTTATTAAAATGACATTTAAGTTCTGATTATATATTTACTGATTTATATATTCTCCGCCGGAAGATACAACATCTGCCCAACGATTTACAAGGTTTTCGATTCCTAAATAATCTTCGAAATTTCCAAAAAAATCCAAAATATTCTTCCAGTCCAGAACGCACGTGTTCGATAGAAGTGAATATTTACCACTAAACATTTTTTGCATCGATCTGAATAGGTGGTAATCAGATGGTGTTAAGTCGGGGGGATACGGTAGATGTTCCAAAAGTTCCCATTTTAGCTGGGAAATTTTCGAAAGGGTCTCCCTACTCACGTGGGGCCTTGCGTTGTTTTGGTGGAACAGGACACCCTTCTTTGAAATTAGTGCAGGGTACGACTGCTTTAATTTTTCGTGAACCTTTTCGAGTTGTTGACAGTACACGGCCGTATTTATCGTCTGGTTACGCGGTAAAAGTTCATAGTGCACTATTCCGCCCACATTCCACCAAATACACAATAAAACTTTTTGTTTCCCTTTCGGAACTTCTCAAACCACTGTTAGCACATTCTGTCTGTACAACAGGCATCTCCAAACGATTTTAACTTTTCCCACTTTTTATGAGCCTGCGTTGCACTCAGTACATTTTTAAACTAATGGAGTAGAATCGCCCGAATTTGGCATTTGTCTACCTCCATTTTGCAGCACTTTTACGAACAAACGGCTAAACATATTTCAAAATGGTTGAGACCGGCAGATTCCTCGCTCTTTTTCACATGAAAACCACAAAGAGTGAGCCAATAATCTATGCCTAGGCGCCGGGGCGGGCGCTGTAAAAGCCGCGCAAGCGCCAATCCAAAAAGACTTTTTGTAGACCCTATATATATATATATATATATATATATATATATATATATACAATTTGCTTTAATAATGTTTGTTCTTATTATATGTACAGGTATCACAATGGCTAACACATTAGTTATATAATATTTACAATATTGTTTGTATTATTATTATTAATGCTTGAGCGTTGGTGATCACTCAACGTCCTTAAAAATAATAATAATAATAATAATAATAATAATAATAATAATAATAATAATATTATATTATTATTATTATTATTATTATTATTATTATTATTATTATTATTATTATTATTATTATTATTATATTCGTGTTCTTTGTTTTGCCGATAACGACGGCGTATGATCGTCATCTATTCAGTACCCAACACGAGACGCTCAGTGCAGCAAATCGGCTGGACAGCCTCGGCGCCGAGATGGCGACACGCAACAGAGATCATACGCTTCGAGAGGCCGATCTCGATACTGCCAACGCCGAGATCGCAAGACTTCGCGCGGAGTCCGAGAACGCAGCGCTGCAACAACGCCTAAAAACCGAGCGTGCAGATCGAGTCTACGCCCAGTGGAGCGCGGTCGTCGAGCAACACCAGGCCACGCAAACGGCCTTCAACGTCGCGCAGCGTCGGCTAGCGAAGGACAGCATTGTGAATCGTCGCGTCACGGTCGAACATGCCCAGGTCGAAGCCACGCGAATTTTGGCCGTTCTGAATCATCTTAAGGCGGTCAATCCCAATATAAGTAAGTCCAGTAGTAGGAAAAGCTCACCCTTGCACTGGCTCAACCTTGAAGCTTGAACGATTTGTGCCACGCACTTTGATTCGCGCGATTACAAATATATATATATATATATATATATATATATATATATATATATATATATACAGGGTGTGACCGAAAGAATTTTATAGCGATACATAAAATTGTAGAGCTCGTTAAAACGAATATTTTTTCCAATGGAACATGTGCTCTGAGAAGTCTTGTTTCGGAGTTACAGTGAAATTACTACAATTTGTGACACTTGTGTTTTTGCTCGACATAGGAGCACAAAATGTGCTGTTGCGAGACAACCAGTCTTCCTAGACAGAAACTAAGCACACCGTCGTGTTCGTGATAAAATTCTGCTCCATCTGATGAATATGCAAGGCCGGTCAGAAGACGCGACATGGTCGCTTAGAAGAAAATTCGCCAAAAATGAAGTTCTTCATTAGCGTTCACGCCAAATACTTTAGAATCATAACCCTACAACCACTCACAGCGCTCAAAGCGGACATATTCAGCCAATGCGCAATTCATGGCGATCATTTTGGTACCAAACATATGTCAATGCGAGCTGTGGTTGCGAAGTAATTACGATTTTTCGGCGAGATGTCCAGATTAAGTGCATGTAAAATGACTGTGTGGCGACGTTCACTACCGCCGACGTGTCGCGCGACAGCCGCAGCGCGTCATTTTTCATGCACTTAATCTGGACATGCCCTCCGAAAAATCGTAATTACTCCGCAACCACAGCTCGCATTGCCATACGTTTGGTACCAAAATGATCGTCATGAAATGCGCATTTGCTGTATATGTTAGCTTTGAACACGTGGGTGGTCGTAGGGTTATGATTCTAAAGTATTTGGCGTGAACGCTAATGAAGAACTTTATTTTTGGCGAATTCTCTTCTAAGCGACCATGCCGCGTCTTCTGACCGGCTTTGCATATTCTTCAGATTGAGCAGAATTTTATCACGAACACACTGGTTGTCTCGCAACAGCACATTTTGTGCTCCTATGTCGGGCAAAAACACCAGTGTCACAAATTGTAGTAATTTCACTGTAACTCCGAAACAAGACTTCTCAGAGCACATGTTCCATTGGAAAAAAATATTCGTTTTAACGAGCTCTACAATTTTATGTATCGCTATAAAATTCGTTCAGTCACACCCTGTATATATATATATATATATATATATATATATATATATAATATATATATATATATATATATATATATATATATATATATATATATATATATACTTTATATATAATGTGAGCATGCTTACGCTCTTTTGTTGATGAGGAGCAAACAAATATGCTCAATGTATGCAAGGTCGCCTGGATTGTGTGCGAGTCTCAAACCCAAAATCCTGGTACTTACCTCACCTACATAGTCGGGATATAGCTTCTTGTGTGCATATGTCCACACGTATGTATAGTCAGAAATTCTCTTTTTGTATAGAATTTTGGTATTACCCGAGCTTGACTTGCGTATATAGGTTGTGGGTCTTTATGTTTAACCGTTTTTTGTGGTGTGTTTAAAAGCCGGAACATTGGTACACCGATTTGAAGCTGGTGGTGGTGACATTCAGCTCCGCTAAACTTTATTTATACGCCGTGGTAACTGCGTAAACGTCGTCTTGTGAGCAAATCATCATATGTTCTTCTTCTTGAACTCAAATATAAAGTAACAGCTATTTATGAGAGTATTGCGAGTTACGATTGTAGCTCGTTTCGAATTATCGTTTGCATCTGTTTGGCTAAATCGAGTTGCTCCGTTGAACCGCATCTCCTCCATTGGTTTTTGGAGTTTTTCGAGCTAGCGGCAAAATGCTTCCCAAATTGTAAAGCTTATGTGGCACTGCAATGGTTCATTGCATAGTACGACTTCATGCCGCTTAAGGTCCAAACGCACTTCAGCTCGATGGCCGCTGCCAACTAATATCAGGATACCCTTCTCCGTGCTCCATCCGCAGCTCCGGATAGCCGACTGGTTTATACACATTTGTATTACAGCTTTCCTGTATCGCGTTCGTTAGCTTTTTGGTATCGCTCTTATGCACTGTTGGAAGTAGTACAGATCAACAACGATTTTCCACATGAGTTGCATTTGCACTCTGTCGTCGATATTTCGTCAAACCCATGTACTCGTGTATCTAACTTCATATGAATAACCCATACATTCCAAACCCGGTAAGAAAAATTGCTATTTTTGCAACACGGATTTTTCCAGTAGTTAGTTTCCCATCGCTCTAGTTTCATTAAAAGAAAAAAAAACACACACACCAATAAGCATCTGCAAACGAAAATTCTCACTCAGCAGATGATGATGATGAAGCCGCCGAAGGCCTCCGATTCTCGACAATAAGACATACATTTCTTCTTCTTCGTTCTGAGGTCCTTCACGTGCCGACAGTGAGCTTTGCAAGTGACGCTTTTCTCACTAGGCCACGGCATGACGATAAAGGTGTCAAGAAATCCTCTCTACGGTGTCACACTTGAAAGAGCTTCCATTGATCAGCCAAATAGAACGTCTCCATACTTTTGTTGAAGAGAGCAGCGAGACACGAAGGCGGAACACAACCACCTGTTGCAGATATTCGTTCCGGACGAGGTCTGAGCACGCAGCCTTTCCTTGCGGGGCACCTGCGTTATTGCACCCACTACCTCCGAGATACCGATTAGGCAAGCCAGTCTTTGACGGGCTTCATTCGAAGAACATAAAGCCAACTGACATTCGTATACAGGCATATAATTTCCGGGGCGACTTTTGCTAGGACATACGTCTGAGTCGTACAGTGTTTCAGAGAGCGGCATCCTTCGATATGCCAGTGAGTTTTTCGGGAATTGCTCGGTTGGGGGGCGCACCCTGTGAGGTAGGAACAGTTCGTATTCGTTGGGCATAGACTTTGGCATATAGGGGGTCAGAGACAGTGAGAACCTCTCGCGATAGCACCAGTAAGCGGGTCGAACTAATCAAAGCGTTTAACAATTGCCGTCTTTGGCCTTCTGCAATATATATATATATATATATATATATATATTTATATATGTATGTATATATACATATATATTTATATATATATATATCTATATATATATAAGATAGATATATATATATATATTATATATATATATATATATATATTATATATATATATATATATATATATATTTATATATATACACGGTGTGTTCAAAACGTATCGCGACTTTTGAATTTTCGCGGGTTACGTATATTCGAATTTCGATTTTTTGTGGCGTTATGTTGGTACTCATGTCTCTCACTTATGCCGACAAGCTCGGCCATTTTGAATGTTCACTTAATTGTTGACAGCTGCTTTGCTTGCACGTGTTTTGGATCGTCTTCGATTTTTACCTATTCAAAAAATGGATCAAAGAACCTGTATCAAATTTTGTGTGAAAAACGAAATTAAGTGCGCGGATGCATTCCGAATGTTGACTGTGGCATACGGAGAAGCTACCTTGGACCGAAGCAACGTTTATCGGTGGTACAAAATGTTCTCAGAAGGCCGAGAAGATGTGAACGACGAAGAGCGTGCCGGACGCCCGAGCACTTCAACAACAGACGAAAAAATTAATGAAGTGGAGAAAATGGTATTGGCCAATCGTCGAATCACCGTTAGAGAAGTTGCTGAGGACCTAAACATATCGATTGGCTCGTGCCATTCGATTTTATCAATGATTTGGGCATGAGACGGGTCGCCGCGAAATTCGTACCAAAATTGCTCAATTGCGACCAAAAACAGCATCGCATGAACATTGCTAATGAGATGTTGGACTCTGTCCGCGACGACCCAAATTTGCTCCAGAGGGTCATAACTGGTGACGAATCGTGGGTTTATGGTTATGACGTGGAAACCAAAGCTCAATCATCTCAATGGAAGCTGCCGCACGAACCAAGACCGAAAAAGCGCGCCAAGTTCGGTCGAATGTGAAAGTTTTGCTGACAGTTTTCTTCGATTGCAGGGGCGTGGTGCATCATGAGTTCTTGCCACAGGGTAGAACGGTCAATAAGGAATATTACCTGCAAGTTATGCGCAATTTGCGCGAAGCAATCCGCCAGAAACGCCCGGATTTGTGGAAGAACAAAAATTGGCTTTTGCACCACGATAACGCCCCTGCTCACACATCGTTGCTTGTGCGCGAGTTTTTGGCCAAAAACAACACACTAATGATGCCGCAGCCACCGTATTCCCCAGATCTGGCCCCCTGTGACTTTTTCTTGTTCCCTAAACTGAAGAGGCCCATGAAAGGACGACGTTACGCTACGCTTGACGAGATAAAGACGGCATCGAAGGAGGAGCTGAACAAGATAAAAAAAATGGTTTTTTGAAGTGCTTCGAAGATTGGAAAAACCGTTGGCACAAGTGTATAATATCTCATGGGGATTACTTTGAAGGGGACAAAATAGATATTCATGAATAATGAATAATTTTTGAAAAAAACACAAAAGTCGCGATACGTTTTGAACACCATATGTATATATATATATATATATTATATATATATATATATATATATTATTCGCGTAAAAAGTTGCTAATGGCTGCATTAATGAAAAAAGAACTTCCGCTGCTTTCTGCCAAATACTGTCCAACAAATTAAAACAACATTTGGCTGCCTATGACACTACCTTTGCTCAGGAGTTCCAGCATCGTAGTGTATTGAAAATAGATTGGCAGTTTTATTTGTACGGGTTGGGATATTAATTAGTACCAGCAGTCTATCCTTGTAGTAATCATTCACAGCTACTTTTTTCTGTAATCTAACAATAGTAGCTTCATTACGTAGGTATGGTTATGCCGCCCATGAGTAAATCGAATAACAAGAGCATGGTGCGCACAACCATGTGGTACGCAAATTGTATTTTGGTTTTATATATATAAAAGAGAGAGCGGCTAGTGCGGTAGCCATGGTTATCATCTATCTATGTGTCGTTAGGTATACATGTTAACCAATATATATTATATATATATATATATATATATATATTACTTTAATTGGTGCATCAGTCTATATCCTCGAATTGAAACACCTTTAATGGAAAGCGACTTCACTTTGTAAGTATCCTTATTTTTTAATCATCAAACTTCGTTCGCCATTCATTGGGACTATTAAAGAGAAATATGACTGTTATCATTACTATACAGACATGCCACAATGACACAAAACCTCGTTGCTGCTTAGATATATGTATACATATACACTACGTGAATCCATTTGGGTGCATTTCGGCGCTAAACATCGAGTGCCGTCTATATAGTTGTGAGTGGTGGTGGTACCGCTGGAGCCGCCGGCAGTGCGATGCAGATCGTACGGGTTATTGGTTCTGCCGTAGAGGAGGTTAGCCGACTCTATCCACATCGTCTTTCAGGCACGTTGGTCACGCACAACGGAATGGCCCCGCCGAGCGAGCATTCGAATGCAAACCGCGTCCTGGGGAGCCCGTTCGCCTTTGTGAATCATCGAACCGATGTCCGAGCATTGCCCTAAACGTCGCCACCATTATCATCACACAACCAGCACGACGTTTAATAAGGATCGAATGCGGCAACAAAAACACACACGGGATGACACGGAGAGGAAAGAGAGATAGAGGCAGAGCAAATGACAAAGGAAAAAGACGGATTTTAGTTAACAATGCATGCCCTTTTTTCTGACGAGTTTCATTAGTAGGAAACAAGGACGATATTACTCATTTTGAGTAGGCATATTACATTAATAACCTATACCGTTGTCAGCTGCTCTCGGTAATTATTCGAGAGAAGGCAGTCAGTATCTCTTGGTGAGGGCCAGACAGGCAGATGCATGATTATATATATATATATATATATATATATATATATATATATATATATATACTATATATATATATATATATAAATAATGACAATGACTACAAGGGATGATTACTTAGAGGAAAGAGATAATACGGAGGGAAGAAGGCTGAAAGAGGAAGAAAGCAGAGTAAGAGCCCTCTAGGGAAAAAAAATATAAAGTAACAAAATATATATGGAAGGCCATGCATGTGCCAGGATTGACTTTTGCTAATTCCTCTCTGGTCCACTGTGCGGGGTTGAGAAAGAAGTCAGAAACAATACAAAAAGAGGTGATCATATTTGCATTGGGTTGCCGTTTTAATTGCGCCAGGGAATTTCTTGAGGGGAAGGGGGAATGCCAAAATGTATACAAAGGGAAGTACAAAGTAAGCTAAGATTTAGTAGTAGGATTGAACATGTTACAGATAAATGACGTGTTAAACAGATGCAGCTGTTAAAGACGACACTTAGGATTAAAACGAAGTGGGATCGCAAAGTAGAGTTCGAAGCAAGGGAGATTGGGTACAATAGTCAGCAATGGGCAAGAGCGAGGGTATCAGAGAAAATGCTGAAATTAAAGGTAAACAAGTTCTATACAGATAAATGGAACTTGGCGATGGTTTCCAGATCAAGTTTAGCAACTATATATGAAAAGGCAAAGCGGGAAAGGGGCGGGGTAGAATGGGTATACGATAATTCAAGAGCGAGTGGGCTATTGGCAGATGCCAGGGCAGGGATGTTGGATACAAGGATACATAGAGCTAAATATAAGGTGGGACAAGTACACTATAAAATGTCGAGCATGTGGGCTTAAGTTAATCGAGCATATTATTAAAGAATGTATAGCCTTAGGGGGGAGCAGAGATATAGAGCTGTCGGAACCTAGCTCGAGGACCAAATGTTAGAAATGGCCTGGTCGATATTACAAAGAAGAGGTTGTCCCAATGGAAAGCAAATACTCAGTTGGTTTTGAAGTAGACATGGATTATATAGATGCATAGGTAATATATACTGCCGCTCTAGGCGCCCCTGATATAAAAGGGTGACATGTGTATTTAGGTATACATGCCAAGCGAACAATAAATCAATCAATCATCAATATATATATATATAATCCTTTATTTTGATTAAAATTTGTAATTCATCATGGTCCTTGAATGGACCATGTCAATATGACAACATTAATTCGATACTATATAATCTATATCGTATGCTTGATGCCTCTGCCTTGATCAGCGGACCAAGGAAATGCTACTATAGAGAGTTACACATCTGACCAAGTTTATATTGGCGAGAAACGTACCCGCAGCTGGAAAGAGATTCAATGCAAATGTACTAATAATATTTAATAAAAATATTTTAAAAACACAATATTTATTTTGTTTGTTATCAAACAGAGCGTGTAAATGTACAGAATCAACTTTTTATAAAAAATATTAACATATGCCATGTATACCGAAGCGTAAAAGCTGCTAAGGAAGACCTCCAGGCGTTAAGAGTGTGCCGTATTCGTGTACCGTCTTGTTGAAAATTTGAGATACAAGTATATAGGATAGAGATTATAGTGGAACAATAGAATACTGGTGTAACGCGGAAAGGTAAGGTAGACAGGTTGGAGCGATGTTTACTAGACAAACATGAACAAGTATTTTGTAAGAGCTCTTTGAGAAGCTCGAAAGTATTTTTGCCTTGATCCAGCTTTTATGCGCAGACTGAAACAACTCCAAGGCGGAGTTTGTAAATGTAAGATACTTTAAGCAGACACTATTTAAACCAAAATATGTTGAAGCTAGAGGTAGCCACAGTGTTCTCAAGAAGTTGCTGTCTTTAAAGGCCTACTCTATAACATTTTTGTGTACTAGAACACTAAAATGCATACTAAAATTAGTAGAAGAATTGCTTTGTAGATGATAGCCGATTTACTGGAAGCAGATGGGGCATTCGCCAAGAGAAGTAACTGATAGACACCCAGGGGAACGAGTCAATTGACTTGCAAGAGCTCTAATAGCTAATCGAAGTCAGAAGGTAAGAGGTACATGTATGCCCGACAGAAGATGAACAGAAATCCGTTTTGTGCATATTAGGTGCAGGTCTGTTTAGGGACCTGTGTTTTTCTGTTATTTTGCAGGCAACAGCAAAGAAATGCATTGCAAATGCTTGGCAGTTACAGATAATAATATCCGTCGGCGTTTTGGCTTTCGTTCGCCCGCACAGAGTTCATCCGCTCGTCTACTCAGTTAACGAGCGATTATGTGCTCGTTGACTTTGTTTTTGAAGTAGCTTAAGAGGAATAGCTGGTGGCGATATGGGCTCGGGGCCTATTTTTATAGTAGTTAATCACGGTGCTGAGAGTCTTTATAAGTGCTAATGTTTTTGGGTTCTTATGAAGTGCTTGCGAATGGAGTGGGCGAAGACCTCCAGCTCAGACGCAGTGCCTAATTATACTAACTAGTATATCGATTTATTTATTGTAGGAGGGGTATGGTCGAAGCTTTCTATCTGCTTTCCCTTATAAATGACTGCGCGGTTGATAATGACAGTGCTCAGCTTCTCTTTCCTTTACCAATGTCTAGCAATCACCTCTTTTGTCCTGACTTGCAGCTATTTCGGCTTCTCTTTATCCCAGTTCTTTGTTAGAGCGGAACCTCAGGGCTTGGAAGGACAAATCTTTCTCTTGCTTGCTTTTATCAATGCCGATTGTAGTTCGGCAGGTAGACCACCGAGCTGATGGGATTTCGACGCTCTGTCAAAGTAGAGGATTACAGGCATTGGGGTCGGCGCTTTCCTTTGTACCTCCTTTTTCTCTAGGGTTACTCTTTCTCAAAAGGTATTGTTGCCTATCGCTGCTATCTTCGTATCGTCTTCGTCTCTCTCGTCGAACTTTCTCACCGATACCGTCATTCTAGTAGAAGACTCGTGAATGAGTTCTTATGCCAGTAATGTACTCGTAGAGTATTGCTAATAACTTGAAATGCGTTTCATTTAAATATGTCTAAGAATTCGTGTTTAAATATACCCCACGTAAAATCACTAACAAAATATTTAGCTAGTAAAAATAGCATTCAATTATCATTTCAAAATTGCATTTAAGAACCGACTTGCTCATCGCAGCATACCTTCAACGGAGTTGGATTCCTTTGTAGTAATAGGCACTCCAAGAAGGGGTTTTTCTTTAGCTAGTTGCGAAGACGTCGAGTTCCGCACGAGTTCGTCCGCCCGTCGAGCTTCTTCGAGTGCTTGTTCAAAGCGCTCCGAGACGACAGCGTTCACGTACGGATTGACCTCTTGAATTCGCGCAATGAACACGCGAACGACCTCTTCGGAAGTGACCTGCCCACGTTAAGTCTTAATTTAATATGATTTCTATGTAACGCGCATATAAAACAAAACATTCAAATTATGCACTATGCACCTCTATAAAATGATAAAAACCATTTTCGTTTGCAAGTCACGTGTTGTAATATATTTGATTTTGTATAATTCAGATCTGACTAGGTAGTTCAAATACGACACTCACGACTTGTTTTCGGATGAGGGAGGCGATCTGTACACCGGAGTATGTAAGAATTCTGTCGGTGATAGGGGGCAACTTTCGACGGCCATCTCGACTGCCCTGATGCCAAAGGAATTTCAGCGTGTGAAACATAAACAGCACAAAGCAGTGCCACACCTCCAGTACAAAGGTGCGTAATCGGCGGGCCACCATCATCCGTGTCGTTGGTTTTAGGCGAGGTCAAGGCGCTCGGGAGAGCTTTTCCGATGAGAAGATGGGCCTTCGCTAAGCCAGTTCGCTTCCACTCTTTAAACAGGCGGTTTGAATCACATCCTGCAATAGACAAAACCTCACAGGGTTACGGAATCAAGACAGGCTTTCTGTGATCTGGTAACGTACTACCTTCCAAATTTCTATGATGGACCGGATAGCGATTAGTGATTCAAAACAATTTAATGCAACATACATTGCGCTTATGCCGTGTGCACGTTGCATGACGTTTACTTCTATGGTTTACAGTGGCTGCAGGGTGCCTACGTATGCACATAATGCAGAAGTGTGGTCCCGAGAATGGGCCGGAATCCTTCTGTTCGCAGATGACGTGATCACATCTGGTTACAGTTTTTTTGGGGTGAAGCAAGCCGTGGACCGGCAGGGTAAGTTATAAATGAAAAAGGTGTGAAGGTTATCTGGGATACAACGGTGGCAGTCAAATGTCGAAGGGGGGGAAGCTGTCGCCTGGTCAAAGGTGATGTGCTGCATATCAGGAAGACCAGAAATAAGGTTTGTAAATAAATTAATTTGCCTACATGCTTAGGGATCACCTTATTAATAAGCGGCGGTAGTTATCGGATACACGTCACGGAAAACACAGTCAGGGAGGCCTCAATGGCACCTGTGGCGCTCAAAAGTCCACATGTGCTGTCAGTACAGACGAGAGCCGTCCTCTTCGCTCTAAAGATAGTGCTGATTACTACATACGGATTATCTAACCTGGAATAAACTAGAAACAAACGTTACTAGAAGTTACGTTTGGAAAACGGCGTTAAGTCATTCTTTCAAAGAGGGGTTTCGGAAATAGGACATGAATGAGTAGGACTATCCTGTCCTTGTGCTAGAAAAGTTTTGAAGCGTATGTGGCAGATTTCAAGATAGAGGTGGGTTTGGTAACAACCCCGTAGCTATTATAGAATTGTATATTTCAAAACAAACGAGAGTATATGATAAGTAATTAAAAAAAAAGGCAGATATAGTATTATTTTAGTCCAGAACGCTTAAGTCACCACCCAGTATCCAATTTGGATCCCTAGTAGGTGAAGAAAAGGACTAGCTCTTAAAAAATGCCAATATGACATGAACTCAAAGGGTCTCGAGATGATACACAAGCCGTTAAACATACCCATTGTCGACAGAGATTTTATTATCTGGTTTCTAATACCCATGTCATACGAAAACCATTTAGTGAAATCAATTTAAAGTGGCAGTAAAGCCTTTTTGCCTGCCAGGGTAGACACCGCAGGTTTACTATGACGCTATTTGATCAAAGTATACATGCGTATCAGTCACTCCAGCCACAATCCTACAGAGTCAATATACCAGTCCTTGCTTTGTAATTGTTCCTTTCATTTCTTGATGGTTCCTTTTTAGCATAGCTTGGCCATAGTTAAAAAGAAATGACGCTAAAGTTTGTATAGGAGGGCCTCTTTGATTTGTTTTTGCGAGTAGTGTGCTATAACGTTTAGCCTTCCAATAGATGCGTAACAAATTTGAGTTGAGCGTTTTATGCAATATATCATACACTATAACGATAATATATCATATATTACATGATAAGCATTTTACATATTTTTTTGGTTAGATTAGTTTTAAAAAGAATAATTTATTTGGTACCTTGCAACTAGTTGTGACTTGATATAAGTGCGTAGGTTATATAGAGTTTGTAGACTAAGTTCACTCGTTTATATTAGTCAGAGTAAGCATTATATTATTAAGTTCTTCCATTATTCCGAGTAAGCGTTGGTTCCTCCCGCCACCTTAAGGGCTCTGAGTACGGCGACAATTGCGGGTTTCTGCTCCACATGACAGATGTGCGTTTTCGCCAAAATGAATTGATCACAAAAATGCATAATGATGGCTTGCCTATGTGTCCATTCTGCTAGGCGGAGCACTGACAATATAATAGTATGTTTGAAGCCATTCGCTGTCTGGCCTAGGTAATTTGTTCCCAACTAGCCCTGGAACATGTGTTGCGGTAACAACTAAAAAGGCTAAAGACTAAAGAGAGCGTTTGGTCTTTGATCGACTTAGGGCGTGCTAGCATGCAGCTATAAATGATTCATTCTTTTTCTAGCTTTTTGCATCTGTTTGGCTAAGCCTAAAGTGCCCTTGAAGGGACAAGATTAACAGCACAGTACAATGTATTGCGTTTATAAGCAAGAGATGCCTTAAATAATAAAAATGCCGATTTCGCCGAGTCATTTGAAGATTGGCGAGTATAGCGCTTATGACATGTCGAAATTTAGTCATACTAAGTTGCTAGGAGATAGACAAAAAGGCGGTAACCTATACAATAACATGGACTTTCCCTGTATTATCCTTCCCTTGAAAGCAAGAGCTGGTAAACATGGCAAGGTTCAGGTGGTTCAAGTTCACGTAAAAAAGGTTGGTTCTGAGGGGTTTATTGTTGACTTCTATTCTTCGATTTTTTCGTATAGGAAAGCGCTACTGCTTCTACTGCTAAATAGCTTTCATTTTGAGGTGGAAATTTCACCATATTTAGCACTGCCTCTAGCCAATGTAATTAGCCTGTCCTTACGGATCCCTTCTGACAAGGCAAAATGAAACAAGTACTGTCGCATTATCCAAGAATGAATATTACAAAATAATTTCTTCTGCTTGAGCAGGCTCTTAAATTTGCGAGCCTAATTTTATTGTTTTAGTTTAATTTCTATAGTTTCCATACTACTCGTCAAGAACCCTCGCATCTGCGCTAAGTTGGGTAGCACCACGGGCAACAAAGATCGGACACAGTTTCTTAGGCAGAGGTTTTCAATTTTAGTCCAAAAAGACAACGCAGCGGTAAGTGCTTTGATTGGAATGCCTGCAATATTCTACTGTTTTATATCGGACTGTCATAATATACTGTAACTACATGACAAAATGGGTGTCAAACGAACACATATGACATAGTAAAGTCGCGTAATCTTAAATTAAATTTATATAGTATTAATAAAATAGGGTTATGGGCAACGGAAATCTGTAGAAGTTTTGCTTCGATTTTTTTTTGCTAAGTGGTTGCTAGGGAAAATAACTTACTGTAGGATACTTTGTACTTAGACAAGTTGTTCTATTTACAAGTGAATAGATTTGACAATTTAAAATAACATGTAATGCGTAGGCAACATTTTATTGGCTACTTTAATACGAAAGTTATGTAAAGGATGCGAGTAGAAATCAGCTTCTTGAAGATCTATCCTTTTAAAGACCCGTTTGGAGATTATATGTCCATTTCAAGCAGCTAATCTATTTTCGCATACGTACTTGAGACAAACACTTTAAATAGTGTGGATTAATAATGTTCTTTAAGAACAATTTCGAACGACTTCCTAGTTAGTAGCTACACACCAGTTAAAGTCATTCACCGATTTATTTGCTATATATACATATAGGTTTTTTTGGATACAGCATAACAATCTTTCTCCCCGTACGTGCACGAGTTGCCGCGTTTATTTTGTGCCTGCCGTCGATTGTCTGATTACGATGAAAGATGTGCGTCGTACACTCATTCTAAACATCCGCTCCGTACACACAGACTCACGCATCCTTGGGTTGACACACAGGAATACACAAAAACACACATACATGCACGCACACACACAAACTAACTAACACCTATGTATTTATTTACCAATCCTCTTATATACAATCTACTGCACAAACACAAAACACGCGCTCACTACACGCTAAAGCGTACTGGACGATATGCAAGCAAGATCCTTCCGGCGCTGAGAACATGATAATAATACTCGCGCAGGCTGGCAGAACGCGGGCCCTGCCGGACTATTCTGCCACCACCACTATCCTCCCATATGACCCACCAGACACAAACCACTGTGCCCATACAGAAACACGTACGCATATGTGCACATCCGCATGTACTGTCGAGATAGCGGCTAGAGACAAATGCAGCCCGCTGCATGGGAGCCGCCACCAACCAACACCACTGACATCATGATGGAATCGAATGAATAAGGACGAACGCCACTGATCCTTGTTGCCCGTTGTTGTTGTGGTTGTGGTTGTTGTTATTTTTGACACTGCTGGTGGTGGAAATCACGGTGGAGCCGACGCCGCAGCAGCAATACGGCAACCATCAGGTCGGTTGTCTTCCTTGTCGATGCCGCGGCCGCCCATCTTAGCGCGAAATCTCAAGATTACTGGTGGCCACTGCTGCTTTCGTTTGTGCAAGTCCAGCTGGTAAGTCGGACAAAGTGACGCCGCCTTTCATACTCGGTCGCTCTCTCTCGCGCTCTCTCTCTCTTTATATATATATATATATATATATATACACAAACATACCTTACAGCTGCTTCTTGCGCTACCTGTTTTTCTCAACTGTTGGCTACGCACCGTCGACAGCGGAGAGGACTTGAGTGAGGAGAGGTGACACTTTTTCTGGGCGAGGAGAAACGGTCGACCGACCTGAGGGCCGCTGCCATGACAAATAGAGCAATCGCAACAATGGCAAAAAGAAACAAACAATCGTATTTGAGTTATTGTGATAACCGTCATAACAGTATTTATCCCCGTCAACGAATATCACATTAGGTTTAGCCTTGTCACAACGGGCACCGATAGTGGCGTTCGTTCATGCCAATGCTGTTAGTACTATGATTGGCCAAATAACCGGATTTATAAACATATATTTGATTTAAAAAAAAAATATATATATATATATACAACTACGAATAGATATCTTAAGTATTTTAGGTGTTCCGTCTGAATTGAAAAGTTTGTATTAGATATTTGAAGATTGTGCTTATCAGAAAGTAATATGCCATTCATGGGAAGATCGACAAACAAATATAAACGATATTTGTTTTCCGGAACTATAACCATTGAAACAGGATGCAGTTTTATTATTAATTCTAACACCATAGCGTGTTCTACATCTCATCACTTATACGCTCAGTGATATAAACGGGGATCTGGAACAAAGAAATGCAACTCTGGACGTAGTAGATTTGATCTATATATAAATCATTCGACGGTTATAGGAGACGCATCTCTCGACCGAGGTCTTTTGACGAACAAGTGTTATTGTGGCGCACTAGATGCGACAACCAGGGTCGTCCCATACAACTTCACGCCAAAAACGTTGTTGTTGTAAGTGGACATGAAGGAAGACCGAGTGAGCTTGCCAAGTCTTACGGAACCAAATCGTCTTCATTGTTGTTTTTTGGTCCACTGCCACTGGACTCGCCCGCTAGAGGAAAAATGTACCCATCACAGACATCATCTCTAAAGAGACACTGTGACGATGATAATACATTTTTTGGGGTAACATTATGTTCTAATGATGGTTTAATATTAATGCGTACATGTATTACAATTACTAATACATGAATTATATAAAGTGTATAATAATATTTGTATTCGTAGTGCTTGAGTGTTGGCGACCACTCAACATCATATTGGCATTTCCTCTCTGTATTAACTCTCCGATAACGATACCTTTTTGGCCAGTACAGGGTCGATCAATCACTTTGTCTTCGAAACCCTGTATGAATAGGCTGGATTTAGAAAGGTTAAGCTGCAGCCCGCTATATTGTTCGAAACTCTTTAAGATCCTTGATGTAACAACGAAGGATCGTTGTCGATCGTCGAGGTAGAACAGACGGACCCTGAATGTCACCTGCATGACGTACTGATGCAGAAGCGGTTAAATGCAAGAGAAGCAGCTATGTCTGCCTGCTGACAACAGACTGATGACGTGATTTCAACGTTAAACATCAGGAGAGTTAGTTTGCTATAAGGTCTGGTGCACCATTGGATAGATTAAAAGGCAAATTTTCTCATTGTGTTCAAAAAACGTGCGAGCAATTATTTCCGACCCTTTTCCGTGGCATACCTCATCTGCCGTGGCTGCAGGTTTTTCACATTGACCTGGGGAAGCAGGGTCGTTGTGGCCAGTTTACGCAGAGTGCAGCCAACGGCTATGGATGGGTATCCCCCGGTATTCTCTTTCATAGCGATGAGCCATCCGTCTTACATGACGCTTCTCACAGCCTCCTGAACCAGCGCAGCACGTTGCGTGTCATCTTGGTGTTGGCAAGTAATCGGTGAAGAGGAGGGGAAGAAGATGGCAGCTGGTGTTGGGCCGGTGACGGCTCTCTATTCTCTGGCGGGGTAAAGAAAAGGTTTTACTAGTAGAGCGCGCGGAGAAGGTAGCGGTTGTAAGATGCTGCTATAGTGGCAGCGGCCTGTTGGAGCACTACTGCTCTACTGGACTCGGCTCATTGGATCAGATTATTATTATTATTATTATTATTATTATTATTATTATTATTATTATTATTATTATTATTATTATTATTATTATTATTATTTAACAAGGTCATTTATTTGTGATATACACATTCACAACGGTATGTTTGCAAGGAGTCTATAGTAATTTAAACCTACTACAGTTACCATTGCGTTGGTAAAAAGTTGCAGCCGGAATGAAATTACTTTTGTTAACCCCTATGAGTCAATTTAAGAAGACTAGTGTACCTATCATTGACGGGAGACGTTACATTCTCCTTGAAGTTGTTTAAGGATTTCAAACAACGCAAGCTGACCGGAAGAGTGTTCCACTCTCTGACAGCTCGAACGCCAAAAGCTTGGCTGCCCTTGCTGCTTCGATGCATGCTTCAGTGTGACCGTGTTAGATGCCCTGGTCTCTCTCGCCCCTCCAAGACGATCAAGTTCTAGTATCGTCGGCCCAATCCCATGGATATTCGTAAAAATCACTATTAAGGTTAAATAACGCATGATATTTTCTATATCTTATATATTGTGTTATTTTCTCTCTCGACTGGCCGATCCCCGAAACATACGAAGAAAGGGCCCCTGTGGCACACTTAATTATTATTATTATTTTTCTTTTAATATTATCATCATTTATTACATGTTAAACAATGTTACAGTTGTGAGGTCTGAACGTATTATTGCATTTTTATTATTATTATTATTATTATTATTATTATTATTATTATTATTATTATTATTATTATTATTATTATTATTATTATTATTATTATTATTTATTTTTCGGTTTTACAATTGTGAGGTATGAACGTTTAAGCCAATTTCATGATGCTCTGCTGATTTCTTCAATTCATGGCGCCTATGATAGAAGCCACGTTCCCCCTACACACGGCCAAAGACATCATCTGTCTCAAAAACATGGCCTCGCGTCGATCACCCGTAATATCTTCTATACGCTTTCCAATATTCTTCAGGATTTTCGCCGTACCTGTGCTAATGGGCCCAAGTGTCTCCAATGCAATGGGTACAAAGTGGTACCTCCTTGACAGCTCGAGATACTTTCCTCGTTTTTCAGAGTCCGCGCGTTCTGCAACCCATCCAGATTCAACTGCGCTGTGACGTAGATACGACAAGGCCGCTGTGCATGAAACGGTTACATCCCATGCAAGGCTTTTACCATGTGACCATAGCGGAATGGTGACCCCGTCCGGTCGTAGCTCACTACTTCCATAAAGACCTTTCGGCTCGGGTATGGATGGTATCCCTGCCCTTCTAAGGGCTCTTCTTACTATGGCGTTGAGTTCCGCGTGTCTTGTACGTCCGCCAGGGCTTTTTAGACAGCTTAGAGGATGTAGACCATCAGAGTCAACAGGTTGGCTGCATGAAAGACATGAGAAAGGCTGGCAGACGGGCGCGCCTATCCTAAGGGCTGACACCATGCGGAAGGAGTTGGGGTCCAGCATGGTGCCAAGCTGGCGGGAGGGCAGTGCTTGGAGCCAGCCCCCGCTGAAAGGATGTTGAGCCGCTAAAAAAACGGCACGTTCTCTTGATGATGTAAGGTCATCCATGATATTCCTTAATGATTTCTTACTTTTACAAGCGTCGAGAAAATGTTGGTTCACGTGCTCTTTCAGGGGGCCGGGGTCAAGTTGGCTCCTCATCGTCGCATCTGCCAACATGGTAGTTTTCTTTAACACGATTGTTGCATCGTCACTAACAAGTGATTTCGCTAGAGAGTCAAATTGATTCAATGATGCAGCATAGCACACTGCGGCGAGGTCGATGGACCTTCTAATACCAAGGCCCCCGAAGGCTATTGGAAGGCTTGCTCTTTTCCATAAGTTCTCCTCTAAACTAATGTTCAATACCTCACCCAGAATATTCCTAGCAGTCTCGTCGTAAGCAGCGAGGCCTTCGGTATATGTGAAGGTCGGGGATGCTCGCAACAAATAGTTAAATCTTGATGACCCAAGACTGTGCCTCCACAGACAAAGGGCCGCCTGTGGGTGCATATTTTTTAAGCGTGGGCGGATTTTTACAAGAGCTTCTCGTTTTGCGCGAAGAACCCGTGGGATTCCTTCACACATGACGGGAGCACCCAGAATATCTAGGTCCTCTTGTGTCGTGCAAATTATTCCGGGAAGTGCTTGCATGATCGCTTGAATAGATTTCTCTTGCTCTTGCGCATTGCCTCCTATCGCTGTAACCTCACACTTAGAGGCGTTGAGCGTTAGCCCTCCCGTTTCCTCGAACTGTAATACGGTCTGTACATCCGGCGGGACCACCCAAGATTGCATCATCCAGATACCAGACGCTAAAGGGGCTCTGTAGACTTGACACCAGATCAGAGATGCCAAGACAAAACAGCGCTGGCCCTAGTGGGTCTCCCTGTTGGATACCGGTCCTGGACTCTATGGTTACATCTGTATTCCAAGCGAGTATTGACGCACTTCTGTAGCCCTGCCACACCATCGGTAGGAGTCTTGGAGCCTTCTTTTGTACTTCATCAAACATTTTATCTCTTCTTAATGTATTAAACGCATTTCGAAAGTCTAGTTTAACTAGCACTCTTGTCGGGCCCTCTGCCTGCAAAAAGGCACGCGTAGCATGCACGGTGGCTTCTGCTCCTCCTCTAATGGCAACCCCAACTTGGTGAGGAGAGACCGCTGTCACAATGGTATTTTTATTCACAGCCATGGCAATTTTAGAAGCCATTCTTCGTAAGGCCAGTCCGCACGCAATGGGTCTAATTGAGTTATCTTTTTTTCTAAGGGCGGTTAGGCTTGCACCATAGAAAATCGGTAGACAGAATGACGGCAAGGTACCATTAAGTACTGTAGTCACAAAGGTACTCAGTTCGTTCAGTAGACGTTCAGATGAGGGAATCGTCTGGTCAAGCATGTCACGTAGATTTGGAGGACGCAGACCGTCCAAACCGGCTCTACTTGTGAATGGAAAAGATTTAACGGCCTCGTGGACCTGAAGTACGTCAATCTTACCAAGGTTTAAGGCGACCGGTTGTTGGAGCAGCTCTATGCGCTCTTGGCAGCCAGGTGGGGAACGTGGATGTTTGGCCCGCAGTTCAGACTCTGTGTGCGCGTCGTATGGTGCAATTATGTCTGAGGACAGCAGGGCTAGAGCGGCAGAACGGATATCACCCTCTGCTAATTTCATCTCTGCTTGGCGTATACTGTTTCCATCTTCATTTACGTGGCGTATCTTGTCGATAGTGCTGAGTGCAGTCGCGTCGGCCACACCTTGAAGAGTCCTAAGATCTATTTCGGCTACATTCTTCTTAATTAGTTTAGTCAGCGTCACTTCTTGATCTTTCAGACGCGGAATGGCAAACATTAGCGATGGAAGCATCATGAGATGGTTCCAGCTCTTGAGGTCAAGCCTCGAGTTAAAATTGCTCAATGCTTTGGTGTATGCTGCGGCGCAGCATTCTCTGGCTCCGCGGGGTATGACTCTGGCAAGTCTTAAATTCTTGCGGGCACTTGTTAGAATCCGTACTAATGAGGTCGAATCAGATTGAAGGTCAGAGTCTGAGGTAGAAGGCATGAGATTATCCGGTCCCGGACTATTACCGATAGGTAGACTTCGAGAGGGAATCGGGGAGTGGAGGCGTGTTATATGGGCTTTCAGTCCTTTGGAGGTTCTTACACAGCGACCGCACTGCGTGCAAACATATGGGGTCTGAGAGAGAGAAGCCGTTATATGGTCGTTATCGTTGAATTCACTGGTGCTGTGTGATTGTTGGCTGGTCATTTGAAATTATTGTTTAGGTGGAATGATCAGCAGCTCCAGGAAGTGCTAGGAGCTCTGGATCTTCAGTACCGTCTACAACAGCCTTCATAAAAGTGATACCAATCTCAGACTCGAGATATGATAACACGCCTTTGATGATTGGGTTCTCGTCGAGCCATGTTGAGAGCATGGGTTTCATCTTCTTCCAGATTCTTAAGATCGCGGTGACGATATGAGAAGAATTATTTGTCAAACTTTTTTTCTTTTCTGACTGTGATTTTGCAGGCATCCTCTGCGAGGTCTGTTTTTTCGTTTCAGCAGCCTGTTTTTTGGTGCAGCGGGTGGCGGGAGATTACAGAGTACTGTCTCGCCATGTTTATGCAAAATTTGCTTGAGTTTTTGTGTGGCTGGTCGGAACACATCCGCGTAAGAAGCCTGTTTTTCGACAGGCTCAGAACTGACGTTGTGTGGCTCCTTTATCAGTGATGGAAAATCACCTGATACAGGAAGACGCGCAGAGACCTTTGCGTAGAGTTTGACTCGTTCGGCTTCTCTGTATACCTTCCTAACCCCGCAACTGTTGTTATTGGATGCGTGGGCACCTCCGCAGTTGACGCAGCGAGCCTTATTTTGACATTCCCACATCTCGTGTCCGGCGCAACCGCATTTCCTACAGGAGGGATCATTTCGTTTTTGACACTCTGAGGCTTTGTGCCCATACTTATGGCATCGTAAGCACTGCAGGGGGGACCCTGCGCACAATGTGACCTTGTAGTTCTCACCGGCCATATGCACTTCCGAGACAGGCATGGTGTCAGAGCGAAGTCGGACTCTGGATGAATTTTTCCACGTTTTTGTTGCGTTTTCGTTATCATTCCGCGTCGCGACGGCATACACTTCTCGTTTGACTGCGTCGACGCCTTGATCTTTAAGACATTCCAAAATATCATCATCGGTGAACTGAGGGTTAACTCCATAGATTCGACCCCAAAATGCGGATATATCTGGACATTGCTGTATACTCACACCACATACTTTATTCAGCCCCTTCGCCGTTAGCATCTGGCTTGGGTCTTTTAAGCGAATCGCCAGTTTCCCTTGCGTCGTAATTCGGGCGTTAGCACCCGGCACAGACTTACTGAGCTCTACGGCTATCTTAAAAACACTAAGAGATCTTAGTGCTTCAGGGTTATCTGGGCAGTGGAACAATAGTTCCAGCTGGGTCTCCGTAGAAGCAGCCTTTCGTACATTCTGAGTAACTGTAGATGCAGTTTCCTTGGCTACTTTCTTTACAGCTGTTGTCACTGCCTTCTCTTGAAGGGTTGGAACTTGGCTCCAGCCTTCGTCATCTTCAGAATCGTGAGACGTAGCGCCAATTGTTTTACACGGCTCACCGTCACACTTACTCTTTCCTCCGATCGGGTCA
>QVRM01003659.1:155000-160683 GCA_003439945.1 Dermanyssus gallinae
AAATTGACCTAAAATAAAATACGATTAAAATTATGTTATAAGTAATATCTGAATGTCTATTGCGATTGTGGTACATCGGTAACCGTAATGTGTATTCCTCGTATACTTTTTGCGATACGACACACAAGCAGGGCAAAACGTTACTTACGCTACTCTCTGTGTTTACACACCCGCGTAGACAAAACAATAATACGGGCTAAAACAGGCGCGGACGTGCCAAAAAGTATTCAGTAAGGTTTACATTCTACTTCCGGGTCTTAGTGGTAGCCGCCAGTCGTATGTAGAACTCTATATAGATGTGTGTAGTGTATGAATTCGATCACCCTAGCTTCCTCATTCACGTGTAACTATTCATTGGCTCGAAATTAAGGCTACTGGCAATAAGCACGGTGGTAATTCAAGACGGAATTCCGATACTCACTGCCGTGCTTTTCAAATACAGTTGGCTCCTTCCGAAAATACAACATGATGTTGAGTCTTTCGACTCACACAAGACCGCGTCTGTACTCACAGATTTTCGAATGCATTTTACGTCAAAGTCAGTTAAAGCCTTAGGAAATTTCTCACGTATCGACAGCGCGACGACTCCAACGCCCGTCACGCGTACACTGCCGGAGGACGGGAATTGCAAATCAGTCCGTCGCGTCTTACAGCCGTTTATAGTTTCTAAGTACAACGTTTGCGTTAACGCTAAATGTGCACAAGTGTAATTGCAATTATATGTAAATATAAATATACATATATATATATATATATATATATATACAACGTACAGTTGTTGATGAACAAACATGAGTTGATCGATGTAGATACCAACATAACTAAACTATTGGTCCTGACATTTGCTAAAGGTGATCATAAAAGCAGACATGAGGAACAGGTGCGAGTACGACAAAGGCGAGCGACGAAAAGAAGGTAAACGATCCCCGGGGCGTGTTCGAGATAAAACTATGAGCTTAATTTACCCAGCAATTGAAAGAAAACAGACCTTGATGTTGTTCGCGAACAGGTATTTTGCAAATACCAGGAGTATGATCTGTAGGACCGGCAAGTAGGTACAGGGGTAGCTGCCAATATAGCTAATGGTTCGTTTCAGCGTACGCTCATGAGGTAAAAACCCGGCCGGAAGAACGCAACACCGCGGGATTAAGCCACGACCTAGTCAATAATGTTGTTGTTAACGCTAGTGTTCGTAGTAGAGGTAGTAGTAGCAGCAGCAGTCTCATGCAACTTGGGTAGCTGCCAACCGTCGAGATCTATGAAGGTTAATGAAGACGACTCCCTGCAGGCATTCATATTAGCATAAAGTCGTGGCACCCAACGGCGCTGAGGCCGTAGTAAGCGCGTATGCTAGGTTAAAAGTAACAGTAATAATATCACTATAATTTTCATCATCATAAACAACACCAACATGCTATTGTTAAAACAGCATAGATGAACAAAAATGCATGCGATTTTAAACGGCCAATAGAAAATTATGAGCCGAAGTTTGATTTGCTGCTTCATACCGAGAAAATAACAAGTTATGTGCAACATACAAGCTAGCGAACACATAGTTCATTTTTTCCTGGCCATATTTTTTGCGGCGTTTGCCATAGAAATCAAAGTGTATAGAGAATAATGATATTATTTAGAAAATCCTAGTGTCTGGGTTGGGCTATCGGAATTTAATCGTAGACGACGGAGCTGCTTGTCAAAAATGTTATGAGCTAAACCTAACTTGTCAAAAACCTTAACACTAAACCTAGGAAGTAGGCGCTCCAAATGGACAGGATCATTGTTCAGATAAGCAATACTGTAAGTTAACGACGTACCTGCAATTGGCTAAGTAGGAGTGGCACTAAATTACCGTCTGAACTATTATCGATATTTTAAACTTTTGAAAGGAAAGATTTTTGCTTACAAGATCGAAGCCTCGAAAGAAGTCGAAAAAAACAGCACGTAGGAAAAGTTGCTGTTCCGAATTGAGACGCAATAGTGAGCTAATTCAAGATGCTGTGAAGCCGTCAATCTTCGATATAAACGCCTATGTTGCTGTAGATCACGTACGTAATGAGTTCCCTAATACCAAAAACATGCGGGTGCACTACAATTGTCTTTATCACTAGGTATGGCATAATGGACTGTTTTTTGCAATACAGGCGATACTTCTGATATAGGTTTCTCCACCCTTTGTTAAAAAAGGATACTGCGATTAACCAAAGGATCGGCGATGGGACTTATTCGTCTTTACAGAATATCGGTGAATTATAATGACAGGCACAAGTTTATTCAATAAGACCTTAGTACCTAGTAGTGTATATATACACAAACGTTATTTTAAAGTATTTTTTAGAAATATAGGAGCAAAGTTGCCTCTGTACTTTTATGCAATTTTAGGATTACAGGAATATATGACTAATTCACTACACAAAGGAGTGCTGCCATTAGAGCTTATTTTTGAGGCCAACCCTTCATAGCTGCCATTATTGCTGCTGCATTGCCGCGTTGAACCGCCAGTGATAGCCGTTGAAGTAGAAAGTCAAGCTTTTGGTAGAAGCCAGTCGTCGTGTAGAAGCGGCCATGCCTCGATGCCGGGTCCTCGAACACTAGCAGCGTCGGTGATTGTCGCATCCGAAACTAGCGCCTTCCCCTTTTTAAAGAGAATAAGGTTGAGACCATCTAGTGTCTTATGTCGTTTTTGGTTGAATCTCGGATGCACATGCTATTGATCTGAGCTAAACATCCGGTAGTAATCTCAGTCACATTGCCGTGAAGGCTTTGACGCCCTCTGTTTTTGCTGCAGGAGAGCCTGTGGGTCCCCCAGATGTCCACATTTGTCCCGCACGGATACCGTGCTCCTGAGTTAGGTTGGCCCCCAGCTTCAAACCGATGCACAGATAACAGCTTTCATAATCAAGTCATATGTTAAGGTTTAAAAAGGGGACGGCTTGGAATCGCGTGATGTCTCCTTTCGGGACGACTGCACGCAGTCGCGCTTTACCTGTCGTGGTCTACGAGATTATCGAATCTCACAAGCGAGCTCTTTCGCTTCCTGGAAATCAAATACTGGTATACCGTACAGTGCTCTCTGAAGCGTGTACGACGCAACGTGGCAGCTAGTTACCAGATCTGCTGTAGAAGCCAATTCCTTAAGAAGCAGCTGGTCACCCTAATAAGAGCGTAGCTTGAGCCAAGTTGCTGTCGGCCAGATTTAAATTGAGAAAGGTTTTTGTCCAAGTCCCGTAGCAGATCCTGGTTTGCTCCGACGTCTGTGCTGCGAAGGATGCAGGCAATCCTAGGGGTGACATTAATAGGTGATATGCGCTGTGGGACTGAGCGGGCTAACCGTAGTCAGGCGGGAGCGAATTTCGATATACAAATGAAAGAGGGTTGGTGTTGTTAGAGTAGATGGCCGAAATGGGACTATCTTTGGCCAACACCGGCTATGAGCCTACCCTTGTTAGGGGGTACCAGAGGTCGTTCCTGGATCTCACGCTGGCGGATGACGCCCTCGCTCTCCGCCATTCAGGGATAGACGGTACAGGTCGAAAAAGAGTCGATGAGCGACTGCCGTAACATCGCCCTCATATTGGCCCCCAGGAGTTCCCCTACACCCTCATCATCTCACCGCACGTAGCAAATGAGGCACTTCTATAAGGATGCCCCCAGTGCCACGTTCGGTGCAAGATTGGGAACTGCACAAGACACGGACGTCGACGCGGGGGAACTATCCACCATCATACAAACGGCCTGTCGGATGGCGGGCTGTTTTTTCAGGGTCCCACTGACCGTCGTCCACCTAAGCCGTGGTGGACTCCCGCCGTTGAAGAGGCTCAGAATGACTGCATCCGGGCTAACAGGATCCTAACGAGAGCAACGTCATGGATTGCAAGACGACGCCGACGAGGAGATGATGACTCGATACTCCTTCTAGCTCAGCCCCGAGTTGCAGAGTAACTACAGAGATTGCTGACGAACACTGAAAACTGTCATCACTCAAGCAAGGTCAGCCGCGTAAAGGGAGCTCTTGGCGACGGTCGAGGCTGACCCCTGGGGCCTACCTGACCGGGTGGGTCGCGGGTAAGCGTCCCTCTTCTTGTCACCTGAAAAGGCCCTGGAGCCGGTTCAACAGCTTTTTCAAGCCAGTTCTCGCGCGGGTGCAAACCTTTTTTGTTCGTCCAGACAACATACCACCTGTCACGGTAGATAACATCTTACACGCGGGCGAGAAGCTTGCGCCGGAAAGGCACCCGACCCTGATGGCGTGTCGCCCGGGGTCGTTCGCCTTCTGGCAAGGCAGCATTCGGAGGAGTTGGCGGGCATGGCCACTCGACTGTTGAAAAGTGGAATGTAACCCGCGCAATGGAAACGGGCGCACCTCACCATTTAGTACAGCAAACTGGGGGTGATTATGACGACGCTGAAACATAAAAATATTTCTCCTTAACTCTAGGGGATAATTTGTTCTTATTTTAACGACAGGACGCTCATATCAGTGTCAAGCCAGCACAGTGTGACAGCCGGCGTGTCGCATGGCTCCGTTCCTGGTTCTATAGAATCTGGCCTACGGCAGTGTCCTGCGGCTGGGGCTTCCAGAACGCATGGAGATTTGTGAGTACGCCGACAACCTCGCCCTCCTCGCCACGGCCTCGCCGAGAGACAACACTGGAAGAAATTGCCAACGCGGCGCTAGCCGACATACAGGCATGGATGACCGCCCGTCATCTACAGCCCCACAGAAGACGGAGGCAGTTTATCTGACGGGCGGGAAGGTTACACGTAGAGTCAACCTTGTGCTTACAAGCCATCTTATCACGATCCAAACTCATTCACGTCATTTGAGAACCGGTCTATAGTGCCGCGCGTAACAAGCACATCGTCGTCAAGGTCAGCAAAATCGCTCAGAATCTGGCGAGGATTCTCCCTCGAGTGGGAGGGCTACGGAAGAGCGCCGTATTGCTATGCAGGGAGAACGACAGGACATATTAACGGTCACATGATGGAAAATGCCGCTGCATGGCGGGCAGGTGGCTGTTTCTTAGACGCTATTATGCGCGAGAAGACGCGGCTCGAGGACGCTTGCCGCGCGTTACGGAGGCACGCTGGTGCCATTAAGTGGTCGAGATGAGGGTGCTCCGCAACCCAGCGCTCCGTAGAACGGCTCCAAGCATCCCCTCGGGTTGATGAGCTGAGGACACGACGAGATCCACGAGAGCCGGTGGAGCATTCTCCTCTCACAGTCTCGAAGTAGTGCCACATAATTTCGAACTCCGGGGGGGTGGGGAGGACTGAGATTTTTAGTGGCTGAAAGTCCCACACTAGGTGCTGTTGGTTGCCAGTACCGGTAGTGCATTAGCGTTTCCAAACCTCCCATTTCAAAAAAATGCGGGAGCAAAAGCTTCTAATGCTACCTGCGAGTTCCAGGCCAACTGCGGCCGACTCCACAGGTAACTAACTATCTGGCTAAGCAAAACATTGGCGGATCAAGAGTCTTCCTGTTGCACACCGATGGAAATCGTTTTATCACCAAGTGAGAGACAAGCCTCAATCTGGAAATATAGGTTGGTCAACGAGGGGGCGCCTTTGGCCAACTTAGACTGTTTTCAGTAAGTAGTCTCGATGGATCTGGTTAACAGCGTTTGTGAAATCTAGATTGACGACTACGAAATTCTTAAGCGCAGTGGAAACCTCTTGTAGTGTG
>QVRM01003660.1:0-58810 GCA_003439945.1 Dermanyssus gallinae
ATATATATATATATATTAGCTGGTTGATCAGAGCACCGGCAGCACCCAGAGTCTCAAACTCGAGTATGTGGAATTCGGTGAGAATACACGGTTGACGCATATTTCGTGTCAGTTGATTGGTGTTCGCACTATGGGCTGCGGAACCAGCCTTCAATGCGGCCCCCACCAACCATAAAACGGGCAAAGAGAGTCGGTAACGGTTGCATCTGAAACTGGAATTTTAGCATAATATGTGTAAGTGGCATTGCGGTTGGACTAATCTCAGTTTTGTCAATGGGGTGGCCAACCTTACACAGCTGTCCACGGGGTGACCAACCTAAAACAGCTAAGAGCCTAGTCGTATGCGGCCTTCTGTGGCGCGGGTCGTCTTATTGTCAAAAAGTGTGTCGAGGGTGTGCTGTCGCCGGAAGCATTGCTGTAAAGACGTTTGCACCCCGTACTTTAAAAAGGCACTTTTACTTTTTAAACACAGGCAAGTCTACTGCATTTTCTTGTTAGTCGCCAAAACAAGGAAATGCCAGAGTAGTACGCTCTTTAATTTTTGCGTCAAGCCATAATTTAGATATGTTCATTTCAGATAATGATTCCTTACACACTAATGGACGTGGGTAGGTGATCAAGGGGCAAACTCACAGGAGCTCTCGGCCGAGAACGTTACGAGACGCCATACGAGCGTGCCCATATACAGCCCATTGCACCGATTACAATTCCTAGTTAAAAAAATGTCTATATACATATATATGTAACCTCAATACACATTTTTACATAACCCTGTAGCTCTACAAAATTCTATTTATATATACAGAGTGATTCATATCGTTAGGAATTGTTGCGAGGTTTGGTTAAAACTCGGCAAGAAAATATTTTTTCCAATGGAAGGAGGACGCAGAAACGTCTTGTTTAGGAAAGAGAGGGGTGAAGTTTTAAACGTAGTTATTCAGCCTTTTTTTCTTCTACATAGTTGTGCGATCTATGTAGAAGAAAAAAAAATCGATCTACGCTTGCGGGAGAACCAGTAAACGCACGAAGGAACCGATAATACCGGCGTGTTCGGAGGGAAAATTTCTGCACAACGGAAGACACTTCACTAGCTAATGTAGGGAAAAGCGAATAACCAGATTAAGGAAAGTCATAAAAAGTCGATATGCTACGTTAACGCTTTTTCAGAAAAAAAATCGTGAAATTTTTCCAAAACAAATTAAAAGATCACTCTCACGCAATAGCAATTTCAATGCCCACCGTTTGTGTACCAAGGTGATGGTGCTGCGTTACGTAGTTGTCAAGTAACTAAGCTTTTTCGACAGTCATAGTTGTTATGTTTTACGTGCAAGTTTTCACGTTTAGAACCGTAAAATTTTGCCAAGACGCCCCCTCCTTTCACTGGGAGAAATTATTCTCTTGCAGAGTTCTACCAAACCTCAAAATATGTACCTAACGTTCTCATACACCCTATGCAAGTATGCATGTCTTCGCTTTCCATAAAGCTTAGTTACTTGACAACTACGTAACGCAGCACCATCACTTTGGTACAAAAATTGTGGCATTAAAAATGCTATTGCGTGAGACTGTTTTTTTTTGAACATACATTTTGATCGTAATGGAAAAAGTTGACGTTTTTTTTGAAAAAAGCGTTAACGCAAAACAGAACAAACATATCGACTTTTTATGACAGTCCTCAACCTGGCTATTCGCTTTTCGCTACGCAAGCTAGTGAAGTGACTTCCGTTTTTTTTCCTCAGAACACGCCGGTATAATCGGTTTCTTCTTCTTGCGTTTAACTGGTTCTCCCTCCCGCAAACGTAGATTTCGCACAACTATGTGGGAGAACCTATGACAGACTAACTATTTCTATAAATTTCATTCTCTCTCCTAAACAAGACGTTTCCGCGTTCACTTTCCATTGGGAAAAAATATTTTCTTGGTGAGTTTTACCAAACCTCGAAATAAGTACATAACGATATGAATGACCTTGTATATATATATATATACATTATCTCAAGTACACTTCTTCTCTTTCGTAAGGTTGTGACAATTATATATATACAGGATTTTAGGGGCCCCCAAGGGCCAGCGAGCCAAACAGTTTTGGGACTATGTCAGACAGGAAAAAACAAGGATGACAAATAACGTCCAGGACAGAACATACACAATAGATGAAATGGACACCGCGTTACAAGCACTATTTTTTACGACTAACGTGAGCAGTATAGAAAAGACAAGAACTAGCACAGAAATTACAACCACAGCAGACGAGATCGAAAGCGTGGTTAAAGACAATGAATCCAAAAAACGGCGTGTGGTTCTTGACGGGATTTCGGTAGGAATTGTACAGGCTTTGGGAAGAAAGAGTACGTGCATTATCTAACGAAGCAATTTAATAATATATTTGGAGGGGGCAGAATCCCGGAGGGTTGGCGCAAGGGAAGAGTTTCTCTTATTCCCAAGGAGGGGGTAGATAATGACACTCTACAAAATAGGCGACCGATCACAATTACACCTATAGCGTATCGAATATTTATGCAAGTGTTTAAGAATAGGATGCAGAGTATTCTGGAGACAAAGGAGAAAATAGGAGAATGGCAATGCGGATTTAGGAAAGGATATAGGCTAGACGATCACCTTTTCCTACTAAGTCAGGTTGTCGAAACATCGAGATTGCGGGGACAAGGTGTGTGGCAGGATTTTTAGATCTTAAGAAAGCATATGATATGGTGGACAGAACAAAGTTGTATAAAATTATGCTAGAGGAGGGTTTGGAGAGAAGTTGGGTAGAGTTGCTGGAAGAAATTTACAGAAATAACACGGTAAGAATAATAATAGCAGCCGAAAAATCTAGAGAGTTCATAGTCGCTAAGGGGGTCAGGCAAGGCTGTCCGTTGTCATCGGTTATTTTTTGATGTATATAGAGAGAATAGCGCGAAGGATTAATAAACGGGTTTAGGGTGGCAGATAGGGGAAAAAGGTGTATATATCAAGACACCTGTGCTGCTGTTTGCTGATGATATGGTAGTGTTAGGGCGGGGGCACTAGCGAGGTTCAACAAATGTTGAATGCATGTGGGGAAGCAGCGGAGGAACTAGACATGGTGTTTAATGAACAAGTATCTTGGGGTGACAATGACTACAGGGGGAATTATCTAGAAAAAGAAGAGATATTACGGAGGAAGAAAGCTGAAAGAGGAAGAAATGCAGTAAGGTGTAAGGGCCTCTGGGGGTTTAACAAATATATAGTAACAAGGATATATGGAAGGCCATGTATGTGCCAGGATTGACCTTTGCTAACGCCTCTCTGGTCCACAGCGCGGGGTTAGGAAAGAAGTTAGAAACAATACAAAGAGAAGTGATAAGATTTGCATTGGGTTGCCGTTTTAATTGCGCTAGGGAATTTCTTGAGGGCGAAGGAGGAATGTCAAAATTTATACAAAGGTAAGTACAAAGTAAGCTAAGATTTAGTGTTAGGATTAAAAGTGTCACAAATAAAAGATGGGTTAAACAGATGCAGCTGGTAAAGACGGCACTAAAGATGAAAACGAAGTGGGATCGCAGAGTAGAATTTGCAGCTAGGGAGATTGGGTACAATAGTCAGCAATGGACCAGAGCGGGAATATCGGAGAAGATGGTGAAATCGAGGGTGAACAAGTCATATACAGGCAAATGGAAATTGGCGATGGGTTCCAGATCGAGTTTGGCAAGTATATATGGAAAGGAAAAGACGGAAAGGGGCGGGGTAGAATGGGTATACGATAATTCAAAAGCGAGCGGGCTATTGGCAGATGCCAGGGCAGGGATGTTGGATACAAGGATACAAAGAGCTAAATATATGGAGGGACAAAGTACAGAATGTCGAGCATGTGGAATAGGGAATGAGTCAATTGAGCATATTGTTAAAGAATGTACAGCCCTAGGGGGAAGCAGAGATATAGAGCTGTCGGATGCCCTAGCTCTAGGACCAAACGTTAGAAAGGACCTGGTCGATATTACAAAGAAGAGGCTGTCCCAATGGAAAGCAAATACTCAGTAGGTATGGAAGTGTACATTGATTATTCAGATGCATAGGTAACATATATGCTGCCGCTCTAAGCGCCCCTGATAAAAAAGGGTGACATGTGTATTAGGTATGCATGCCAAGCGAATAATAAATCAATCAATCAATCATATATATATATATATATATATATATATATATATATATAGATATATATATATATATATATATATATATATATATATAAAAATATATATGCATATACATATATGCATGTATAACATGATTTCAAGTATACTTCTTCTCTTTCGTAACAATGACATTGACGACGACGGACCCGGCGGCGGAATTAACGGAAGTTGGGGTAGTGGTTCGAGCAGCGTGTAATCCGAGGAAGATTAACAGCAAACATATAAAAAATAATGTAATTTATAAAGTAGTTAATGTAGAGTAGTCGAAATTTCGAGTTTCTTTGATGGGGACACCTTGCTGCTATAGGGTAAAATGTGAGAACCCCGCAAGGGGAGCCACTAAGCTATGCCTCATTTATTGTTCTGCTGGCTGTTTCTGTCGGCTATATTTGACAGTAGGGCCGAATGATTATACTTGTGATGTATACAGATGGCACAGTGGTCGCTAATCACGACCCGGGGGGAATCGCGCGTATCACTTCTTTGGAGAGGTCTTCTCTTCCTTAAAGGGAAACAAGCGCTATAAAGACCAAGACAGTGAGATTCAGAGTAGGGGGGTCGATTAGCTGGCAAAGACATTGGACGGCCAATCTTTGGAATTCGTCATTACGTTCCGCTACCTGGGGCTTCGGCTGAACGACCTTTTCTGCGTACATCGTCGACACACCATTGTGATATATATATATATATATATATATATATATATATATATATATATTATATATATATATATATATATAATATATATAAAGTGCGTTAGAAACTCATGTTTTTTTGTGATAATTTTGGCTTAATTTATTTGAACGTCTTGAAATTTTAAGGACATGACGAGGCACGAGTTTGATGTTAATTTCGTTGCAATCTCACAATCGGTTCATACAAAAAATAAAAAGGGTGAAAAAAAACAGTGTTGCAAAATATTAGCAACAATAACATGCTAATAAGACAGCTCTTGTTTGTAAACGATCGTCGATACTACAGCTGATATACGATCCCGGGGATCAAATGTCAGGAATATTGTCTAGCTAAATAAATCATATATATATATATATATAAACATATATAAATATTTAATTTCAGTACATTCGAGTATGTGGTAGCGCCCGATGTTACCTCCTCTATAAAACATAAACACACACTCTTTAATACATAAACAGTTAGGTTTTATGCATAAAGGGTCCTCCCAGAATGATTTCCGAAGCAATAAAAAGAATTGTAGAGCTCGTTAAAGTAATTTTTTTTCCGATGGAACATGTCTCTCAGAAATTTTGTTTCGAAGTGAGAGTGATATACTTAAAATTCGTGACACGTGTGTTGTTGCCTGAAATAGGAGCCCAAAATATGCAATTACCAGACCTCCTATACAGAAACCAAGCATACCGTCGTGTTCGTGAGAAAATTCTGCTTCCTCCAAAGAACATATAACACCAGAAAATGCGACATAGTCGTTTAGAACAGATTTTGCAAATATGAAGTTATTTTATCAGCTTCCACACAAAATGCCTTAACATAATACCTTACGACCAATCACAGCTACCAAAACTAGCACATCCGGGCAAACGCACAGTTCATGGCGATCATTTTGGTACTAAATCTATGTCAATGCACAATGTGATTACGGAATAATTAAGATTTTCCTGTGGGCATGTCGAGATTGAATGCATGCATAAATGATTCTGTCCCAGAAGGATTTGAAAAGCGATAAAGGAAAGTGTAGAGCTCGTTAAAGCAAAAATGTTTTCCAATGGAACATGGTCTCTAAGAAGTCTTGTTTCGGAGTGAGAGTGATATTACTAAAATCCGTGATACAGGTATTGTTGCCCGACATAGGAGCACAAAATGTGCATTGTTAGACAACCAGTCCTCCTATGAAAAACTAAGCATATCGGTGTATTTGTGAGAAAATTTACTACTTTTTCTAAAGAACATATGATAACGCCCCGAAGATGCGACACGGTTGTTTAGAAGTTAATTCGCAAAAAATTAAGTTCTGTTGTTAGTTTCTACATCCAATACTTTAAAATCATAATCCTACGATCGTTCACAGAGCTCAACAAACACATTTCATGATGAGCATTTTGGTACCAAATACATGATAGTGCGAACCGTAGTTGCGGAGTAATCGAGATTGAGTACACGCATAAATGATCTACTCCATCAGCATTGTCATGTATTTGATACCAAAACGATCGTCATAAAATTTTGTTTTGCCTAAATGTGTTTGCCTTGGGCGCTGTGAATGGTCGTAGGATTATGATTTTGAGGTATTGGACGTGAAGACTAAACAAATAACTTTATTTTTGCGAACTGTCTTTTGTACGACCTTGTCGCATCTTCTGGCTGGCGTTATTTGTTTTTCGAGAGAAAGCTGAATTTTCTCTCAAATACGCTCTATTGGAAATTTCTTACTTTGACGAGCTTTATATTTTTTTATAGGGCTTTCAAAATATTTCTGTTACACCGTGTATATATGTCTAAAGAGATTCGATACGTTAGCTCCAAAGGCGTCTTCGTAAGTAATAATTGATTAACGTGCTTATCTAAGCTCTCTTATTTTTTGGACCCAACCAAGACTGTTATACAACGTGTGGTAATTGTATTTTCTACATAAAAAGCCATATTTACCCGCAATTGAGCTTTTTAATGGTATAAGCCAGGCCAATAATTGGTAGTCTGACGGCTCGGATTGCAATATGCTGTATATACACGTTATATCATCCAATAATGCAACTTCGATGCAATAACGTGGTGACGATTTATTTACACATTAATGTAAGAACGCCCTATGTGACAATTTGGGAAATATTTGCACACACGTCACGTTGATATTGTAACATTTGTCTCTTATACACATGCATATAATGGCAATAGCCGTTGTAGGTTCCGTAACATTCTCTGTGCCTATTTCTTTGCGCCAATCTTTTATATCGACCAGATATGATGACGGGGTCGTCTGTGTAGTGGCGACATAGGGACAACTCCATGTAACGTTCTTCTCAAACATTTCTGTATGATTTCAAGACGAGTATGCGCATGGGATTCTGTCTAGTGCAAGGTCTTATACTGGAGTTCGTTCTCGGGTGAATGTGTGCAAGTTCTTTTGGCGCGCTCGTTGCCAACCCCAGCAATCGTTTAATAAAACCTGACTGAATGATGTCTTCGTATTCAAAATTTGCCAACTTAAAAGTGGATGCTGTCAAATCAAGGCAATATGCAAAATGGAAACCACTTTGATTTTTAAAATATGCATGGCTGCTTTTAGGTCCACGTCTCGGGCGTCTCCAATTATGTTCAGCGATGACGCCAGAAAATCGAACTCGGTCAGTCGCAAGGCTCGAAAGGAATCCGATTCCTCAGAGACGCGACCAAACTGTGTCCCAGTGTGCACTCTGCACATGTCCAGCATGCACAGCACACACATTCATTGATGCAATTATTATTAAAAAAGTGGAAGTCAAACCTCACAAAACAAAATGTTTGATGCGAGTCGATTAAAACACGACTGCACTCTGCTCAATCAAATAAGAAACAAGTAAAACTCTTCATAAGAAATAACAATATTTTTGAAAATATTTTTGTACGCAAGAAGCTTGAATTCGCCGCAAACATCTGTCATATTAATATTGTCTATACTATAATGTCTGATATAATAAATCTAATTGAAACCGAGAAAAAATGGTTTAGTGCTATGTCCATTGCCTTGCATTGGGGAATTTGTGTATTAAGAAAATGAACCAGTCACTTTTAAACTGGTTTTCTTGGTTTCCAATTTAGACAAGGTGAATACCGGAGCGGATTATAATTGATCTTGATCGGTGTCTCAATAAAAAAAATGATGGTACAATACTATCTGAGGCCCGTTATGCCTTATGTTTAAAACTCAGATTCTAAAGCTAGTACAGTATTCTCTTTATTTAATAATTAAATTCATATTTATATTTATTTCGTGCTAACAGATTTAATAGAGGAACAGTCTCATGCTATTTCTAGTTGTTCTGTCCTGGCTACGCCTGGCTCTTATTTTCGCCTGTACAAAGCACTTGTTGTCCCTAAACGAGTTTACTGCTTTCCGGATTGCAAGCCTCCAATAACTAAATAAATACATAAAGCTATTTTACGGGGTACAAGCTATGTTCGTTAGGCGCCTATAGTAGTGCGAACTAGCTATACACATTCGATACACACTGCCTGATTGCAGCATCTTATTTAAACGAAACTATTGTCTTCGCATAAGTCTTGCTGACGGATTCGACCACTGTATCACACACACACACACATTTGCGTAATAAAGGTAACATTGTGTTATGCTGAAGTGCAAATGAGCGCATACATTTTCGCGTCATCGGCAAAGATAGCTTGTAGTTGAAACATCTTTACGCATGCGAGAGTTTTTTAAAACATACTTAAATCAAGTAATAAAGCATCCTTTTTTAGAGAATAATTTTGATTTGTGTCGTGTTGCGCGTCTGAGAACTGGAGCGTGTAGTTTTTGACGATACGCAAATTATTATTTGACAGCTGAGTCGTGCTAGTGCACTAAGGCAATACGCAAATCAATAACTTGGTCGAGTCTGTTGGAATTTGTATATTTTTCTCCACGGAGGCAGTTGCTATGACGCTTTCTTGGAATTTGCATGATACGGCGGTCAAGGGTACAGGCCGCTTGTTTTTGGGACCATCGAAAATTTGAGTTTAGAGGCTGACAGAATGATTTTACAATTAATTTGAAATGAAATTAGGCTAGTGAGTTGTATAACTTAACGTCGAGTTCAGTTTCTAAGGTGCCTGAGTGAGTTTTTAGAAGAACGTGGACATAATTGAGTACACTTACAGTTATACGATGAGCAACTGAAGGAATCTGATATGATACTAGAGGGTCTAAAGCACTAGATGTGATTGATGTTGAGGCAGCTTGCAAGCACATTATTATGTACCGTATTAACGGCCTCATAGACGGGCACCAAGATGAGGCGAACATTTCGTGTCTTATCAACCAGGACTGGCCGGATCCGGTGTACGAGAGGGTATCTGTCCTTAAAGCAAGCATTCTGAAGGACCACCCACTAAGAATCCTAATAGCCGACGAAGACGACTCTTCGGACAGCGTTACCTGGAGGAATATGGCTACACAATTCCGAGGCATCTCCGAGGATGCCGCCCCTCCAGTGGGCAAAGTATTTACTCGCCAGATACAGGAATCCGGTGATGACGGTCAGCTGGAAACGCGTGCGTTGATTGCGCTGCGGTACCCCAAGAAGTCAGACATGGAGCGTTCTTATGACTTCCTTGACCAAGTCGCGTCCAAGGCCTCTCTACTACGCAATCAGCTAAAACTTGCCAAGTCCACCCCTATACCCTGCTACATATCTAAACAGGGTGAAAGCCGGGGACATCGTAAGCTTCTTGAGTGTCTCGCGCGGAAGTATGATATTTACATTGCAGCAGGCCCGATCAAGCCCGCTCGAAGCGAGCATCTAGACAGTGCACCAAAGCGTGCTGGCAGTTCTACAACTTCTATCGTAATCAAGAAGACTGGGTCAGGGTCTTATGCAGACACGCTGAAAGACCTCGGCTCTAAAGTAAACCCAGAGCAATTTAAGGTTAAAATTGCACGGGTTCAGCAACTGCCTAGTGGGGATGTGCGGCTTTTAGTTGCAGAAGGACCGGAAGGGGGGACTACCTCTTTTCTTGAAGCTCTTAAGAACACCGGAGGAGCAGACTTCTCGCTAGACCGTTCTTCCCTAAAACGAGTAATTGTTCGTGACCTCGTCGAAGGCACCACAAGCGCCGATCTGGAAGCGGCCTTTCGACAGTCAGTCCCGCTCACAGGTCCTATCCACGTCAGCTCGCCCCAAATGGGTGCGACTGGACGATGGACCGCAATAGTGCGGCTTACTGCAGCAGACCACACCAGGGCCCTGCAAGCCAAGCGAATCCAGATCGGATGGTCAGCCTGCGTTATTTCAGACTGGATAACAGTCCCCACATGTCAACGTTGCCAAAGAGTGGGCCACACGGCACAACATTGCAACTTTGATCCTGTCACTGGGAAGCGCTGCCATAAGTGTGGCGGTCTTGGTCATACAGCGCAGGGCTGTAGCGCTGCGCTCTCCTGCTACAACTGCGGAACTCCAGGCCATGCAGCAAACTCAGCCGCCTGCCCTGCTTTCCGTCAGAAGATCGAGGAAGTCCGACGACAACGGTCGAGCAAAGCATCACCACAGAACACGGCGAGTTCTGTTGCAGATGGGAGCACACAGCCAATAACACATTCATCTTGTGATGCTAACACCGACGAAGACGGTTTTAGACCTTTGACCGGGAATGCGCGGAAAAGAGCCATCCGGTCCCCCGCAACTAACGAGAGAGCAGCCAAATCTTTTAACTCAAATGACCAGACATCTTAGAGTGGCCCAGCTAAATTGCAACAGAAGCAAACACGTCCATGACATGCTAGACATTTTATCATCCAGGAGACAAACGGATCTCTGCCTTCTTAGTGAACCGAACGTACAGCTTGTAGAACGTCGGGCCCCAGCGTGGGTTTCAGATTCAGACCACTCGACCTGCATAGTTCTTAACGACCATAGCCCTTTCCATGCTCGAGCGTCAGGCTCAGGAGATGGGTTTTCATGGATCGAAATTGAGGAGGTAGGCCGCTTTTATTCCTGTTATTCTAGCCCCAACAGATCCATAGATGATCTTTTTAACCTACTTGACAATCTCTCTGCATCCCTCAGACAATGTGACGCCTCTTTTATAGTAATCACAGGCGATTTTAACGCAGCCTCAACAACTTGGGGATCCCCGGCAACCACAGCTCGTGGGACTGCCCTTTTAGAATGGCTCGCTACTGAGGACCTCGTCGTATGTAACACAGGAGACACGCCGACATTTCACGGAATCGGTAGGGGGTCCGTGATTGACATGACAATTTGCCGCAGTGGTCAAGCAGGCCGGCTAACAAGATGGACAGTTTTAGGTGATGAGGTAACCCTCAGTGACCACCACTGTCTGGAGTTTGACATCCTTCTTAATCCTGGCTTTTATTCAACGAATACGGCTCCATCTATACGGCCCGTGCTGAGACGACAAAGCCCAGATGAACTTGACCAAAGAATAAATGAGTTTATCTCTCAAAATGGGCCGCCAACTACAGCAGAAGGACTGCAGCGACTACTAGAGGCTGCGAGCGTAGTGCAAAGGCCTCAGTTCCTGCACCCACGCCGCAGACGCCCTGTTCAACCCAAGTACTGGTGGAACGAGACTGTTGCCGGCTGTAGTCGTGCATGCAACGGCGCTTGGCGCCAACTAACCCGGGCCAAACGTAGTCATGCACCGGAAGACAGAACAACCGAGCTCATAAAGAGATACAAGAAGACACGCGCGCTTCTGAAGAAAGAAATTGCTAGAAGCAAGGCCTTGGCTAGGAAGGCCTTGCTAGAAGAGATTGAAGACGACCCGTGGGGGCGCCCCTATCAGCTTATTAAAGGAATTCCAAGCCTTCGCAGAAAAGACACGCTTTCGGACGAGGAACGTGCAAGAACTATTTCAGCGTTATTTCCCAGCCACCCCACTTTCGATCGTTCTCGCTATCTGGGAGACGCCACAGGCCATGTTCCGCCTGTCACCAAGCTGGAAATAATCAATGCTGCAGCACGGATCAAGGTGGGGAAAGCCCCCGGACCCGATGGCGTCCCGGCCGCGGCCACAAAGGCCCTCTTACTGAAGCTCCCAGAGAAGATTGCTGCTATTTTCACACAAATTATGCAGGAGGGGACCATTCCCGCCATGTGGAAGTCGGCCCGTGTCATACTTATTCCGAAAGGGAACGGTTCATATAGACCGATATGCCTACTTGGCACGTTGGCAAAGGCGTTTGAAGCGATCCTAGAACAGCGCCTTCGTGATTTTGCAGAGAAGCACGGGCTTCTCTCGGACTCGCAATACGGATTCCGACGGGGCCGTACAACTCTCGGAGCAATTAACAAGGTGCAATCTAAGGCCGAGATGCTGCAAAAGGTGGCGCCCAGGGCCCGCGGGCTTCTGCTCGCAGTTCTCTTAGACGTAAAAAACGCGTTTAATAGTCTGCCTTGGAGTACCATTCTTGAGGTACTCTACAAGCGCAAGGTGCCAGCATATCTCCGTCGCCTTATATCTAATTACCTCGACGAGAGGACTATTACGTGTCAAGGCGTTGAATCCAGCATGACGGCTGGAGTTCCGCAAGGCTCTATCCTTGGGCCGTTACTCTGGAACGTAACATACGATGAAGTGCTCCGTCTGCAAGGCCTCCCACCTGGAGTTGAGCTTCTTGCTTTTGCAGACGATCTTCTCGTTCTCATCCATGCAAGATCAGCTGACGAGCTGGAGCGGCATACAAACGAGGTCCTTGCGGACGTTGCAGACTGGATGAAATCAGCAGGACTGACCCTCGCGCCAGCGAAGAGTGAAGCAATACTTCTAGGACTTAAGCGCTGTAGACCCCTAAAAATCGCGCTAGAGGGGCATGCCATCAATGTTTCCAACTCCGTTCGTTACCTCGGGGTCGTCTTGGAGAAAAGCCTCAAGGGGCATGCTCTCCTACAGCATGCATGCGGGAAGGCCCTTAAGGCGGCCAACAACATCGGTCGCCTAATGCCCAATACATACGGCCCGCGCCAGTCAAAGCGCCGTCTCCTAATGTCGGTAGCCGAGTCCATCGTTTTGTACGGCGCTCCAGTCTGGCCAGAAGCCACGCTGGCAACGGCCTCGCGAAGACGCATGCTTAGAAGAGCGCAGCGGGTCCCGGCCCTGCGTATTATCAGCGCGTATCGAACTGTGAGCACGGAGGCGGCCCTGCTGCTAGCTGGCACCGTGCCATGGGATCTTAAAGCTGAGGAACGTCGCCGACTCTGGGAAGACCCGACGCGAAGCAAGGACGCCGAGCGTCAGAATACATTGGACCGCTGGCAGAACGAATGGAACAATATCCAGAGCGGATGCCCAGGCGCGCAAACAAAGGCCCTTCTCCCAGACATAAAGGCATGGCTTGGTCGCCCTGGAGGGGAAGTGGACTATCACATAACGCAAGTGCTCACGGGACACGGGGAGTTTCGGTCCTATCTCTACCGAATAGGCAAGGCAGGGAGTCCAACATGCCTCCACTGCAGCCAACTGGTGGACGACACGGCAGAACACACTGTTCTATTCTGCCCCGCCTGGGAAGCCCAGCGCGGACTCTTGCGGAACGTACCCGGCTGCACCTCGCCGAACTCACTCAGTCTTCCTGTCCTAGTCACACGGATGACGACCTCATTCGGTGACTGGCGCACAGTCGCAACCGTCATCAAAAGTGTTTTAGCTGAGAAGGAGCGAACTGTTCGCATGTCGACGCCCTCTCCGGAGAGCCTGCGCCACCAGTAAACCGAGACATCATACCCCCCCCTCAGTAGTTTGTAGTAATGCTAACAGCACTTCCCTGCTGGGGGGGGAAGGAGGACATGACTGGTTTTTAGTGGGTTGGAGCCCTACACTACCGGCCCACACTTGCAGGACAATCCTGCCGTGGTGCCCGCGTGTGCAATCCGCATTTCCCAGTTAGTCCTCAAAAAAAAAAAAAAAAAAAAAAAAGCTTGCAAGCACATGCAGCTCAATAATAAAACGTGCACATTATTCGTAAGCGGAGCATACATGTCACTGACTGATCTGCATCCTTAAACAAACGTGGTTTACTAGAAGCCACCATCTGATGCTCAAATAAAAACTAGGCTTGCAGGACTACAGGATGCGCCTGTAACAAGTGTCGGGTCTTCTCATCCTTACTAAAACAAGCATTCACGACCTTAGTTTAAATGTAAGCGTACAATTACGTGTGGTTCCAGTGTTTCTTTTTGTTTTCTTTCGTATAGATGACCACGCGTGTTTCTCTAAGTGTAAAATGCACCCTAGGCGAGTTGAGCAGTTGGCTTGTCTGTAAGACTACAAATGTTGAAATCAGGCAAGGTGAAACTTTTGTAGTTTAACGTGTTAAAATGTACCAGCCATTCGTCATCAGTTATGCTTGGATTTGGTTGCTTGCACTTGTAAAATAAACTCGGTTTGTAAACACTTTGTTAGATTTTTTGTACGTATGTCATCCCCCGTTTTCCCATCAGAACTGCAAATAAGCCTCTTTCCCTCTCCACTGTTGCTTAGACCACGGGGGTTTGCGGGTATGCTTTGCAGTTTTGCATTACAGCCAAAACTTGTACAGCACAGCTTAATGCTATTTCAAAACGGCGGCGACGGTGTACGACGACGAGCTGGCTGCCACCGTGGCAAACGTGGTAGCTCGCGACATGGCCACTTTTTTGGGGGAACGCCTTCTCAAGAAGACGCCACCACAGGCTGTGAAGGGCGCACCGAAGAAGGACAAGAAGGAAGAGAAGCCCGGCAAGACTGACACGGCCTCCCAAGTCCCTCCGCGACTGTGTCAATTCATGGCCCAGGCGCTAAAAGAGTTCGAGGAGATCAAGGCGCAGCACCAACGCTAACCCGCGGGAGACCAGAGCCTCGGCGGGCGCCAGAAACAGGGCTTCAATGTCAGAGGGAGAACGGGACGTCGCTTCGGGAGCGGCCCCCGTCGCCCCCACTAAACCGTTGTCAGTGGAATTGCGAGGGTTTCGCTTCAGCGATGAGCTGCATTCCCGCAGCTGGATCAAGTCGAACCCAGCCAGATGCTGCGTTCGACTTGATCCTTCTTACTGAAACTTTCGTCACGAAACGTTTCGATGTTGAAGGTTTCTATGCTCATCAATGTCTTACAGCGAAGCCCTCCCGTGGTCGGCCAATAGGAGGAGTTTCACTCCTGATCGGCCCCAGACTTAGTAAGTCAGAAATTCTACTAGCAAAAGACAACACTTTGGTACTTTCCACTCCCGACTTCGCCTTCGTGGGAATGTACAGCAGTGGTGGCGGCGACACCACGCTGGATCTGCTGAACAAGATCAGCCGAGGTGTTAGCCTGCGTCCCCGACGACCACCCGGTGCTCCTCGCCGGCGACCTCAACTGCAGGCTTGACGAGCCTTTGCTCTCTTCTCGTACGGAGGCAGTGTTGGCGGCACTCCAAGAGTATGGGCTCTGGATTTGCTCAGACCGGTCCCCTCCCACCTACTACTCCGACTCCCGAGGCACACAAGATAACCCACGGCGACCAGGCAGCGTCACCATTGATATCTTCGCATTCAGGGGTGCCAGCTCTGGTATCGTCTTCAGAGGTTGGCCAACGGGCTCAGCTATGATGGGAGAATCAGAAAACACATCCTCGTCGCAGTCGCTCTGGCTGTCAATCCCGACGCTCTTAGCGCCAGGAGACAAGGCGTGTCTAAGGCCATCAACATCGGGCTACTCTAGGAAACACTTTTGCGGTTCGATCCTGCAGTTCTGGTGGACCTCGATGTGGACGCCCTTTCCGCCATTCTTAGCAGCCTTATCATTGATGCAGCTCTTCCCCATGGAGTCTGTTCGCGCAAATCACCGCCTTGGTTTGACAGAGACTGCTATCAAGCAAGGCATTACCTAATGCAGCTTCTGATGGCGTCTAGGGCATGCAACGTGATGAAGAACGCCTACAGCGCGTTCCGGCGAGACTACCGTCTCCTGCTGCAGATAAAGAAAGTGGCCTTCGCCAAACTACAGGAGCAACGACTGGTCCTACAGGCACAGGAGACTCCGTATTCCTACCTGAAGGGGCCGTTCAAGTTCACGAGCTGTCCCATCGCGCCCGTGAAACTTCGATCCTACTTCGAGCGAATGTTCACGAGGGCTTCCACCATCCCGGTCTCAATCCCCGCTACAACTCTTCCCGCAACCGCCTGGGAACAAGAGTTTGCGCGGTCTCTTGAGTCATCGTTCTCTGAGGACGAGGTCTCCAGCGCCATTCAGCATCTCAAGAACAACAAGGCGTTTGGCGCTAACCGCGTGAGAAACGAGCACCTAAAGGTGGCCACCTCGCTGACCCCCCTCTGGACAACCCTCGTCAACAAATGCCTATCCCAAGGACGCATTCCTAAAATATGGAGGGAGTGCATTTTGAAGGTGATCCCTAAGGGTAAAGGCGACCTTCTTCTTGAGTCATCATGGAGAGGGATAGCAAAGAAAAGCTGTGTGTACAAGCTGTTGTCGTCTCTGCTGTACAGGCGACTGTCCTCGTACCTGGAAGTCAGAGGGGCGCTCCCACAAGAACAACACGGCTTCAGGCGGCACAAGTCAACATCCACAGTATGCGGCGAACTTCTGGATGAGATAACTTCATCGTTGCAGAAAAAGCGGCGGCCACTGCACGCCGTCTTCGTGGACCTAAAGTCCGCGTTCGACGTGGCACCTAGGGACACCGTGTTGGAGAAACTCGCCCGCTTAGGCATCGGCCGACCACTGCTCAGCCTCCTGGCATCGATTCTCCAACCCAACTCTATCGCTCTGGATGATGGAGTCTGTGAGCATCCGCCATTCCTCCAGACCACGGGGTACCCCCAGGGGGACAACCTGAGTCCCCTGCTCTTTGCTGTTCTCCTAAGCGACCTGCCCGCCCTTGTCAAGGAGCTGTGTCCCATGGTGGGCATCCTTCTATATGCGGACGACATCGTCATGTTTAGTCGCATCAGGCGGGACCTCCAGGCTTCCATCAAGGTACTGGAGAAGTACTGTGACAACAACGGCATGTGTGTGAACGCGTCGAAGACCAAGGCTGTCAAGTTCAGGGCAGGAGGCGCCCTTGCCTCTCACAATCGTCTTCGACTACGCAACTCGCCCATTGAGTATGTAAGCAACTTCTGCTATCTGGGGGTGGTCTTCTCCAGCAGGGGTGTGTGCTTTAGCAAGCATATCACCGAGCGCGTGTCAAAAAGCGTCGTGGCCATGGCGACGATCGGCGAGCCACAGAAGCTCTCACTGTCGACCGCCCTTCAACTCTTCCACCTCAAGGTGTCTTCGGTTGCCTCCTACGGAATCGATGTCATCTGGGAGCACCTGTCGGCACATCAGCTGGACCAACTGAACGAGGTCAAAGCAACGTTCTTGAAGAGAGTCTTGGGCTTACCGCGGAACGCCCAGAACCGACTGGTGTGTGCGTTGGCCGGGACAGGACCATATCTAGAGGACCTCGTGCCACGCTTCCAGCTCCGGCCTACACCTGCTCTTCAATCGTTCAGGACTACTAAACCGACACAAATTGCAAAGGATGAGCGGCACGGACCGTCACCCCCAGCCGCAACCAGACACGATGCGGGGTGTGTTATTGTCCAGCATCGTACCTAGTTGCGGCGAAGGAAGTGTCTGAAGCCACTTACCATTCATCGAATCGAAGCAAGCTCGTAGTCTAGCCTTGTCAGTCGTGGTTTGCGCCTTGAAATAGTAGCGAATCCTGTTTCCACGACAATGCGGTCGAAAGATTCTTGCGTTGGAGAAATCGATGAAGCCTTCCACCGCGCTTCAAGATTCGTCCAGGCTCGTACGCAAAGCCCGTTTGATCACCTCCGATGACGAACCGATAGAAGCAATTAGATGTTTAAAATCGGGTGATTAAGCCCAGGTAGCACGACAAGGCTATACAAGGCCACATGTTTCTTAAAATCACATACCTATTGAATTCCCACAAACGTTTATAGCGTATCGACTTTCTTTTCATCTCTACTTTCTCTATTCATAACCTATTTTCCTCCCTCAGCAATTCTTCCTCCGATGATGTGACCGACCTAAATATTTATATTGATGCCGAAACTCCTTCTCCAATAAGCATAACTTTTGTTTCATTGGTACTCCCGAAAATTGTAATGTAGCGTTTTTTTTGTTAATCGCCATATCTAGCTTGCCTGCTGCCTCTCCACTAGCGTCAATCAGTTCTGAACTTCTTCTACACCTCTTTCCAAAGTCGCCATATTATCAGCAAATAACAACAGCATAATCCGAATGAATATTCTCCCCTTTCTAACCGGCCAAAAAGTCTGCCATCTTAACCCTGTGTCGTCAACCTCTTTTCTCAATTCCTTTATTACGCCTTTTACATATATGTGAAAAAACGCCGATGATAAGGGGCAGTTCTGTTGCAACTAAATAGGCTATTAACGACTTTAGACAAAGTCCTCTGCCAACGCGTTTACTTCTCCAATGTTGCTCCATCTAACCCATCTGCCGTCTTCCTCTTAATTCTCTCAATGATCTTTCGTATTTCCTCTGCCTCTGGGATTACTCGCTAATAAAAGATTAACAAATGCATACGCCTTAAGGTATGGTCGGGACTAGTATACTCAGCGAGACTCGCAGTTACCTCGTAGGGCCGTGCTGAAATACAGAATCATGTGCTCTAATGTATTTTAGTAGCATGTTTAAATTTTTATTTGGGTAGATTTTTAGGTACGTCTTCATACGTCTATTTCAATGAATTTCTTCCGGTGAACGTTTTGGCTTCCCGGGTCAGAGCTACTAGTAATCTTCCACGACCGTTGCGCTACCTATTGCGTTTTTGTGTCAGAATGCTACTTTCAGCCGTCATACGCCTTTCCATATGGTGTTTCGCGGTGTTCACCTGCCTCCTTCATTATTATTTCATTAGACAAACATGGTATACTTAAGTTCGCTCTCTTCTGCCAACGAGACTTATAATGCAGTAACTCAATTTTCGTAAACATGTGTCATAGCCTCATTTTCCCTCTAGATGAATGATCTATTTTCTTTGTTTGAGCGTAGTTGTTTACACTTATTTGTCCAAAATTTCTCGGTGATCATCCATAATGGCATTAAGTAGACAGTGTGCGGTGCAGTGCTGCAAACAAACGCGGAGACGCCTTAACTCTCCGTGCCCCCACGGGCACGGAGAGTTACTCTACACTGCGTACTCTGGCTTTCAGGGGCGCTGCAGGTATTCCTTGCCGGGCCATGGGAAGGGAACAAGATCGTTCGTGACCTCGTCGAGGGCGGCTGCGAATGATTCCTACGTGGACTTGCCGCGCTTGCCCCATTAGAATTGCTGCTACGGCAAAACGCCTGCGTGGCAAAAGCACCAAGGTAGGTCCCTTACATACAAGGCTGCTGGGCTTTTTGATTCCGAACAAGAGACATTTCATAGTTTAATACGTCAATATAGTGACGCTTAGAGACGACGTATTTAAGTGCGGTTTTAACCGCTCATGCGACCCAGTGCGCAATCGATTATTATGGCGAGGACGCCACCCCCTTCCCTGGTAAAGCTAGATCAGTACCGGGCGATTTAGAGCGTTTGAGGGTCCACCAGATCCACTCAGCCTAACTGTGGTTTCAGCCACAATAGCGTCGGAGATCGTACTGACCCGAGACGGCGACGCGGAGGATAACCGCGCCTACCTGCCGCCGATGACGAGCGCTCGGCACACGACTCCCTGTGGAAGGCTAACGAACCTAAACGAGGGGTCGATGCAGACGCGCCTCGCAGGGTGGACCTGAATAAAGTCGTAAAAATACAATCGGATGTCGCGATGGTTGTGGACTTTTGCAAAGCGAAGAACACAAAGGCGGGGTCGTAGCCAAATCGGACGCCTCTGTCGTCGCATCACTGGAAGATCGCCGCCACGAGGACCTTCGAGGAATATGAAACCCTCACGAAACTTCCCCCTTCCGAGTCTCTTCCACAGATACCCCTCTCTCTTAAGAGGTAGTTGGCATTCCTACGTCCAGGCCACGGCTTCGACGAGCAGGCGCTCTAGGTGCACTGAACGGTCGTTGACCGCTTCCTGCGCCTTGCCATCAACACCACCCCGGTTAAATGAATATTAAGCATAAATACATATTACGACATAGTATATGTTCAGAATATAATGAAGAGGAAAACAGACTCAGGCAAAAACTCCTAACAAATTATTCAATATTCAACGAAGTGATGAATGACAAAATCACACAGATTGTGTATTCTTCAGTGCAAAATGCTCACCCAAGCAAACTCGCTGTGAATTTAATCGTGTTAAGTGAGGGTAGAATGCCCAGATATTGTTATTAAAACCAAGCTAAGCCAGAAGGAAAGCAGAAGCTATACGTAGTCAGTCTATAGGCTTGACATGGTTATGGTTGGGCTCTATTTCATAAGCAAGTTCGCTCCTGCATGCCGTGGAAGTTCTGAGGGCTGTCAGGCATCCTGCGACGCGGATGCCATGCGGATACTGTTGTGTAGAGAAGGTTGCCTCAGGCCATTACTTTATTGGACCAAAACCGACAGTTTTATAATGAGCGTTCTCATCCAGACAAGTCACTTTTGCGAGCGACTGTTTGGTAGATAGAAAGAAGTGTAATAAAACAAAAATAAAGAAAAAAAGGATGTCGGCGAAATAATTGAGGATTAAGAAACTGTAAAACCAAGCAGTGCGGTGGAATTACAGAAAGGCGAAAAGCAGAAGCGGAACTAAGATATACGGAAGCTAAATTAGAGAGCCACTGTGTTGATTACTTGTAGGTTAGAGACAACGCTTGGCAATATGTACTTACATACGTAGCCTAACAAGCAATATCGGTATCTGGTATCGACAGGTTTAAGCAAATGCCCTACTGCTCTATATACGAACAAATTATTTTATTGTCTTCCCTTTAGGTCTAGCAGCAACTTAAATATCTTTAAAAACGTGTGTATACTACATTGATATATAACTTATTAGCACATTTAGGTCAGCAGCGATCCTTTCTTCTAAACACTGCTTATCCCCTCATTCATATTGTATCTCACCCTAGTACAATCAGACTAGAAGGCATATATTTGCAGAGGACATAGCATTCGTATCGACACACAAGCCCACGCCTGGATTGCGTACAAGAGCTTTCAGCTTTGCGATCTATGCGACCATAACATTATGATGCACAAGGAAAATTATGAGTTATGGTCGGGACGACTTGTTGCCCTGTTTCGACAGAGTCGCCAACTTAACTCTTTATTTATAAATTAATTGCGAGGTATTGGCCATAGTTGGGACAATTTATATTATTTCCAAGGCTACTTCTGCGTTCTTCTTTGCTTGAAATGGATGAATCAGCGCTTGCAAAAGGAACGTACTGCTTACCGGCGTAAAGAGGACACCGGCGACCAGGCATCTCAAGTGCCACAAGCACTAAACGGAGAGTGTGTATTATGTGTACTAGACTTAAATGGGCTTTTCCCAGCAAAGGATTGTATCAGCAGATCTAACCTAAATATACCCCAGTAAACTTTGAACCCACAATATCGTGGGTTCGAGGTTTACCTGTTACCGCAATCGAGTTATTGGGTTGATTCATAAGTCCGTTTGGAATGTTGCACGCGCCGTACTGCGCAGCCCCGTGAGAGATGACAACTGTTGGAGGAGGGTTGTTTGTTTTTATGGCGGTAAGAGCAAACCTGCGTTGCATTATACCGTGGAGTTCGTTCAATTACCTATAAAGAATAATTTTTGGGCTAAACCTCAGCCAAGATTTAACGTCCACAGGACTGCTTTTCGCAATGCTTCATAGATGGACCCCCATAAATACGAACCCGCGCATCTATGCGTCTTCTCCGGCCGCGAGGCGCAGGCGGAATGCACCACACCACCGGGCTCGACTCCTTCGAATACCTAACTCACGCGAACTGTAACGCTCGAGTAAAGATGACAGACTTAAATGTGCATTTTCGGCATTATATGCTATTTTACTTCTGAAAAGGAAAGAATGCAACCCAAGTCGTAACTAAGATATGTAAAGTGCAAAACGTTTTTGGTGGGATGCGAGGGAGGTGAACTTATACGAGCTGCTGCCACCAAACAAAACGATCTACATGATAAAATACTGTCAACAACTAGACAATTTGAAGAGGGCAATTGACCAGAAGCGGCCGGAATTGGCGAACAGACGAGTGACTTTCCACCACGACAACGCAAGACCGCACACAATTTTGCTCACCACCAAGAAGTCAATGGAATTTGGATGGAATGAGCTTCATAGTTGAACAAAATGGGCAATACAGAATTCAATAAAAGCTTTCCGTTGTAACGACATGTGTCTTCAAAAGTGGGTGGAAAATCCGAACGGACTTATACATCAACCTGATACAATCGCTGATGATGTGAGGAAGCCTAAATACAATATAAACTAAAACCTGAAATATGGCAACATTCAGGAGAAAACCGAAAGTACGCTCTTTTACTGCACAAGATTACTTTAAAACCTTAATATGCGTTGTATAGTTGTGGGTTAGCGACGTTTAGTAATAGCTAGACTTCGAAAAATAAAACAGAGAGTATAAACTCTCAATTAACGAGATAAGGTGTTGCCATATCCAAGATTATTGTATTGGCCAGATGACCGGTTTTTGGCACGTCCCTATAGTTACGCGCATAGTTGTTTACGTTTGTTTTTAGCTGTTTATAGCGGTTATGCTCAGTGAAGCTGTCTCCGCGCTTTTATACATAGGATAATTTTTATCCACGCCCCGTTTGGTTAGTTTTCACGTAGAACACAGCCTTTTTGCGGGCTGTTAGTACTATAATTGCTTAATCATCTGCATACGCAACGGCTTCTGGATCATTTTATACTATGGCAACATAGCCAGAGAACAGCCAACTACTACGCCGTCGATAACTGACGGCGCTAGTAAGTCGACCATGCATCCAATCCAGCGTGCACCACGACGACCAAGGAATCATCACGGGCCACAACATCAGCATCGTCATAAACAACAGCCGACTCAGTACACCATCGAACGTACATCTCAACTACCAAGAAATCGTCACCAACCACAACATCAAGACAGCTCAGCTACATGCTAACGACAATAAAGCACGTGCACTATAACATCAACAGCAGCAGCGTTATTAGACCTACGTACCTGACCTACGGCTGTTCAACGTCTTTTACTAGTAGGATTTAGATCCTATAGCCAGGGACTTTAGGCGCTTTGATGCCATTTACTAGTAGAGGGTTAGATTCTATAGCCGTTACTTCTTCTCATAACTTTATAATCGTACAACCTTCGCTTTGCGTAAAAAAAACCCTTGCCGTTAATTGCACTTCACTTTGCTATTTTTTATGTTAATAAATGTATTATGTTAGTATTACATTAATAGCCGCAGTGGATAGATCAGTAATGTCTAGGCTACATCGCTGTGGCGCTGTGCCGTCTTTAAAGGAGCACACGTAGCTTCTTTCCCTGTGTTTCTTGCAGTACTATGAGCGTCACGTGCAAGGTATAGCTATAGGCTACTTTATGTAAAAGCATTTGGCGTTTGCACTGATGAGTTATTTTTTGTGCTGTTTACACGTTACCGCTGTGGCCGCTGTTTTCTGATTAGTGAAATGACTGCCCGTCATCTATAAAAGTCGCAACTCAAACAACAGAGTAGACGTAGTGCAAACATTGCCGACTAATAGGGTAGTTTTTGCAGTGCGTCGTGAATCGTACAGAATCGACTTCGTATTTCGGCGTAGTAATTCTATTCGTCTGCCTGAAAGCCGTAACCAATGCAACACCACCAGCCAGCCAGCCAGCGCGGCCGACAACAGCGCCAACCACCCAACTGCAACACAATTTTTTTCCGCTTCTATGGATTTCGCAATGGAACGAACGTCTTTGAAACGAGAGCAAAATGCGACTACGACAACGTCAAGGGCGTATGCCCCACTCCGTGAGGCTCAAAGCCGCCGAAAGCCTATCGGTCTCCAGGGAACTGTTGCTTCCACTTTACTACCCGTTTATCACTGCCTACGGCACTTTCAAAGACTATACGATCCTTCAGAGAGAACTCACACGCTAGTCTAGTCGAAATAGCCATACCGGAAGCCTTGCTGCTCGTGCTGGTAGTTGTAGTCGGAGGGGACCAGTAGCACAAGCTGTGGTAGTTTCCGTAGTAGAGCAGCAGAAGCAGTAACAACAACAGCAACAACGGTCGCTGCGAGGCAGATGTAGTGGTTTATTCAGAAGATCGGGTGCAGACCTTAGCAGACGACGCAGCCTTGCCCGATCCCTTAACTCGTAGACAAAAACTCCCTTCCCCCCTCCCGTATTCAACTATGCAGCTACTTGGACTTGCTAGTGAATTTGTTTTGTTGTACAGATGTCGTTTTGCTAATAACCATCTTATATATATATATATATATATATATATATAGAGAGAGAGAGAGAGAGAGAAAGAGAAAAGGAGATGGCCTATCATAACAATATGTATTTGTTTTAGGTTTGGTAGAAGTCGGAAGAAGACAAGAAAATATTTTTTCCAATGGAAGGAGGAGACGGAAACGTTTTTTAAAAGGAAGATGAAGTTTGTAACTGTAAATAATCTGTAATAATTTTTTCTCCTACATAGTTGTGCAACATTTCCGTTTAGGAAAGAACCAGTTAACTCATAAAGAAACCGATCATACCGGCATGTTCGCCAGAAAATCCGTTGCATAGCTGAATGACACCTGGCGCAAGCTAACGAAATACCAATAGCGGGGTTAAAAAAAGTCTTAAAAAGTCGGTATAATGTTATGTCTTACGCCGAAGCTTTCACGTGCAGAACCGTAACATTTTGCCATTACGACCGAATTTTCCGCCAAACACGCCGGTGTGATCGGTTCCTTTATGCGTTGACTGATTCTCCCGCAAACGTAGGTTTTGCACACCTCTGTAAAAGAAAAAGAGCAGAATAGCTACTTACATAAATTTTATCCTTTCTTCTGAACAAGAGGTTTCCGCCTTCTTCTTACATTGGGACTAATTAATTTCTTGCCGAGTTCTACCAAACCTTAAAGTAAGTACATACTGTATTGATAGCCCTTGCATATATATATATATATATATACATTACGTACCGGGGCGTCGTAAAAAATTGCAATAAAATAATCTTACACCATCGTAAGGAAATTTGTAGAACGTCTGTGTATAATCTGGCAGAAGAATAAAAACGTGATACTAAGACCTCGTTCGTGGCCTCTCAAGTTAGTCTTCCTTGAAATGCAGGGTGCTATGCTGCAACAGCAGCATGGGTCTCGTCGTGGGCGTTCGACAATGAACGCATACTCCGAATTGCTTTAAAAATTGAAAATCTCAATTGGGGTTAAGCATCTGCTTTGTTCGTTGAACGAATCAGACTTGGACACCGCGTACCGCGTAAATTATGATCAAGAACTTGCTGGAGTGCGGCAACGGATCATTCGCCTACCCTCGTCGATACTTGGGGCAAACCCAATTACGCTCAGTGATAGAGAAAGCGAGCACGACCCCTTTCAGCAGCAGACCACGAGTTATCCGCAGGGAGATAACTTGAGTCCGTAGCCTCGTAACGGTCGTCTTAAATCACCAATGAACGTTGTACGCGGATGACCTTGTGATCTACAGTCGTATATACATCGTCATAAAGAGATGTTTGCAGTTCGTCGTGATGTACAGTGCACAGAACGGTTTTATCATCAACGTCGACAAGGCGCAAGGCATGAACTACTGCTCAGGGGGGCGATTGCGACAAACATGCCAATTTTTTTGGAACAGATCCCCAGTAGAATTTGTCTACAAATTGTTTACCTCAGCGTAACACTTATCCTTTTTATGCAGCCCACATCCTTCTTCGGGTCAACAGTAGTTCATCCGCTATGGCATCTGTCGCATGTCTTCACGAGCTCTCCATCAAGACGGGAATTTTGATTTGGGTTAATTCACTCTAAATTGGTAGCACAGTACAATAGTTCACATATAGAATTTTGTAGGCTAAGAATATCGTTGACGTTTGATTGTAGTGACGATGTGCTAATGATCGAGCAGGTGAGTATGTGGTAACGTTCGATATTGCACTATCCACAATATTTACATACGCACTCGTCAATTTCATAACAGTTTCCGCTCAAGCATACACAGTGGTGGTAACCATGCCATGTTCTTCGGCATATTATATATCTGTTTTTTTGTGATGATAGTTTCTATTTATTGCTGCAAAAAGCTGGACCCTTGACATAGAGACCCATTACAAATGCTATGTTACGGTTTTCTCTATATTCTCTGTAGGTTTCTAAGATTTGTGTACTGAACGGTATCTTGTCCAGTATTAAATATTCTACTAGTGTGCGTTTGTGGCATAGTTCTAGTGCAAGCGTTGCCAATGCGTTCTTCGGCAAGTCTAACGTGCGATTTATGAACTAAAAATTTATCATATCTATGTTTTAAGGTCTGACATTGTTAAGATAAGGGGCGATTGCGCAAAGACAGTATTTTACTATAAAAACAATTTTTATTCTAAACAATTTTGTTTAGTTCTATGTCAGAAACGCGATGTTTAGTTCTGTGTCAGTAACGTCTCCCACTAGAATGGTAGCCGCGGTGGCTTTGCTACGCATTTTCTCTATAAGTCTGCTGAATGACAGCCGGGGGGTCACTGTTATTCCTAAATAGCAAAAGTAATTGACGAGTTCAATATTTACTCCCCCTATCTCAATGCCCCGACTATCTGCAGCGTACGATCCGCCTCTACTATATCGTTGTACTTTTGTTTTGGCGGTGTTGATTGTCAGTTGATTTTGTTGGCACCAATCTTAGGCTTTCTTTAGATACAACTGTAGGTGGTTTCGTATCTTTGCCAGCACTACTAAGTCGTCGGCATAGAATGCATGTATCGCATTTACGTTTCTGAGGGCGTCCGCCAAGCCAGCTATATACAGTATAAAGAGAGCTTGCGGAGTCACCTTAGACGACTCAATTTTTCTGTGCTAGTGCGTTATACAATTTGATTAATGGTGGGCACAGAACACGCATATCTGTTTTAATATGTTCATACACAATTTATTCTGGACCCGCCGATTTACCATTTTCTTTGGATGAAAGACGGTTTTTCAGTTGTTCAAGGTCGCACCGATGGCCTCATATGGCGTCGCACTCATGTAGGAATATCTTTCAGCAGCGTAACTGGATAGCCTGGATACAGTTCAGGAGAATATTCTTACTAGAATTGCCTTACCCACTGTCTCGCCCAATCGATGCCGTTTACCAAGGAATAAATTGTAAATCAAGCTTTCGCAGACAACGGCTGTTCGACGGTACCGCGAGTCCTACAATTGGAACATAATACACATTTCCCGGAACGTGTATGATTTATTATTCGCTCGGCATGTATACCTAAATACACATGTCACCCTTTTATATCAGGTGCGCTTAGAGCGGCAGCATATATGCATCATTAACAACATTCTTAATAAACGCTTAACATTGCAGGCTTTCAGCTTGTCTAGATAACTTAGAGCCAAGTATGGTGCAATTAAAGAAAGGCAGTAGTGCTTTGATTTAGAAGCAATTTATGGCTGTAGTTACGTGTACATCATGCATATTGCCTAGTAGATACATTGCAAACGTAGCGTTTGGTTGTATCTCCTCGAAAGGTCTGCTAAAAGAGGGCTTGGGAATTAGTGTGAAGCCCTAGATACGAAAAGTGGCTAACTAATTTAAGAATTTATTCATATACTGATGATATGATTCCATGCTGCGTATGACTCTTCTCAGCTAAAGTGCAAGATCTTTGACTTCTTTGCGTTAATCTTGAGCTTGTTTTGTTTGGCATTCTAAAACCCCATTTCGCAGGTTTGTTGAGATAGAACTGAAGTACTCTACGAGATTATCTCAAATTGCTAAATTGTCGGCATTAAATACAACACGGGCTATTACGCAATAAATTTGCGAGTTCAGTTACATATCAAATAAAAAGAAAAAACCGTATTATTCAGCTAGGATTTTGTCTTCTACCCATGAGCACAATTAACCAACGATGAGGACGCTTATACGTACTATGCCTTTATAATTCTATGGATCAGTTGCATGCCCCTTTCGCTTAAATAAAGGCTGTAGATAGTTTTTTCGCCACTCATAAGAAATTGCCTTGTCGAACACATGCATTGAATAGTTTTGTCAAAACAGGACACATAGCGTTTTTAGGTGTCCATTGAGAATACAATTAGGTTCTGCTGGTTTCCCGTTTTGCCTCGATACAATTGCAGCTTTGACTTCGTCCTCAGTAAAATCAGCAAGTTCTTCTAAAAGGTCTTGATCCGGCAATCTGACGTCGTTTGTTAATAGATTTGTGAAGTGGGCTATCCATTCTTTGTCATTTATTAGTGGGTTTGGAGGTAAGCCTCCTTGGAAGAAGCAGCCATGGTTTCTTCACGCTTGCCATTAGCCTAATGTGTTTTTGTTCCTCGTAGTGCCGTCTCTTATTTTCTTTATATTTCTAAATATTAATTTAATTTCAGCCAGCTCTAGGAGTTTAGTTCGCGTTGTGGGTTTTTACAGACAAATCGCTTTATTTGTCAAAATTATATATATATATATATATATATATATATATATATATATATATATATATATATATATATAGTACCCTGATTTCTGGTTATACCGCCACACAATGGCTATTGCAAATATGGCATGGACAACCCCGTGTTCCTTGGAGAGGAATTTACTTCGTTTTCAAGTAGAAACGCGTAGGGGCAAAAATAACCAGGGCTTATTAAGCATATAACCGTATCGTGTTTTGGGCAAACATCCTAAGGCGGTCGTGGTCGATCTGCGATTGAAATACAACCTTCGCTCGCTTAGGTGTCCGCCTCCGTCCTTCTGAGCCAGCACCGTACTCAGTAAGTCGAAACTGAGTTCACCTTGGCTTCAAGTCAGACCACCTTGACTTGTCGAGGTCTTCCTCACTTAACTAACTCAAGCCACTCGCCTCTGATATGCGGGGGGGGACGCACGCGGCTGCCTGCCTGCCCATTGTTTCGCGTTCCTTTCGAAGCATATGAAATATGAGCATGTTGCAGACAGGCCGGCCGTGTAGCTAGGTGGTACCTTTTACTCGTGCAGTTAGACAAATGCATATTCTCCGGACTCGTGGCGTGGCTCTTTTATGAATTACCAGTGAGTATCCTGCCACCAACACGTCCTCACACTTGCTACTCACGAGCCTGCTTGACGGGCGCCTTCGTTCTACCACCTAGGCGGGCAGAAAAGACCGCCCCTTCAGGCGAGAAACCGAAGCGGATCGTAAATCCCTCCCCTGCCCACCAAAGCCACAACGATCCCGAACAAGTCTTGGCCCTAAAAGAGAAACTTTATGGGCCCATTAAACGTATACCTGCATGCCAGTTGGGGCCATCTCGCGCTTAGGCAAAAATTGTCCGCTTTCCCATGAGATAATAAAAGTATGTACTTATTCTTCGTCTCTAACTTCTTCCCTGTATGTATATATATATATATATATATATATATATATATGCAGACACGGGCGATAGCCTTTCCTGCAAAATTACCTGAATAGTTATAATTGTTTGAATTTATGTAATAATGGAAATTTCAAGCTCAATGAAGATTTATTGAATTTAAATAAATTTGCCGTCCGGAGAAGACGGTCCCATATAAAAAAAAATATACTCGGCTGTATTTAGCAAGATAAATAAAGCAAAGATGCTCTGCAGTCTACTTAGTCTTGTTTTTTTGCAAAGAAGTATACCAGATGACTACTGTATATAATATTATAAAAGTCACTTACGGGATTGGGTTTTTATATACCTTTACTTTTGTGAACAATACGATTGACAAGAATCCGGCGTGCTCCATAGCTCTAGTGGCGACTCACCAATATTTTATAAAACCTTAATCTGGCTAAATTAGCTCATGTAAACTTTTCACCTCATGGCTTGATTGTATGGAGTAATCACCTATAGTGGACCGGCGATTAAATTTTGTGTGACCTACGTGCATAATGACAGTATGCTGCAGTTTTCACTTTATTATAATGTTAAACTTGTATGCATATTTGAATACTGTCAGCAGATGTCCTTCTGGATATTTCGGGCGGAGTAATGTCGTTAAGATAGCTTGTGTATGTTGCCCTAGAAGGGTTTTTTGACCAGAAAATACACGGCGTGGTTTCGGCGGGGCATTGTTATCTTTTATCACGAACCACCTTTCACATCCATGCAGAAATGCCTTAATCCGCCACACCAGTCTCGGGTCAACCCCATGCTGCAGCAACCACATCTGTAACTTCTGTAACTTGTAGCTTTAAACGCGTTGAGTTGCTGAGAAAAAAGAAATTGGAATTAAAATAAACTGCATATAATAAGTCAATGCCGCATTTTATACAAAATTATGTAGAGTTTCGGGCTGGTGATGTGCTTAGGTTATTGCGTAGTTTTTGGGATTATTTTTTGGAAGTAAGGCAGAATTTTTAGTTATTTTATCGTTATTGTATATGGCAATCAATTCGTTTCGTTGTTGCACTAGAAAACATTGTTGCTAAGGTATGCGCGTAGGCTGAGGACGACACTTGAGCTCCGTACCTTTCAACTTTTTTGTGCGTAAAATATGTACTCGCAACATTCCGAGGAATCATCTCTGTCTATTCTTACTTTTAAACGGCTAGTGATCTGCATTTTTGCCACATTAAGGAGCTTTTTACCCGTATGCACTTCGTGGGATACAAGTGAACGCCATTATAGTTTGACGCCTGTGATATCTTGGACTTTCGAAGTATGGTTTGCCCTTTGTCTGTCTTAATAGAGCTCTTATAATGATAATTAAACTAATCCTACAGCAGACGCCGTTGAGTACACTTGTTAGTCGAGCCATGTGATGGCATATGGATCTCCCCCACTCTCGGGCAACTGACCGGAGTAATAATTTCAATGACAATCTCAGTTTGCTCAAGTATTCTTGCCATTTTTTTTTCTTGCCATTTATTGCATGATTCTCCTTTCGTTGCTGCGAAATACAAGTTCAGGAAAATTAGAACACGTGTACTCCCCGGGCGGGTTGGGGCGGTTGTAGACAGGTAACATTTTTGCAGTCACACTTAGGCATATTCTGAAATTACATTCTCCCCTGCATTAATGGTGAAAACAATTGGTCAGTCTTTAAATTATTGTTTTTTGGCAAACCATTTTTTACTTGTTGTCGACCGTTATTTGGTTATCTTTGCCCTATTTTGTTCAGTATTTACTGGTACTCTATCATGTAGATCAATCGACCACTTTATTTAATGCTTTTCTACTTACTTTCCCCATTCCTAGATGGTTTTCTTACGGTTTAATGCACAGCTGCTTATATATATACCGAGCAAGGTGGCTTAGTGGCAAAGCCTTTGCCTTGCATTCGGGAGGACTGGGTTCGAACCCCAGACCGGCCACTCTTAAAATTGGTTTGCATGGTTTCCAATTTAAACAAGGTAAATGCCGGAGTGGAGTAAACTTAGCCATGACATGAAAAAATCCGTACACGGGCAATTGCCTTACGGGAAAAATGTAAAAAAAAAAAAAAAAAAATATATATATATTATATATATATATATTATATATATATATTATATATATATATTTCTTTGATCTTCTTGTACAATGGGTTCCAGTTGACTATTTTTTTATTTTTTTCTTATCTATGATTTCTTATTTGTTTTATTCACAGAATTTAGGTTTTCCTGTACTTTTGCTATATATAGGAAACTTTCCGGTGCTTCGCTATGCGATGCGTGCATATTCGTCGCAAGCAGTGGCAAATTTTTCACTTTTCGGCCAGTAGCGCGAGGATCTGGCTATTTTACCAGGAGCACAGTGAGCGATTGAATATCGTAGAATGTGGGCGGGAGCTGGATTCTCGGCAGGCTTCCTCTAGTAGTGCAGAGACTTTCACGGCCGAGCATTTAATAAAGATAAAGTACGTTTCTTTTTAAGGCTATCCGTAGGCAGGTGTAATTTTGCTTGGAAAAGCGTTGCGTTGTGTGGTGAGTAAAAGTGAAAGAAAGTTAAAGTTGACGGAGATAGGGTTTCTTGCTTTTTGTGGATCCTCTAGCCAGTTACTTGGGGAGTTTATCCTTTTGATGCAAACGTCCAATTTAACGTTGGCCTGTGTCTGCCGTTGTCAAAGGTGTACCCTGGGGTGCTCATGCGTTGTATGTCGGCCCGCGTTGCTAATTCTAGGGAGATCTCTCTTTCCCTTAATAGGTAGCTGCTTCCTAAAAAACTCTGGTGTGCATTAAAATACTTTACCACAATCGCCTTTCGGTGACTGCGAGTGCTCGTGCTGAGATTACGCTCATCGATAAAATATTCGTAATCCTGCAAGGTTGAGTTCAAAGAAATGTACACAATGTAGATAACAAGGTCAGAAGTGGTAATAAACTAGAAGTGTATGGCTTGTCCCTGAGGTGTGATATGACAAGTGTTGTGGGAAATCCCTTGATCAAAAAGAACTTGTTGCTAACGTACGGTCCAGGTTGAGGAAGCTGTGTCATAGGGCTTTCGGAGGGTAGTAGGACTTCTATGTTATGTTGCGCCGCAAATCTAGACGGCAGATCATATATTTCATAGGCTCTGCGAGGCCCTGGTCGTATGTCCTATGAGACCTGCAGGCTCATTTGCAGTATTTTAGTGTCACTGGCTATTTTGCTCGCGGTTTCTCGAGGTTATTAGCCCGTAGTCTGTATGCTGGGCACTAGGTCGTAGTCGTGTTTCGTCGAACTATGTTACATACATAGCACCTTGGTTATACAGTTCGTGCGACGTGTCCTTATCCTCCGCATTTGAAGCGGCGAGGTTAGATTGGTCGATTTGTGGCACAATTCGTGGCTATGTGAAACAAATTCAGACGGCACCGGGCCCAGTGAAGATGTGTATGTCTTTGTGGTAGGAGACTTTGAGCTTCCTTGGGGGGGGGGGGGGGGGGAGGTATTATAGCATTGCACGAGTAGTCGCCATTTCCGGTGCTCCGTCCTAATTTAGCCCATTGAGAGTGTCGTCGTTAAGCTAGTGCTAGGCAATACTATGCGAAATGGCACTTAGGGAAATGGTGCAATATTCAAAGATGGCAAAAAAAATTCTTATTCTGGGTGATAAAAAACTGCTTTTTACTGACGCTGAAGACCCTCTCAAATGGCAAAAATTGCCATCAAACACCCGGCATGGTTAGCTACTGCTGCGCCGCGCTTGTTTACAAACAAAGTACCATTTGTTTACAATGCAGTCGCAGGCCAGACTGATGTTCAGGTTTGATTGAGAATAATAGTAACGGCATTCGGGGCGGGGGGGGGTAGTGACAACAGCGGTGTCCATAAAGAGAGAGGTGATGAGAACTGGTCATGGTGAATTTGGACTGTTGGGTATAGTTAGGTAGAGAGCCAACGTTGAGGTTGCTGCTGATGATGACTGTTGAGACGGCCGCTTCTACAATGATGATGATGATGACGGATGGAGTGGCTCTAATGAAACTAACGGTAGATGTGAGAATGTTAGGAGAGACAAAGTTGATAACTATGATGATGATGTGGTGATGTTTAAGACGAGAGGGAGAGAGAGTGATAAGGTCGATGCCGGTGGAGGTGAGTGGTGATGGTGAATGCTCAGGTAGACACTGCTTCTAATTAATTACTTTCGATGGACACTATCGGTTTTCACGCTAATTGAATCCTAATTGAAAGATGTTATGCTCACTGATGCTTATGGATTTCCACGCCAAATTCTAGCATTACTTTCCAAGAGCCACACACGAACATGTCCGCACCGTTTGAGAACAGCTGACTACTACTTGCGCTGGTTATGCGAGCGTCTGAAGGTAAAGCAATTAAGGCTTTACGATAACCGCGTAACTATAGACTAGGTGCCGGTGGTAAAACTGGTGTAAATTACTCAGTGTATGAGGAGTTTATTACAGACCATAGAAGCGATGCTTAGCTTACTAAACAGCCTGACAGCATCTATTCAGCATCTAGTTATTCGAATGCGGAATACTTTAAATTAATTTTTATATTACTAACAGTTGCTCAACGCTTCACAAAACATCAAAGGTTTGGGCGCTAGTGTTAATACCGCCGGACAAATTCAGTAAGGTTGTGTTGGCTAACCAGAAACGTAACCTCTCGATTCTGATCTTGCTGCCTATAAGATGAGTGGGTAGGAACGCGAGCTATTTTGCCTCAATCAGATATACGCATATGTGTGTGTTTCTCAGGCCAGCTACCAGTGCACAATGTGCATTCGCGAACTACCATTTACTGCACTATTTGCATACATTACGCTGCTTTAAGCGTCTGTTCTTAGGCGTGTTGGGCAATACACTATTATCAGTCGCGGCGCTTTGTTGTTTACTCGATGTTGGCATAACATCTCATTCAGTCAAAGCGTGAAGTAGGAAAAGTCCGTCAGCATGAGTTGTTTTGAGTCGCTAATAAACACGAGCGCTGTATGAAACAAACACACTAGCATGAAATCTGCACAAGCAAAGGCTGACGTGAGATATGCTCGTTGCCTCTGGGGCTGAGTTGCACGATTGTCCCGGGCAGCCCCGTGGTTTGTTCTCGACGGGTTTTCCTGCATGGCTGTGTGCGTATGCGGCCATGTACAGATGTGGCAATTGATTTGCGACTGCCTGTTTCGACTATTCGCCCGTCGGATTCGAGCGTCGCTTCCATCAACGCACCACGGCCAACTGTTGGCCAAGCCGGATTCACGGCTGATGAGTCTGTGAACGCGCATACTAATCAATGTATGATCGGCGCCGAACGACGCGCGCCTACGACAGGGCCATGCGCGACAAGGCCCTTGACGAGGCCTGTAAGTAGCTGCCGCAACGCACCATTAGTTTCCATGTTCGCCGATCCCATCACATGAGCTGGCGAACGTTGCGAGCAACGTCTATTAACATGCGTAGCACGTCAGAGTGGCCTGAAAGCAACTGAGTCTTGCATCTTTGCGTCGTGCATAAAAGCGATTTGCTTTCATCAACCTCCTAAACCGGTGTGTGAACTCCATCAGTGGCTACGGCGGCAGCGGCAGCAGCAGCAGCAATAACAACACGGACGAACAACTCAGTCCAAACCAGTGACATTCTCGAGGGGGGACCGTACTCAGTAGCCTTACATGGCCACTGCCGCTTGTGGCGAGCCCATTTCTTTACCAGGTCAGGTACATTCGCTTGTGTCTCTATCGCCTCACGAAAAAGTTAGCTTTATTTCAGTAAAGCTTGCAAGTCAGAACAGGGCCAAAAAAACGATGCTAAACTAGTATTTTTTTAATCTGCACGTCGGCGTTTAGCATTTTAACACCACTGAACAAATATTTGTGTTGCTTCGCCTTGTCTTTTTATTCCACAAGCTCGGAAAAATAGATTTACCGGCCGAGCACCTCGTGACATATATTAGGACTTGAAGTGCTTGGCTAGAAGGTCGGTTTGGCTTCGGTTTGTACGGTCGGTCCATCGATGGGCGAAAACTACAATACAACGCATCGGGATAATAAGTGTTTCCGAATTTGAATTCTACAGATTACCTAAAGGCCATACCTCAGGTACTTTTGTTCAAGTGTCAAATTTAATTTGTATATCTTGATATCTTAAATTTAAATAACAAAGCATCTTGAGTATTAACACGACTTAAAGCTCGACGGTCTGGCTTAGTTACAACGGTTCCACGTCGTTCTGCAATCTCGTGGTAACAGCGTGTGCACTTTAATTCTAGACATACACATGTGTGTCCTCTTGTACTGCCTAAACGTATGAGTCGCTTGTATAGCTCGTTATGCTACGTTACATTAGCACGGCTATCTCGTCTAAGGCAAAACGAGATGTTGCACAATTACTGGCTCAGATTCCGGCTGATCCGTGAGCCTTAGGCAATGGGGTATTTCTCTGCTGTTAGCCTTTGTGTACGCTTTGTATGCTTTACATCGCCGACAGAATACCAGGGATGTATGAAAGAGTTTATTATGCATACGCTCTCTCCGACGTGGCAAGGGCGTATGCATATTGTAGTTTATGTAAACTCTGATCACGCGTGCCCCCTATTAGGAAAAAGAATACCGACAAAGTGCGAATAACATGCATATCTCTCATCATGTTCTCAAGGGCACAATAGGTGGGCGGCGTTTTATGTTTTAAGTTGTCACTCATGCAATCGACGCATGATATGATTTGTCTTTGCGTATTGCGTATTTGGATTCTTCCGCTCACGAGTCTACACAGCTAGACGGGACGTATCGCCAACTTGGTGAAATTCTTGGATTGAACACACCAAGTTATGATAGCCATGTACAACGTACCTTGTGTACACGTGCAGACCAGTGTATGCTATTAAATCCTAAAGCTCTCTAGCGAGGTACACATCTAACTGCGCTGGCTCTGCCGTGGTGATCTAAACCTGACTCTGATTGTTTCCACGGGCGGTCCGCAACCCGCTAGCAGGCACACGAAGCGGTTTCTTGACTGCCTATATAAAGGTACTATCAACGAAACCTTTTGGCAGTGTTGCAGCGTCAAACATTCTAGAGATGCCCAACTCACAATATAACTAATGGTTTCTGGCGTGATGCCAAAGTCAGGAAGTAAGCAACCTCTCAGGTAATATATTTGATCCGAGGCTGTTCATATATGAACTGCTGACAGTGATAATAATCTTCTGAGAGGCCTGTGGTAGTAATGATACATTATTTTTTTTAAATATTTATTTGGATATTTAGGACGTTTACAATTTTAAATGTTTTATTAAATGGTAATTTCTTTTAAAATATAGAGTAAGTGATTCTACCTAAATCCTAGACATGTATAATATCAAATGTAATTTTAAACATATATGGTTTAAGTGCTCAGAGTGCTGACGTTAGCGCGTTTTTCGGAATCGAGATGAGTTGCTCCTGTGATTGTTTTTGTATCTTCTCTATGGTTTTAAAAAGTATCTTTTTAATTTTTTTTAACCGTGGGAATAGAAAATGGGCTTACGGCGCTAGATCGGACGAATAGGGGGTTGCGGAAATAATGAAATCAATATTTCCGAAATCAGTAACGATGTTTACGCCGGTGCGTTGTCGCGGTGGAGAGCTTAAGAGTTGTTTATTTAGAGGTCAGGCCTATTGCACCGGACGCTCTCGCAATAAATTTCACAGCAGTATTTCTGATTGACCGTAGTTCAAACTGGCAAACATTCGTGGGAGGGGATTCCTTGTAGTAGAAAAAAACAGTCTAAGGATGAGTGGACTAGGCCGAATTCGGCGATTGTTTAATGCGACATCGTGATTTTTTTAGCGTTGTTTTTTGTGTTATTAACGTCGCGTAGGTTTTTTGTGTTATTTACGTCGAAGATCTTTCCGAACGAGAATTTTCATCGGTCTCATCATGTCAGTCGCGAAACATACGGGACACTGTTTGATCATGATAGACTGTTCGTAACATTTCTCCCACTTTATACCCTCCATATGTTTAACACTTGCAGTGTTAATATCTAGCAGTAAAACGCCGCATTGATTCTGAGGGCCCTTCCACACTCGATCAATACACTACAAACTGCACGTCATGTTTCAGAAATAAAGTTGCTGTTACTGGGGCAACTACCGACGCAAATATAAAAACCAACTGTAGCCGTTCCAATGATTTGCACTCACTTAAGAACGAAACTACTTTCTTGACATAGATATTATAGTTTAATCGAAACCTTTGTGGCAAATACAGTAAAGATAAATTAGTTAACACAATACAAAATACAGCCTGGCGGCTAAATTTCAAGAAACCGACCCAAATAGAGATTTTCTATAGAGAGATCTGTGTATAATTTATCACGCGGCATGCTGCAATTGAACTCAATTACTCTTAAGAACGCGGCCTCATTTTGTCAACAGGCCGAAAGCACAGAAAACTAAAGCCGCTCAGGGCGATTATGCAAGTCCTTTCTTCTTCATACCGCATAGGTAGCTTCGAGGATGCCCTCAGAAATGTAGAAGCAACACAAGCATGTTATGCCGACGACTTAGAATTTCCCGCAGTTTTATCTTTGGGAAAACTTAGAATGATGCCAAGAAACCAACTCGTAATTAGCATCACCAAAACAAGAAGAAATGCGTAGCAAGACCACTGCGGCCATGATTCTAGTGGGAGACGTCACTAACATAGAACTGAGAATAGAGCTGAACTTATTTAAAATAAACATTCTACATATTGTAAGAGCCTGTCGTGCACGCAAGTACTTCTTAATTTATAATGTTAGATCTCAAAAACATAGATAAGATAAACGTTGGGTTTGCCCAAGAACACATCGGAGACGCTTGCATCTCGAGCGCACATAAGTACAAGGTTTAAACAAATGCTCGTATATATAATATATATATATCTATATATATATATATATATATATATATATATATATATATATATATATATATATATATATATACGGCGTTTATTGTTTGAGTTTGGTTCAAAACAATGAAGACAACGAGGCTCGGAGAATTTTGAGAAGCCGAGAATGGCTGATCAACGAATTTACATAAAGTTCAGTGTTAAAAAGCCAAATCATATGTTTTAAAGTGGTGGGAAGGTTAGGAACTTTTATGACCATCAAGCAGTAGCTCCAAAACACTGTGTAAACGTAGTGCCGTCGATTTAGCGACGCACGCAAAGAGATTGGAGATCACCCCCTTTGAGAAGGCTGTCGACATCAATATCAGAAGAAATCGTTAAAAAAGTTTGTGACATCATACTCAACAATCGCCAATTTCTATCCAGGAGATAGCTAAAGAATTAAAGATATCTTGTGGATCAATTGTAAGAATCTCGACCGATATTTTATGCATTAGAAGATTGGCAGCGAAGTTCGTTCCAAAAATGTTGAATTTTCAGCAAATTAACGCCTGTCGGGAAATTCCCAGGAGACATCAGAATAGCGTGGATTGCTTCAGAAAGTGATTATAGAAGACGATTCATGAGCACATGGTTACGACATTGAGACTAAAGCGTTCAAGGAGATAGTCGAGCGAAGAAATCTAGACATAGCAGATCCAACGCCAAGGCCTTTTTGACAGTTGTTTTTCGACTACAAGGAAATCATTGGGAGTTTTGTGTTTCCACGGATAAAATAATTAAACGTCAACGTTTCGAGACTATAAAAATAAATTCGCAGAAGCTATTTTACTCGATTCCGGAAAACGCGTTTATAAATGTTTTTACAAGTGGGAAAGATTAAATAAATATTTTGTGTTTTTTTTATATATTTGTGTCAGAACTTTTCAATCTGCTTATATATATATATATATAGTTATAGCTGCTGTTATAGCAGCTGTTCCCTGCACTGTGAACCAACGTGTTTATTTCTAGATTCGCTGTTTTTAAAGTTTTGCTTGCGCAACGGTTCACCTCGGTGTTTCTGCTGTGCGATCGTGATTTGGTTGACTTGCGTCTCACTTCTGCCAAGTTGATAGGCAATTCGTGCTGAACCCTGGTTTTGTGATTGACTTCTTGTCTGCATTGCGCTTTCCCTTCGCTGTCCTCGTATCCGACTACCACCTTTGACGCAGCATGGATTCCGTGGCATGTCTGTTTTGTAATGAAACGGCCCGAATTGGAATTGGATTCAGCTCAGATCACAGAGTAGTAGTGCGGCGAGACATTGGAAATGATTTCCACGTTTTGCTGGAGTGTTGCAGTCGCTTCTCGTATGTCCAAGAGTTGCAAGCAAAAGAGCCTCCCTCTGCGCCGCAGGCCAACGTATTTCGTTGCAGTGCTTATTTGACAAATATTGCTCATGCCTAACAAATAGAAACTAATTGACGTTCGTGAGGGCCAATTCTATGAGCGCCAACTGGATCTGCGGTCGGCTCGTGATGAGATTAAACAATTGAAATCCAATGCCCGCATGTCGACGGGCCGGCCTTTCGAATTTGGCACGTCCACACTCCAGCATGACGCAGCAAAGCTAACCCGGTCGAGACCAGCTGTGCTGTCGTCTTTCTTCTACCGTCTCCGCTAATATTGTCTCACCACGTTCTGTCTCTACCAACGGCACGTCCGTCTACGTGAGACACGGGAGAGATAAAAAGAGATTTCGCTCGGCCAAGCTCAGTAGAAGCGACGAGAAATCACCTTTGGCACAGCTGATTTTCAAGGTTTTGTTCAGGCAGTGGTACAAGTGATAGAGAACAGAGTGCTTGTGTCTCGTATCGCCATTAGCGTAGTTTTTTTTAGGTGAGAGAGAAAAATGCTTTTACGCACATTCAAAGCGGGTAGTGTGGGACTCGATGCCGATGTTGTTGGCATAATACCCACTAAAAACCTCAAACCTAAATCGCCTCAGGAAGAGGCGAGGAAATGGAACCATTCGTTAATACTACTTCAACCCCTACTTCTTCTTTAGGGTTGCGTGAACAGAGCGCACATCGCGGTCTGCACCAGATATTTCTGTTCAATAATCGTCGCGGCAAAATCCTTTATGATGTGCCAGCTTTGGGTGTCTTGCAGGAGGGTCTGAGCCATTTGTTCACATGTTACCGGGAGTTCCCGATCCAAGAGCCGCGCCAGCTCTGCCCTGTTCGCGCTGAAAGCCGTGCATACTTCGAATGTGTGTTTGGCGTCGTCTTCTTCTCCTGAGTCGCAGAGAATGCATGCTGGCGACGGAGCACGTCCTATGCGATGTATTTTCTGAAGGTGCCGTGGCCCGTCAGAAATTGGGTCAGAGGGTACGACAGTGATCCCTCTCGCCTAGTGAACCACTCTCGGACATCCGGGATAATAGAGCGAGTCCAGAAACCCGGCTGGCCCGCCTGGATCTCCATCCATCTATTGTTTCACGCGTCGAGTGTCTGACGTCGTGCGTCTTCTTTAGAGATAGAGGAGTCCGCACGACGGACTGCGCTCTCCATAACCCGGAGATCCCAAGGGATCTGCCTGGAGAACACTTGGATGGCCGCGGTAGACGCAGTTTTGTTGGCCCTTGCAATTTTGAGGGCCAGCGGCCTCTGCGTTTTATCCAGGAGCCGTCGGCACGTAACCCGCTTAGTCGTACGCTGCCACAGCGGGGCTGCATAGAGCATAATGCTATCTAGTACCGTCGCCAGGAGACACCTCCGATCATCGGAAGCACACCGTGTGCGCGGCAGCAATCTTGAGACTTCTGTAGGAGCTTTGCTGGCCTTTGCAGCCGCGTAGTGCACATGAGGGGTGCCTGTCAAACCAGTATACAGGAGCACTCCTAAGTATTTTGCTTCGCTGGAGAGGGCAATGTTGTGTCCCTCTAAGGTCAAGTTGAGATGGGGAGTGCGCTTCTGTCCGTTTAGAAATATTGCTATTGTTTTGTGTGGAGCCAGGCGAAGTCCGTGCGGGGCGAGCCAGATGGAGATGTCTTGCAAGGCGCCAATTGCTGTCCTCTCCAGCTCCCTGGCATCACGCGACGTAATCACGAAAGCCAGGTCATTCGCATAGGCAATTGATTTAACGTTAGGAGGGTGAGGCAGACGTAGAACATTGTCGCATGCAATGTTCCATAAAGTTGGGCCCAGCACGGAGCCTTGGGGGACCCCTGCGGAAACCCCATTAGCGTTACTGCCACTAAGATATGTACAATATCATTAAACCTAAACTCATCAGCCCCGTTTTATCTATGTGTTGTTGAGGCAGATGAACGCACTGTACTTGACCCAAAATGTTTGCTACACGGCACAGTGGTAAAGCCGTACTTTGGTTGCATTGCGCCCGAGATGATTGAATTTCGGTTCGACGGTGATGCTGTTGACGCTCATCCGTTTCCCACGTCCGCCGGCGGGCAAAAATGTTGACAATTTGAGTTAAATGTCTCTACATGAAGACTAAACAAGTTGGCTAACTAGATGCAATTGAAATATTGGGAAATTATTATTTGTCATATGATATGGTCGTGTTATTAATAGTAGAGACATAGTTTAATGAAAGTATACGTGATGCTGAAATTCGTTTTAGGAAAAAAAAGACAAATATAGGGCGTTTTGTAAAGGTGTAAGTTTGTGTGCTTGTTTCAAATTCGATAGGTGTTATAAACGTTGACGTTAGTTTTTTGGGTGAGAACATTTTTTTGACTTAGTCTCGAGACAAGACGGGTTTCTTAAGCCGATTAATTGTGCCATTATGGGCACCTACCGTTGAATAAACTGGGTATCAGCGTGGTCTAGGGGGCCAACGCGCTAGTCAAGGTTGTCGTCTACTGTTGATCGCAATTTCTTTGAGCGACGCTCAAGGAGAACAGATAATGAACCATATACTGCTGAGACTCAGCAGCCATGCTTGTATGTTTATATAGCTTGCATATACATGCTTATATATACATAGCTTATATATAGACATCCTAACGTGCCCGGCCATCAATGCATTGAAGCTGTACCGCACGGCGACTTCAGGCCCGTAGGGTCGGAAGATTGTATAGAATTAAAAAACAATTTTTCTACCAAATGATGTGGATTTTCTCAAGTAGACTGTTTCGTTATATTGGCCAGACGCATCAAACCGCCTCTCCCGAAAATAGACCGGCAATCTCAATTTATGCTCGCTGACTCTATGGAATCGAAATTCAGAGCCTGCTGTTTGGCAAATGGGTTATTCCAGCTAATGAACAGCCTACTCATGCGTCTCTGTCTATAGTTGATCTTCTTCTCACCACTGAGTTGGATAACATTTAAACTACGGCCATTGTCCTTCCTCCCATAAAATATGATCACCATACCATATTTTATGATATTGTACTTGTTTTTTTCTGTGATATAATGCCGTCGAACGTTCGGTTCTAATATAAAAGAATGGATGCCGCTCCCAATGCGAGTCATCTAAATGGCCTTAGCTGGGCTTGCTTTTTTGTTGACTGTCCGACTGTAAATGTCATATACACCAAATTTGGTGACTATTGTTTAATTTTATTGAAAACGTTTGCTCGTGTGGTTATGCAGTGTGGTCTTATTAAGAACATTAAGGTTTACAAAAATCGTTGCCCAGAAACTAAGCTCGTTAAGAACTGCATCTCAATTTCTTGAACATAGTCTAGTGAAGGTGACTAAACGACTTCGTTTTTACCTGAGACCAGACTAAGCATTAAGGACTCTCGCTTGCTTCTTCAACTAATCGACTGAAGGAAACTAAATCTTTTGCCCCATCATATTAGGTCATAGGATGGCCCCTACTTATTCACAAAAAGCAGAACTTCTCGCTGATTATGTTTCTATCCTGATCTGTACGTCCGGTCCAAATATCTTAGTTTGCGTTCTCTTTTAGCCGAGCCACTGAGACTCATCTTTGAATATATTAAGAAGACGGCGTTGTGCACGATTTTTTCAGACTCAGCCTTATCGTCCTTGTCGAAATAGAGAAGAAAACGATTGCTGAGAGCTACTGGTTTGTTTAGCAATTGCTCTATACCACACTGCAGTTTTTAGAAGCTTTTTGTTTAATCACGCTAATAATGTCAGCGCTTTGAACTGCTCACATGGCCATGCCCACGGCTTTAACATCCATTAGTATACGCGTATACAGCTTTTGGAAATAACCCAGGACTAGACTGTGTTCATAGAACTAGCTCGTTCATAGCTGGAAGAACATTTCACTAGATTTATTTTGACCAAAAGAGCGCATACGATAAACTAGATCATTTATTTCAGCTCTGCAGATTGGCACGTTTAGGTATTCGTATCTATACAGTGCCTGTATTATGTGATGTGGCCCAGGGGGTGTTGCTCGATAGTGTTCTGTGCGTCTATGACACGTTTCTGGAAGCGCGTTAGGTTGAGGTGCTCTTAAAGCATGCCAGTTGATGCTGTCCCAGTACAGACTCACTTTTGGCAGATGGCCAAATAAGCGCATGCAAATTTAAATAGCACCCGCCTGTGTGGCGATTAGTTATGTGCCACAGGGCTCCCTATTAGGACCAGTCCTCTGGAGCATTGCAATGGCGTAGTAAAGCTGGAAAGTCCTTGATGGTGACAACGATTGCCTATGCGGGTGACGTGGCACTGGTAATGACAGGACGAAACGAGAAAGAACTTGAAGAAAGGCCAGTGAGGCTCTCCAAAGTGTAAAATGTCAAATAGAAGGCCACCATTTGAGACAGGCGAAACATAGGACGAAGGCAATCCTCCTCTGCGGAATGAACATAATGCGACATCAGGTGATAGGACATAGAACGAAGGAGCTGCCAAGAACGGAGCGGTAGGTATAACATTGGGATGTAATGCGAGTTCAGTCACGCCTGTTGTTCACGCCTCACGTGATATTTGTTTTGAAACGAGCTGCGGCAAAAACCAAAGATATAGGCAAGGTTGTACCCCGTGTAGGAGAAGCAGGAGAAGGCAGCATCTGCTTTAAGTCAACTTATAAAATGTAAATTACTAGGACACTTGTTTGATAAACGTTCCAATAACCTAAATTCAGCCAGCGATCCATTAATCCAAATATCGTTGCCCGTTTTAAGTTCGTAAACTAGTTGTTTGCTTAGCGGACGTCCATATGAGCGCATGAAATATCAAGTAGCACCCGCCAATTTGACAATTAGTTGCGTTCTCCTACGAAGTGCGAAAACATTTGTGGTGTCGTAGACCAGAAAAACTCAGGTCCTATTCACTATTGTAACGGCTGCCGCATATTTGGAGCGCATTACCTGGCCTCACAAGATCACTCACCTCTGCAAATGTTTGTGTGGAAACAAAAAAAATATCTTGCTTCCGGCTCTGGTATTACAGACTGATGAGAATATTGGCAGGCGTTGCAGAATGAAGATCTGTAGGGTTGTAAACAGATTCATGGGTTTTAGGCACCACCGTACTGAAGATGTGCAATATTTTTGTTTTGAGTGCATTTCGTTGCTACAGTGCTGCCGACGAGCTGGATTTCCCGTTTCCCTGTACTGTGGCTACTGTGCACGCACGTGTATGCATTACCATGTTCTTCTATGAATCACTCTGTTTTTATTAAATCGCATTATTTTGGCAAACACACAAGTATTTGTAATGCAGTTTTACAAATACACCATGTTCTGAATCTGAAATATATAAATATCACGCACGCAAACGGATAAATTAAACATAGGGTTGTGCCGGCGAGCTACAGCGAGGGTTTAAGGTATGTCGTCAACGCACAGGTGCGGTCACCGCGATTGTTGCATGTGCATAGCAATTCAGCGCGTGGCGTGGTGAATTGCGGCAGGTAGCGACCCCGACTTGACTACCTGATAGGCGGTGGAAAGCAGCGCATAAAAGACCTTAAAAGGCATTACCATAATATATATATATATATCTTTAAACACATACTATACGCCGCTTCTTTCAGATGACAATTATATGCAAGGTTCAGGTGCCCTTAACGCGCTACAATTAAAACGTATTGCTTCTATTACTAGAATCAATAAATTTAAACACGACAATTTCTTGCAAATATTTTCAAGAACCTTATTTAAACTAACATATGTTTTTAGTTAGAGCCAATTGCTTGCCAGAAGAGTCCAGAAAGGTTTTACTCGCATATTTTCGCTAGGTTAAAGCGTCAAAGGCTATATTATTCCTCTACCGCCAATCTTGAAGTTATACAAACAGGCAAAATTTAGAGTGTACAAAGAACTAAACGCGGGCGCACCGTCATGACCGATCAAGTGAATTGGGTAATATGGCTATAGCATTTATACAGTTTTCGTAGAAATTTGTTAGACAACTATGCCATTCTCATTTTCCTATATTGTACTAAGTAGTTGTATTAAGGCAGTGTCAAGTACTAGTTAAATTATCCGTGATATAAATATCGGCGTTTTCGGCATTGCATTACTCCATGAAACCTACTTCAAGTCAACGAAATTAGGCGGTTTCTACTCATAACCGCACTAGCGGTTCTTTGATTAAGAAAATAGGGAAGCTTTTTAGCTGTTATAACATGATGTGCATGAGTGATTCCACTACCTTCAACGAAGTCAAAAGGAATCCGATTTAATTCTGCTTTAATTAGTTCTGCTTTAATTATAAAAAATAACATTTTAGGATTATTTAAGTTAAAGAAACTTTTTATTTTGAAAATAAAAGTTGTGTGTCAGTGTTGAGTGTCCCATTTCCTCTGACCCTAAGTTACCAATGAGTCCGATTATTTCCAAGTTAAAGATACGTGCTCCCACATCAAACTTTTTTTTATATCAGGCCAGCTATTTTGTTTGCTTTAGGTTATTGAGACATTAAAAATGCATCTCTCAGATGCGGATAAACACAGGTATATTCCGGACGTTCTACCTCAGCACAGAGTGATACCAAAGGTTCAGAAAGCCCACAAGTCTCTTATGGGCACACTACTCCGCCTCATGGACTAGCAAGTTCAATTCGGCAGGGGTCACGGGTTCGTCGCTCTCGAGGCTGGCCGACCTTTTTTTGTTCTGGAAAGTTTCGGGAATGCATGATGCACATGCGCCACTAGCAGCCTGCGTGACTAGTGTGAGATCACAAACCTACGAAACCCGTATTCCTCCCCACCTCCCCAGGCTCGGTATTACTTTGGCATTACTTCGAAGCCGTGGGAGAGGCGAGAATTTGACCCGGATTATCGACGATGATGAGATCTCTGCAAGAGGCGTTGCTGTTCCTGATGTAGCCACTTTCCGTCATGCACAAGCTCAAAGGGCTTGCCTTATATTGATAAGTTACGTGTACAACAGACCTTACGGGCTTTCCAGAACCCAGCGGGCGGTCGGACTCTAACAGGGCTTTCTGCCTAACTTGCGAACTTTTGTTTACAAAGAGAGACCTGCTTCTACATATAACGACCAGACACGAAGAGGTCCCCCGTAGCAATGAGGGCGAGTCATAACCCTCCCTTAGATTTCCTTTGGGGCACTGGCCATGGCTTGCTGTTCGGCCGCGGCCTTCTCGTTCTGCTCGTTAAATTCTACGACATCTATTTCATTGCTCGCTAGTTTCCTTTACAGCTTGTCGCTTTTGTATCCTAGCCCTAAGGAGGTAAAGATAGTAGGGGCGTGCTGTAGAAATTCATCTGTGAATCCCGCCGTTATATACGTAGGATTAGCAAAATGACGCCTTACAGTCACGGGCGACAATCGTCCTGTCCTCAGTGGTAGAATTTCTAGTTGTGTGTGTTTTTTACATAGGCGGTCGTTTGCCCGATTTTAGGGCAGTTTAAGCACGTGTTGAGTGTAACCCATTCCTATAGCTATCACTCTCTTCAACAAAAATTCTGCGAGTGTTGCTCGTGAAATTTCGTTTTCTCGCTTTTTGTTTAAATAATGACTCATCTTTCGAGTAGTTAAATACAATCTTACGAATTAGATAACGATGCATTTGGCTATTTTTACGAACATCTCCTCATCATACCTATAAACCCAAGGCGGCTGGGTAGCACACAGGAAACGCTGGCTCCTGAAGTGATTCAGTGGATTTTCCTGTCGCCTTGGCTCAACAGGCATAATGAGGATTGACCCTTGAATAGCCAAATACCTTGTGACCTAACTAGTGACGCACATGAATGGATTAACAAGATTCCCATAAAGTGCCCACGCACTGCCAGTTGCCTATATTTTTAATTGAGAGCTTCCCTGAGTATTCTGGTAGACTCATAAAACTTAGGTAACTTGCGAATATTTTTTATAAACTGCGCTGTCAGAAACGGGCTGATTCCATGAAGGACAACATTTCTGTGGGGCTGCCTGGTGTTGACCCCTCCCCACCGTCTTCTGTCTAGACGTTTGCAAAGTTTGTGCTGCTACCAGGACTTGCTCTGTAGCTCTTAAGATGATGCCCCTCCCTTACGAGTAATGGCCAATCCTATTTTTACCCCGACCTACATAAGAAGACACAATTGGTCGCACACGCTGGTCTGATTTTGACTGAAATGTGTTTTTTTCTGCTTTTTCCATGGCGTTGTCCTTCTAGACATTGTATCGACTCTGCAACCTATTTTTCTGCAGAAAACCTCCAGTGCATTACTTAACGATGGTACCCACTGCGAAGAATTCTGCAATGTCATGAGGTTCTGGCAGCCAGTGTCGTATGCTTTGCCACTGCCTTGAAAAGCTAATCCTAGTATGCTTATCAATATAACAGTCGCCTGAGCGTCTTGCTTTTCCTTGGATTCGAGTTCTTCTGGGCTTTCTAGCTCTAGCTAGACGCTGTTTCATAGGATTGCGACTAATCTTAAACGTAGATAGGCCGCTTTTTCCGCCATATGAAACTGTCCTAAGAGGTTCTCAAGCAGAACCCCTCAGGATTTTTGTAGTGGTCAATACTCTGACCTTGCGTAAGAAAATAATGCTGCCCGTAGAGCGACAAGTGGTTTTATACACATATAGCGGTCACTCCGCCTTTTTAAGGTCAATAAGGTCATCGAGTAACGCCGTTTCGGTTATCTGTTCCTTGATGTGTTTTGTCTTGGCTATCTCGATCTGTCTTTTTACGCTTTCTTTGGCAGGCTTTCTATCTTAAATCTTACACGTGCGGCCTAGAGCTTAGAGTCTAACCTTTCTTGTTTGCGGTGGGCTCCGTCTTCTCCGTTTACGTCGCGTCGCCGACTTCCCGTCGCACATGTTTTTTGGGCTAACTCTCAGTCAACATTATATAATACGGAATTATAGAGTGCTTCACAAGCCGAATCCTAGTAAATGCAAATATTCAACGGCGGGGACCCGTGTGGGTTCTGCCACAGATAAGCGGGTAACTTTATCTGGTTCCGCACAAAGGTAGAAGTTCTGTTTATTTAGCTCCTGCATAAGTACGTTGTGCTCGTGTATATTTGATACCGTCGCTCAATGCGCGCGGGTTGATATAAAACGTAAGATCACTCGTTCTGACATTACTGGTTTGAGACCTATATATTTGGAAAGACTTAGAAAGACGTATGATCTTTGCGAACTTTGATCTGGCAATATTTGACATACTATTTTACTGTCTCGAGTCAATCTAGCACACACGTAGCCTGTTTTGAGAAAGGTTCTTTTGTTTGTTACCTTTGTTGCTGCTAGACGAGTCTATTACGAGAGTACTAGAGTTGATATTGAGGGTTCACCCACACTGACTGTCGATTGGTTGAATTTAATCGGATTTTTAACGATGCAGCTGTTAGTGATGGTTCCCAAGTGAAAAACTCTCTCTCGTTCTTTTTGTCACCGCTTAAGAGGTCCATTTGTAAATCACGGTTTGGTGCCGGTGCGATTCATCGGTTCTACAAGTATCAAATTGGCCCTTTTCCCTTAATCTGAGTCCTATAAATAACTGCCTGAAGATTGAGAGACTGCCTGAGTACCAAAATGCACGTGACCATTTGTATTAAATGTCACTGGACAGCATCGTACTTGTTTAGGAGATGCGACTTCGTATATCTACATACAACAATGATTTTTGCGTTCTACGTTTACTTGTGCAATGATTTAATTTCAAACATGCGTTTATTTTTATGCTAACCGATATTTGCATTTGTCGATCGACGATACATTCTTACATTGACCACTCAGAGAAATGTCCTTAGTAAATATACATGAATTTACTCTCGCCGAGATTACACCACAGGTGTTACTGCCGCCTCAGACGCAAAATTATTTCTATCGTCGTGTGTTTTCGACAAGGTTTGCTCACCTCTAGTTGGAAGTGTTGATGGCTTTTGTTCTAGGTACTAGGATACAGTTACATGTACATACGTTAAGTACATAGAAACATGAGTATCTATTTTAAGTACATGCAAACATAAGTACCTATGTTGAGAGCATATAAACATAAGTGCATACGTTGAGTGCATATAAGCAGATATGCCACTTTTGGCATATCTGCTGCCATGTTTGAGTGTAAAAACAAACCGTGGGTGGTAAGATTGGCTTCGGGCGGCTTCTCTACTAATAAAAAATAATTAGTCAACTCGTGATGAAGCAGTGCAAATTCATATGTGGATATGGAGGCAGCCTGACACTTTTGCCTCACGTTGGTAGCCAAAATACATGTTTAGCTTGTAGTCTAAACCGCGCGCGTTATAACTGCGCGTGCTTGATATAAAGTAAAGCATTCCATTCATTTTGTAGAAGGTTGTGCGATCCTAAATTTTGAAATAAAATCAACATGCCACGCCCGCGGAAGCCGTGGGGTAAGATGTGTTGAAATCAGAAGTTCGGAAAGTCGATTATGAAGACCACTGGTGTTTGGAGAAGGGTAAACGCTCGGCTAAACAGGACCCGGGTTAAAGTCAAGTCAAGCGGTACGCCACTGTCCACTAAAGAACTTGCACAACTACTGAGTTGCTCTGCTATCACAGTCCACCGGTGTTTTTAACTCTGAAAAGTAAGAAGTGGCGAGTTTATATATGATAGGATGTGTCGGCTCGTCTATGTTATCGAACTCAGAATTAGACTCAAATTAAGTAAACAAATTACTTTTTTAAAACAAATATAATTGAAACAAGTTACTTTGCCATTAAAAAAAACGTAACGGGAAAGTAAAAAACAACTTTAAAGATACCAGCAGGAGAATTCAAGAAATCGACAAGACTTAAGGTACGGGCTAATACAGTTCGCGAGCCTGTTCGACATATCATTCAGGCTACATAGCACGCAACTGCAACAAGCTCTGAGCCTCTCCCCTTATGAGCCACTGGGTGCAAAGAGGTATGTACAACTCTAGTTTATCGAGCGGGCTAACAGAATGCTCTATATATATATATATATATATTTCATAGTGCAACATATATAAACAGCAGATCTGCCAACGCTTAAATGATTTGTCTTTAGTCCTATTTAGCTGTACTACATAAAAACGTATCTTTAAGAAATTGCGCTATTAGACAGTCTTTTTCTCTAGGCCAACACATGTGGTTCAGGTCATTGTTGTTAATGCCATTTAGCCGATAAGCAATATCTTCCCCTAAACACGCTGCAATCAAGTTTGTATTTGATTCGAGTTTATCTTTGCTTTTTCCCCGTTGCCCTTCTAAGCGGCGACGCGATGGGTGTCATGATACGCTTTCGTCGTTTGGCTTACACTTATAATATTTTACAGTCAGAGCCCACTTTGGTCACGCCATTAACAAAGCAGACACCAAATTCGAATCGAAACGCACGAAATGGCACACGTTGCAGTCTGTACGATTGATTTCCTTTCGTAGGCTTTTAGGTGCCAGAGTCGAAGGCCTGGGTGATGATAGGGGCAGCCGAGAGACGAAAACCGACGATAACAGAAACAAAAACGCAACAACGTGGTAATCCATCACGCTGTGGCACGTGTTGGCGAACCGCTTCCCGACGACGGTCTCTCAAACCGAAAAAAAACGAGATCCCATTCCTTGTAGCTGAGTTGTTGTTGTTGCTGCTGTTGTAGTCGCTTCGTCGGCTAAACGCTTAAGCGAGACTTTTCGTAACGGTACTACTTGCTCACGCTATTGGACCATGATCTGCTTGCTGCATCGTTCTCGGCACGTCGAAGGAGTTGGCAACGAAGCAGGATTCATTTATTTTTCACCACCACCGCCAATACTCTCGCGACTGCCGGAGTTGCTGCAGTTACTGCCACTGACGACGAACTCCTTCCTATCCAAAGCCCGCCCGTCTCTTCTCCGTCGCTCTCGCCTTCGCATTTGCAGCGCACACAGCCGCGACCGGTGGTCTGTCTACCACTGTTTTGATGTGATTGAACTGCAGTCGTTACCGGAAATCGATCAAACTTTGACATCGTTGCAACTTCGGGCGGGATGGGAGGGGCTTCCCATCCGCCCTCGCCTAGCAAACTTCTTTGATCCGGCGACCGGGAACCAAAGATTCTTTTACTCTTTCCTGCCCCCCGTTTCTCGATTGCTTCTTCTGGTGTGTACCACATTTGTCATCACAGGCAGCAGCAGCAGCAGCTGCTGCACCGACAGCATTAAACGTCATTGTTGTTGCTGCTGCTCGGCGTTCAATAACACCAATCTCATTGAGCCAACACTCGCACTGAGCAAAGGCGCCGTGGTCTACTAGCGAGCGCTGTTAGTTAGGCATCTGTCACGTTCGGAATTGGAATGTACGATATTTCGTGTAGCCGTGCCGCGCTTGAATGAAGTGAAGAGTGACGGTCACATGACTGAGCACCAATTACGTGAGAACAATTTGAATGTACGTGGCCTAGTTGGCTTTTTATATTATGGGGACACACATATATGTATATATATGTATATATATATATATATATATATATATATATATATATATATATATAGAAACAGGGTGCTCCAGAAATAGTGCGCCAAGCTTTGGGGTTTGGTACAACTCGGCGAGAAAATATTTTTTTCCTATGGAACGAGGGGGCGGAAATGTCTTATCTTGGAGTGAGAGTACTAAAACTGGGCGTATCAAGCTTTTGGTAGCTATTTCAACGGATGAGTCAATCTTATCCCTTGACATAGCTACCAAATATGCGAGTCCCAGTCAGCTTATTAAGCAACCGAACCTGCGTGCTTAGATGAAAAAGTACATCTGCTGAATAGCATCCAACGTTAGCTTACAAAAGAAGAAAACGCTATATTGAAGAAAATTTTCAAGAACTGAAAATCTGCAATTTCTACATTTTGGCTTTCACGCTTATTTTTCTTTTTGAATTATGCCTATATTAACTACTGCGCCAAACTGATCAGCCCCTCACGCAAACCAGCAGGAGACGCGTGAACGACATTCTTCAGGCAACCCCAAAAGAAAAATTCGAGACCTGAAAGGTAGAGAGACCCTGAATCACTGATTCGGGAAGGTCACGTTCAAGTCGCGAATACCTTGTTGAACTTGTGCAACAGACCTGACAAAATTACCTTTAAAAGTGTGCAATACGCTTCTCGACTTAATCTCTTAGGACCTATAATGTGCTTATTCACTATGCCGGCCCAGAAGTTCGCGAAGAAGCGAACCTGGTGTGCATGCAGGCGTGTCAGGTGCTTTCCCTAGCCCATAGAGAAATATTTGCATGAAATACACCCTTTTTTGTAAACAAAACCTTTTTCGCAGTGTGCACAAGTGCTGGAAACCCCTCATTAATTCCGTCTTGCCGCAAAAGCCAGCGACAGTAATAAACATATAGCTGATAACTTATGGGCTCCCAAAACTTGAGCTCTCTGAAACCAGTACGGATGCAGCTAACCCTACTAGATCTGGCGTTCATGTCGTCCGTGGGCGTCCGGCGTCGTAGCCGGAGACGACCGTGAACTGATCCAGTTTGACAAAGCTGATGGTGTAATCTCGTAAACGTGTCACGATGAGGTAGGCGCCTATTTGGAAAACGCTCCACGTACAACTGACGCGCTTACCGTCTTCTATCGTACACAAAATGCATGTCAGCTTTATCGGCGTTTGTGAACCGATCCACCACAATACATTTATTAGAGTCTGCATCTTGTAAAGATATCTTATCGTATACACAAGTCAGTCCAATCCTTTAAATAATATGAGCTGCGTACTGTACGCTAAGTAGCCACAATATAGTTCTTAAACGACACCATACTAAAGTTAATGTAGTAGCGCTCGGTTATAAGTTCAGCTACAAGGAGAAACTGCAACTGTAAGTCACGTGCCACGTTCGTTTGCTTCTCACACTCAATAGAGTAGCGCCTGTTCAATATCAGTATTAATTTTGTGGATGAATAGACGAAGAAGTCGCACAAGTGATTTATTTGATAAATCGAGTCGAAATACTGACGTATGTGTTTGCATTTAGTTTGATGTGCATGTCACAAAACTTGTGGTACTTTTTAAGTTCAGCTCGTAGCACCATGGACTATGGTACCAAAATGATCGTATCATTTGAAAATAATAGTTACTATGAGCGTAATGTATAAAACGTAATTTAGCATGAAAGTCAAAACATAAGAATTGAAGAAAAGTTTCATTTCTTGCAAATAATCTCCACAACAACATGTTTTTTTATTTTAAGCTAATTCGATGCCGTCTAACAGATGCCTTTTCTGTTCAAACAGGCAGATATAAATGGATTATCGGTATGGTAACTGGGGCTCATGCAATGGTAGATTTGGTAAAGATATGTTAGAATAAACAGCTTAAACGAATTTTGATAATTTCGCTCTCACTTTAAACGAAGATGTTTCCGCCTTCTGGTTCGATTGGAATTAGATATTTTCTCTCTCCGTCCGTCTGTTAATGGGGGGCGGGGCATTTTAAAGCTAGTTCTTTTACTCTTTAGCCCCAGAGAATCTGTCTGGAGAGAATTTGGGTGGTTATTGTACAAGCCGGCGACTTGCCCGTGCGATGTTAAATCCTACAGGTTTTTGAGTCTCCTTAAGGAGGCGACGTGTTGTAGCCTTGAAAGTCGTACGCCGCCATAAAGGTGTGGCATAAAGCATGATGCTATCTACTACTAATGCTACGAGACAACACCGAGAGTTGGGTACATTTATGGTTCGCGGGAGGATTTTACGGATAAGGTGTTCTTGTGAGAGCCGTATCTAGAATCACGCCCAGGTACTCAACTTGAAATACTTAACTTAAGGCGCTATTGGGTGTCCTTCCAGGCGTAAGTTTTAACACTGTAGAGGGACCTTGAGGTCGTCTAAAATAACTAATTCTGCTTTTTGTTCGGCCAATTCGAGACCTAGCGCGTGGATGTATTGTCGAATATCTGCCAGGATTCAGCTCCTTTGAGCAGAGCCTTGACGGGCGCTAACGATCAGTGCCAGATCTTTCGTGTAGGCGATAGAATTGACCTCCGAGGGATGTGGCAGTCCAAGTACTCCATCGTAGGTTATATTGGAGAGGGTTGGTGCCAGTACGGACCCTTGGGGGACCCCGGCTGTGACTGCATAGTCTAAACTTTTGTAGGTAGATTCTCGATTGTTTAGTTACTATGCAGGAATACACTGTAAGTAGAGAGACACGCCTTTGTTTACAAGTATTTTTTATAGCGTCCTATGAAAGCGTATTAAATTTTTTTTGACATCCAGTAGGATGGCCAGGCAATGCAACAGGTTTTCTCTCGACGCATTGATCTGTATTTTAGCTATGTTTAGAACTTTGCTAATAGCATATGTGTAGAGTGTCGGGCTTAGAAACCGAGCTGGTTTTCCGACAGCGTATTTTTGTTACTATTCAGTTGCTGACAATACGCAAAGCCGCCCTCGATGGGCAGGAGAGCATACTAATAGGTCGGTATGCTGAGGATTCTGTTTGTCGTGTACCGGATCTTTTCCATAAGGACCAAACATGCCGTTTTCTAAGGCTTATGATAGTGTCCTATGGTGGGCGTTTTATTTATCAAAATAGAGATAATTCTTGAGGTATTCTTGATGCGTACTGCTTGCGGGGGGGCTCGGGTCTTTATCGGAAGAGCACAATTAAAGCAAAATCCACGCGTTGGAAAGTCTTATTTAATATAAGTAGTGACGTTTTGAGAGGTTGTGTGCGGTCACAAGGAGTTATTGCTGAAGAAGGTCCACGTAGAAGTGCAACAATTCCGAACATAGTCTAAAAATTCCACCCATACCAAATAGCGAAATGAAACGTGAGCAAAATTTCCTATATAAACAAAATTTAGACAACATCTCTTCTACGGTGCTCTAAAGTAGTTACTTAAATGTAACCAAAGAAGTTACACACATACCGGGGAGAGTTCGAGCGTGGCTGGTTGCAAAAATATTTGTTTATAATCTATTCGACAACAGATTCAATGCCTCATATAAATGATTATCCTATAGGTTTAATTCAAACTGTTCCGGAACACTCCACGCAACCGTTACTGTCCTTAGAAGTTTCGAGACAGACGACGTGTCGTATTTTAATACCATGAAGCCCCAGTGCTCCAAGAAAAGTATTGAAAATAAAAAAATTTAATCCATAAATTAAGCTAATACATTATGTAAGACTGCTTAAAAATGTTTGAAACGATTAATACATTATTGATTATTATCACTTATATATATATATATATATAATATATATATATAATATATATATATATATATATATATATATATTCTATATATATTATATATATATATATATATATATTATATATATATATATATATATATATATATATATAATATATATTATATATATATATATATATATATTAATTAACACGGGTGCTAAATCATATATATATAAATATCGTTCTGTACCCCGGGTTCTATTGATCGATCCCTTTCATCATGGAATAAATTAGAGTCGATGTGTTCCATGAATACCTTGATAGCTCCGACCTTCTGGTCGTAAATCACCATGGATTTACCAAGAAGATGTAACCCAAGCTAAATTGGCCACGACTGGGCAATTGCAAACTAGATTACTGCGATGTTTTTCATCGCATTTATTTGATCTACTCACGTGCTTTTGACCCCCAAGTTCTATGTTGTTTCAGCTCATTTTCCCTTTTAATTAGCGCCGTACTGATGACCGTTTCGGATGCTTTCTCCAAGTTCTCATGAATAAAAACTATATTTATTAAAATTACATTTAAGTGTTACAGCGAGATGTAATTAACTATCAACACTAGGGCTTGTGGGGAGCGCTACCAGTCGAGCTTATCCTCGAGGCAGCCCCTCATTGTGCCCATTATTGCTGCCGCATTGCCGCGTTGAACTGCCAGCGATAGTCGCTGAAGTAGAAACTCAAGTGCTCTTTTTTCCCCTGTCGCCAGTTCAATTTGTTTGCCAATCTTCTGTAAAAGCGACCATGCCTCAGGGCCGGGCCCCCCGAGTGTCTCGAATACTAGCGGCACGAAAATGAACTCGTTGGCGAGCTGGGCATATTTGTTGGTCTTTAGACGCTCAGCCTTGCGTGCTGCGGAGCCAGCGGAAGATGCACTGGCCTCCAGGTTCGACGGGGCGAGCGTGTCGGTGATAGTCGCATCCCAAACAAGCGCCTTTCCCCTTTCAAAGGGATGTCTACCTGTGTTTCCACACGGACACCGGTGTTCCTCGGTTAGCCTTGTCCCCAACCTAAAACCAATGCACAGACGAAAGCTTTCATGATCTAGTAAAGTGCCTAGGTTTGAGGAGGGGATGGCTTGAGCCATTTGCTAGCTCCTTTCTGGACGACCGCACGTAGTAGGGCTTTGTCTGCCCGTGGTTAGTGCGTCAGAGAGCAAGCGCTGGTACTTCATGGAGACGATGAGGTCGTCATAGGACCTCTGCAGGTGTTTGTTTGTCTTCGGGAGTAGGCCTGCGAGGTTCTTGAACTTCGTATCCGCAACTTCTTTGGTGTCCTGGAAAGCCTGCAGGGCCATGGGTGGGCTGTTGTGCCGAACAGTGCTCTCTGAGGCGTGTAATGATGAAGCGTGGCAGCTCGCTGCTAGGTCTGCTGTAGAACGAATCTCCAGGCCTCCGAATCTAAGGGGGAGAGCAGCTTGAGCCCAGTTGTTGTCGGCCAGAGTAAGATTTAGAAGGTCACTAAGGCTGATCCTTAGGCTTTCGTCCAGGTCCCGAAGAAGATCTTGGTTTGGTCCGACGTCCGTGCTGCGGAGGATATGGACGATTCTTGCTGAGCCCAGGAACGATTTCAATAGGTGATACGCGCTTGTTGGGGACTGAGCAGGTTTAGCCGGGTTAGGCGGGAGCGGAGGCTTTCTATTTTACCTGCGAGTTCCGGACGAATGGCGACAGACCCCACTGGGGACCCCAGGAGCGTCATGTCTGCTGCCTCGACGAGTTTGCACCCGGGAAGAAGAGCCTCCAAGGCGGATAGGTTAGGGTGACCTTTGTAGATAAGCTCGCACTTCTCGGAGTTGAGCTCAAGCCCGCTCTTCAGTCCGAAGTCAGCAACTCTCTTGATGTCTGCTAGTACTACAGGTGCTTCTCCTCCAATAGTGCCGTCGTCTAGGTACCAGAGGTTTAAGGGAGACTGGATAGAGTCGACCAGTTCCTTAATGGCTAAGCAAAACAGTGGCGGACCAAGGGGGTCTCCCTGTTGTAGAGAACTGTCTTCAGTACGTGGTCACGACGGATCTGGTTATAAAGGCGTTCTTGAAATCGAGTTTGGCGACTACGAAATTGTTGGGTGCGCTGGCGACGAAAGCTCTTGTAGTGTGGACTGCGGCTTCGATGCCGTTGGGCGTATTGAAGCCAAGCTGGTGAGCTCCAAGCTTCTCGCGCACCAAATCTGCTCCTAGTTTCACTGTGATCTTTGCGCAATTCTGCGGAAAACTGAAGAGATGACGATTGGGCGAAGCGATCCACTCGGCTTTTTTATTGCGACGAGGCGTCCCCCCAAAAAGAATAGGGCGGATGACCTCAGGAACTGTTCCACTTCTGATGCTGTCCACCACTTTTCCTAGGTCACGCAGTAAACGGCTGGCAATATTTGCGTTAGTTGTGGCAAGGAGGTCTCTGAGATGGCGCGGCCGCCCAAGCCGTCCATACCTGCAGTGGACCCCGCCGGAAAGGTCCACACAGCCTCGCGGAGCAGTTCTGCACTGGTGATAGGTGGATCGGCGTACGGTGGTCTTGAGGCAGGTCGAGGTCGGCCGGTTCTCTAGGATGTTTTGAAGTCATTTCCGTGTACGCATCGGCCCTGCGCAGGACCGGGCTCCCCACAGAAAGCAAAGCTCTTGCGGCGCCTCCGATGTCCACCTTCGCCTAGCAGCTTAGTTGCTCGCCTGGCGGCAGCTTCATCGTCCATTACGTGCTTGCTCCGATGCGGCCCTTGGGACCGATTCGGATGGGGGCTCACGGCCTGATCTGTGGGTCCTCGATTCTGTCTCTGATGAATGTAGCCCAAGTGAGATTGTTCCGCTTTCGGGATGGGGTTCTAAGCACTGTATGCGCAAACAACAGTAGGTTGGCCCAGCTGCGTGTGTCGTTGTTAAAGTGCACTAGAGAAAGTGTGTCGGCCAGCGCTGCGGCCACTGCAGGCCGGGGCGCTTTTGGGGATTGTGTCTAGTTGTTTGTTTGCCTTTGTGTACTCGACGAGTTTGTTGCGCAGGTGGGTGCCACCGACGTCGTCGACGGGGTAGCTGGCGG
>QVRM01003661.1:0-34176 GCA_003439945.1 Dermanyssus gallinae
GCAATGTACTGTCTTTGTGTATACATTATACGTAGTAACTCTAGCTAAAAGCAGTGCTCCTCTGTACAAGTAGCCACGATGAATGCGTTCTATGTTTTCTGCATTACATTTAGCGGTTGCTTTGTAAAGCTCGTTTGCACTTGTTCGAGCGGAAGGTGGGCGTTCACGTGAAGCCTCCCCACACGTTTGCTTTTCTCCCGAATGATATATTTTAACGTGTTTTTCACGTCTGTAAGCATGTGATAAGCGACCTAGATCCATAGCTGTTCTCGGTGCATATGGATAGTTTAATGCTGCGTTGTTCGCGTTCAAATCACGGCTAATGTTTTCGTTTCTTGCTCGGCTTTTGCCAGCCTGCACCTTGATGAATGGCCCAGCAGAGTAGCCTACCTTTTATACGAGCTGTTTTAGTACGCTGGAATTAGCCAAGCCGTTAAACGCATCGTTTTGGGCTATTCTAGGTGTACAGTGCGTTCTGGTAGGCTCTGCCAGCGTGATTTTGCAGTGTCTCCTATGAGCTCGATTCACCTCACGAACGATGGCGGACTCATTTTATTTTCGGCCCTTACTAACTAACGGGCACCACTCTATTATACGAAGCTTTACAGTGGTGAACGTCGATAAAAATGCGACTATACACCGAGAAAACGTTATAAGACACAAACAACCTCTCAACTCAACTGGCAATTGTCAATTTCGAATCAATGTTGGAGTCTCTAATTCAAACAAATATTTTTCTCACTTCTAATGTAAGTCACTTTTACGCAATGTAATGCAGCACGTCGGCTAGACTGGATGTTTAGCGCATATCCAATATACACTTTTTAAAACCCAGCATATTGTTATTCATCAATGCATATTACAATTTTGTCTAAATGAACGTGTTCATTTTCAGCCTAGGACAACCCTGGCCGGCACCCTTTCGGCAAGCGATCCCAGAATTAAAATCGCGTTGCCCCGCTGGACGTCAAACGAACGTCTCTGGCGTAAAAATTGTGCAGCTCTCTTCTCCCTAGTAGTTTTCTTCAAACGCGTGCCCCAATTTAGTAAGTAGTTTCTCTGTCAGGGGGGCCGGTCCCAAGGTCTCGAAGGCTACTGGGGCTGAAGTTGTGGGCTCTTGTCGTTCGGCGTATTTGTTCACTTTGTTGTTTTCTGCTTGGGTCGCGGCGTGACCAGCTCTAAGTGAACCGAAACCGACCATTGAGAAAGAAAGGAAGTCGGTTAGGGTGGCATATGAGGGTCCGATCTCATTCAAAGGGGATGAGAGTCATCCTGTCGGGACGCTTGCCGTCGTTTCTTCGGTAAGTCCAGTTGGTGCCAACGTGTATATATACAGTTTATACATATACACATGTATATATGTGTGTAGATATATAACTGTATATATACACGTTGGAACGATGAACGTTGGAAGATGTGCCTGTACACAGGCCTGCTACATAAAACGTCGGGGAGTCTTGGGGTTCCTGCGCCGAGCACGGGGCTCTACACCCCGACCCCCCAGATAGTTTGCTGATCGTAGGGCGCTCTATGGCCAACATAGAGCAAACCCACAAGAAGCTGCTTGTGGAAAATAAGCGCCGGTATGATGAGGAGAAGGAGTTTCGTTTGCTTGAGAGAGGGCAAAGGCGCGAACCCCATGACTACAATTGTTCGCCGGCCCTGAACAAAGGCATGCACAGCATGACAAAGGAGCAGCACTTTACTGCCCTTCTGCTCGATGCAAATGCCCCCGCCGCCTAACCTAGTTATTGAGCAACCGCTCACTCTGGAGCAGCACCACATGAATTCGCCGTTTACGGTGGAAGAAGTTGTGCAGATCTCGCGCGGGCTACCCAAGAAAAAAGAGTAGTGGGTCCTGATGGGATCTATTACGAACATTGGGCTGAGTCGTCCGATGTTTTAGAGGGGAGCTTTGTAAGCTGTTTAATCAGATACTCAGCGGGGGACACATACCCCAGGTTTGGCACGAGGCCAGGCTTACTCTGCTATTCAAGGGCAAAAACGGTGACAATGTAGACGATCCAAATCTCTACCGGGGTATCGCGTCGGAACGCACTCTCAAGAAAATCTTCGCTAAGTTGATTATCTCGAGGGTGCTTCCAACTGCGGAGAAGGCCTTACATACGGAGCCATTCGGATTCAGGAAGGGTCGAGGTACACAGGTCGCAATCCACGTACTCCAGTCGGAAGTTGAACGGGTGTTGGCTGTGCCTGGGGGTCACTTGTACGCCGTCTGTATTGATTGTGTCAAGGCCTTCGACAAAGCTCCCCGTCACCTACTAGTCGATTCATTTCGACATGCTGGGGTGGGTGGTTCTTTTCTACGAGTGCTCTCCAGCTTCTTTGCTGAAGACCGCCTTAAAGTAAACGTAAGGGGCGAGGACACCTTGCAGCTGAGTCAAAACGTAGGGACCCCCTCAAGGGGACCCCTCTCAGTTACCTGGCATTCTCCTTGCTCATCGCAGACCTAGCCCGCCATGTACGGGAGAAGCTTAGAAACGCCCGTCGTCGTCATGTATGCGGATGACATCGTAGTGGCCCACCGGGACCCGCGGTGCCATTCGTCGAATTGTCGGCGACGTAGAAAGTTACCTTCACCGTAAGGGTCTTCAAATAAATTCGCGGAAGACGAAAGCCATGAAGTGTCGCCGTGGGGGTCGATTGGCTACCGCAGACATAATGCCCTGTTGTAACCAACCGCTGGAGTTTGTCAATTCCTTCCCGTATTTGGGCCTGAGACTACACTATACGGGAACGACCTTTACCCAGCACATCGGCGACAGATGTCGGGCGACTGTTGCCTCTATTCACACAAAGGTGAGAGGCCCTCGACAACTGTTTCTGAGTGCGGGCCGTGCGTCTTTTTGAGCTTAAGATTGTGCCAATGTTGAGCTACAGCCTTGACAGGGTGTGGGACCATCTTTCAGCGGCAAATTTTGCGCAGCTAGAGAGATGCTTCACAATATATATGAAGCGGGTTCTTTGCTTGCCGCGGACGGCAAGAAGCCGCTTCTTGTACCTGTTGGCGGTTTGCGGGCCGGCAGTGGAAACAGTCAGAGTCAGGCTTAGGTCACCTATTACAGGACCACTTCAGCAATTTTTGTTGGAGTGGCAGGGAAAAGTGACCGAGGCCTCGGCAGAGGTCGCGCAGTTAGATGTGTACCTCGCCAGGGAGCTTTGGGATGGAATGGCATGCACTAGCCGGCACGTGTACACAAGGTACATTGTGCACGGCTATCATCACTTGGTATGTTCGACCAAAGGATTTCACCAAGTTAGCGATCAATGTCGTTGCCGGTTCTGCTCGCAGATATGCGCTAAATACCACGTAGCAAGCTGCCAGACCCATCGGCGGTCTTTGAACTTTTTCGCCCGGTGGGACGGTCGCTAAAGTGTTCAAACTGTATATAATAAACTGTAATGTAATTATGTAACATCTTGAAACGCAATGTTATTGCGAAATAAACAAATATATATATATATATATATATATATATATATGTGTATAGACCGTCTAATAAGTACCCGCGAGGCAGAATTCCCACGAGGCGACGCCAAAATAAAAAATGTATGACACAACGAATTCTAAACAGCACAACGAATATCGTGATTAAGCACTTTTTTTCAAGAACTTCACGACATCGTACCGTTTTCGGCGATTGTGCATCAGCGTTAGCGAACGGACAATTTCGAACTATGACGATGTATAAACGTAGCCGGACGTCAAACGAAGATGAAACACGCGCCGGATGTCGAATCGAGGTCACTCCGCCCGAAACGGTTGAAAGCATCCATCGTATCGTCAATGAAGACACCCGATTGGAGATGCGTGAGATAGTTAAAATTGCAGACATCTCAGTATGTTTGGTAATATACAGCAAACATAATCAGAAACGTAAAGTCCGCGCGATTGCTGGCCATTGATCAGAAACACGCGAAAAAACATTTCACAGTGTTTGTCGATGCTTAAACGCAATTCTCAGGACCTCCCAAAAAAGAAGCTTCGTTTCTCGAAGTCGATTCGTGATCGCGGACGAGACCTGAGGATCCACCACTATAGGTCCGAGTCAAAACAGCAGCGAAAGCAAAGCTATAAGAGTAGTTTATCGAACAATTGTTTTCTAAAAATCTGCCAATATGAGATTTCTGGTGCTTAATGAGATATATAGTTGCACACATATATACAACTTTTTAGATCGTTACTTAAAAACAAATTAAATACTGTTGCCAAAACTGGTATATGCTTGCATAGCATGTCGAAACATACGTGTATACGAGACAATAAAATCAGTTCGTCATATTGATTTTTGACTATGGGGACAATTATCACCAAACATATTCTCAAACAGAACTGCATACACAGCAGAACATGCGAAAGAAGCCAACAGAGGAATAGATTTTTAAAATAGAATTTTTTAGTAAAGTACCAGAATTTCATAGCAAACGTATGTGCAATTTCCAGCGTGTTCGCGTATTTAATTTGATGAAAGATAGAGTTATCTATACCTGACTTTTTGTTCTACTGTAGCACGCACAGACTAACCCAACCTGCTCACTTCTTACTTTGCTTGCTTTGACTCACTTACATAAGGAGAAACAGTTCGACGAAAGCCTCATCTGATTTGTTGTAGGTAGTAAATTACTTGCAGGCTGGTGTGCCAGATGTTGCTGATATGCTTTTGGCATAAGATTAGGCTAGTTAAAAATGGTTTTGCTCAAACTAGGCACCTTCCATAAGTTTTGAGGACCTGATCGTATACCACTCTATGTGCATAGCCCCTGACTTGATTGGACACATTCGGGTAATCCCTTTAGAGTCTATATGTATATATATATATATATATATATATATATATATATATATATATGTATATATATATATATGTATATATATATATATATATATGTATATATGTATATATATATATATGTATATATATATATATATATATATATATATATATATATATATATAAAGAGAGAGCGCGCGGATTGCCTGCGTTGCCATGCAATGCGTAAATGCGTCTACTCTCGTCTACAAGAAAACACTGGCAGTAACAAAAAATGTTACTTACGGTACGCATTTCGTGGATTCCCACGTTTACGATAACTGCTGACATACTCGGATTTAAATGTCTGCCGCATGTAACCTAAGCGTCACTTTACTCTGAAACTTGATATGTGATCTCTGGTTACGCATATATATATATATATATATAGACAAATTGTAGGGCTGGCGCGTTAGAGTGTTTACGTTCACAGGGGACAACGTCCTTCCCCAGTATTTAACGAATAAATGTCGACAGCTTGCATATATATTTATACATGCGTATACGCTTAGGTCCAACATTTTATCTTCTGTTATCTTCTGTTATTATTTTCGCCTGTTGAAATTGGAAATAATTACCATGTGTTATGCTTAGTTCATCTACACTTTGGTTTATTATTATTATTATTATTATTATTATTATTATTATTATTATTATCACTCATGACCTTTGGCCAAGTTTTCCATGATTAAGCATCTAAATTACTGCATTTGGTCACAATATAACACAACCCTAAGCTGCTTTACCCCAAAGCGGACCTCCGATGGGAAGTGATTGCCTGCGAATGTTAAGATTACGTGTTCAGTTGCTAAGACAACGTTGCCTTTTGGACCCTTTTTATTTTTGAGCCATCTCCGTTACTTTTGATGATTTCAAGAAAGCTAGGAAGGTTGACTCTGAGATAAACGGGTTTACACCGCAGATTTTGCCCTTCACAAAAGGGCTCGCTCCAACCATTCTGTAAGATATAGTTTTCTCCAAAAAATATATTTTTAAAAAATATATTACATATGTATACATATACTAAATTGTTCGACGTTTCCAGCCAATCGTTGGTCTATGTTATGTGGTATTGTTATTTTCTCTACAACATGGTGAGCATAAGGCCACGTGAGGTTTGTGCCCTTTTCGATTGAGCCATGGAGATATGTTGAAGCGGGGCTCTTGGAATATTATGAAGAGATAACCTCAAGCCCCAACTTGACCACTTTGCTCCCCCGTTGAATATGTTCAACCATTCGATAATTTTTCAAAGCGCAGTTGATCGTCTGTGGTGGAAAAATAGTATTAAGGTGAATAACGACGCACTGAACACTTAAGAAGTTGGCTCAGGGACAAAATATGTGGTAAAAAAAAGTGTTGCCTTCAGTGAACATCGCCACTTGTACAAGGTTTGCGAGACACGATCGTTTCTTGTATTATAAAAGCGGTTCAGACAACGATAACCAATATATTTGAAAAGTTGTGCCCTTCCCTGCTCTCTAGAGTTACCGGAGGAATGGACCGCTTCCCCTGAAAAAAACTCTGCGACTCTCTGTTAAAGCCTCCTTGTGCGATGCATTTTGCACGCAATTACGTAACCAAGGCGTAGAGACGAGCAAAAGCGAGAAGCCTCCTGGAGGCTCGCGACCAGCTTGCACAGCAGCAACTGACGCACCAGCACAAAAACAAGCGTAACATTCTCAAGACAAGATATCGCTATTTAAATACTTTCAATGGAACTGTGAGGGTATTAAATCAAGATTTCTACTTCTTTCTTTAGCTGAGCAGTATGACCTGCTGGTCCTTACTGATACATGGGCCACCGAACCCTATTACAAAAGGAATAACTGGGTAGCACTTACTGGAAACGCTATCAACGTGACTGCAATATATTCTAGTTCTTCAGAAACAATAGCAACACTGCTGGAGAAATTAACACAATGCCTCATTATAGTTGACTTACAAAAAGTGACTGTACCTAAACTGTCGGCTTGACAAGTCAAGATAATTACGAAAGGTGTCACTACTCAACGCTGTGGCATCTCGCAGCATGTGAGTTACATCCACAGATGAAGACTCGAACTGTTATGTACAGGGGGAGCAGGAGAAGACTCTGGCGTTTGGTGCATGATAGTCTAAGTCGCAAACTTAATCTCGCCCGTCTAAATTTTACCATACTCCCAGTGCAAAGACACGAAGAACGAGAACAGGCGCGTTACTAGGTGTCCTATCTCACGTTATATTAGATGCTCACTTTCGACAAATGTTTGCCAATACCATAACCGTTACGAGCTGTTATCCTGTGGTAATGTCAGTGTGGGACAAGCGCGCCACCGAGGCCCGTCAAGCCCTGCCGCGGCCTTTTAGCGTATCCGAAATAATCAGCTCGATAATAAAAGCACCCTCCAAGAAGGCCTCGGGGCTCGATTCGGTCACAAATCGAGCCCCGGTCACAAAGCGATTCACTTTGCGCACTGATTCACTACACTTTTTAACGAGGTGATGAAAACATCTAAACTACCTACGGATTAAATGACCAGTCCCCTTTGCATTATCCCTAAAAACAATGGGGATTCGTTGGCTCCATCAGCTTACCGGGGTACCGAAAAGAAGAAGGAGATCTACAAACTTCTGTCGGCTATTCTAGTCCTTCGAATATAACATTTTCTTGAGGTTAAAAGAAAGCTGCCGGATTAACAACATGGCTTCAGAAGGGGTCGGTCAACAATGACAGCTTGTGCTGTACTTATAAATTTTATACGGTGCGTACTTCAATCCAAAGGGGATTTGCTGCTCTTTGCTGTAGACTTCGACACAGCCTTTGATACGGCCGCACAAACGATTATACTTGACAACTCGGCTTTTCACGGAGTTTCGTTGAATATAGCGGCGGTGGCTTAGGCGGCTAATGCACCGTTCGAAACGGTGCTGGTTGTATTTGTTGGACGTGGTTGTCATTGTCCTGCTGCTGCATACCTCTGCTGGAAAAAGCCTATATACATCCAGTACGAGAACGTATTCTAGTAAATGCATTTAGACGATATCGTGCCACAGGCAACTTAGCCCATTACGGGCGCCTAAAATGTGATTGTCAGAGCGTTAAAAAATAATACTAAAACCTATTAGAGGCATTTTACAGGAAGGACAAGTTATCATAGATTATGAGGTCGCTGAACCTATGGCGATCGAATGGTTTTCGGTGCTGGTGAGCAACCTTCCTGAAGAGATACAGAGTCGGCACTCGCAGGAGGACGATCCCATGTATGCAGATGAGTTGGTGCTATACATTCGTAGCCGATTTTATTTGTAACAAACTCTTGCGACTTTACAGCATTACGTTCACCGGAACAAATTGGACATAAATATAAATAAAACAAAGGCAATGAAAATTCCACGAAAAGGGAAATTGGCTGGAATCGACGAACTTTGCTTAAATTCAAAATCTATAGAATTTGTCCCACACGTATCCTACCTAGGAGTCTTGTCTACAAGGACCACAATCCTTTTATAGAATCAAATCGTCGTTAATCTATTCAACCTGAAGATTGCGCCCACTGCTTCTTACGTATCCAGGTGATATGGGCGTATCTATCGAAGTCAAACTTTAAGGCGCTTGACCAAGTTAAGGCCATATTTCTGAAGAACGCGCTAAGAGTCCACCGCACTAGTCTCAACAGAATAGTCTATTTACTGGCGTCGTCTCCGCAATTTGCTGAGGATTTACAAAATATACACGTTTTACCGAAAACGGCATCTTTCAACGAGCACATGTCTGAATGTGGGAATAAGATGGCAGGCATTAACCTGCTCTTTTATAAAACCCAGGCAATAACGTGTAATTCGCGAAAGCGCTGCAATTATAAGAATAGATACATGTTTGTACGATTTGCTGTACGAAGCTTTCACATGAAAATCCGTCTTTGAGAGGACCGCCAACAATACAACAGAGCAGTGTCGCTGACTCGACTTTTGGAATCGTGATTCATATTTTTCAAGATTTTTTCTGTATGTAAGTACTTAGGTGGCCACTGCCACTTGTTGATGGATGATTCCGCATCGCACCATCCGGAACGGCAGCTATAAATATACACTCGCGCCTGCATTTCTCCAAATCGTTGTGAGCGTGATATATTGACCGTTAATTGCAACGTTATGGCTGCATGTCTAACTGCCTCATAGGACGAACGAGATTATATCAAGAGCATTTTTATGCATCTATAATATATGAAACAATATTGTAATAAACCGTACTGGGCACTAAACATGAATTCGTTCATATCGTACCAAAGTTAACGACTTTTTATTTATTTATAACCGCAACGACTCACTGGTGCATCTCGATTTGCAACGGTACAATATAATGACAGATCTGTTAACATGGTAACACCATGCTATGGTGTTACCATGCATATTCATTTGCATGGCTATTTGAATCCATGTTTAGCGGCTGACAGCAGCCGGCATAAGGCATTAGGTGTCCCTCACTTAACACCATATATATATATATATATATATATATATATATATACGTACGCAAAATACTTTTCGACGAGATCTTAATTACAACATCCTCATTTCTAACGGAACACATTGTCTGAACAGAAAATCACGGAACACATCAATAAATCCAGTTCCGACAATACGATTCCCCAAAGCCGAGAATTTTTAGAAGAAATAAATAAATAATTATATATGCAAAATACTCTTCGACGAGATCTTAATTATCTCAACATGGTAACTTCTTACAGAACACCTTTATTTTCTGAACAGACAATCACGGAACACACTAATAAATCCAGTGCCGACAACATGATCCCCCAAAGCCGAGAATCTTTAAAAGGAACCTTGTGTTCCCTCTCTCTCTCTCTGTATATATATATATATTTATATATTTACTATGTCTCTCCAATCACTCATCTATTATCACTTATACAGCAGCGTGCTTCGCTGGGCTATAGTGGACTACTAGAATAAGCCCAGCTGTGAATGCACGCCTATTAAGGCTGTAAGGTGGGAATTCCGTTCCACATCGTCTAGGTGAACAACTACGTGTGCTTGATTCAAAAAGAGTTCTTGTGTCGCTAACAAACCACAGTCGTTCCCGACATCCAACTCAGCTCTATTTTGTTGTACAGCAAATTTTATCTGCTGCCTTGTTATTTAAAGTAAAAGTCTGCAGAGTTAATTAAAACAAATGCCTAAAGCACTGGCAATGAATGATGACAAGGAGTGTCCCTTCAATATAGTGCTAATGCATATATATATATATAATCGTAGTAGTTCTGCAGGACGTGCTTGCTGACAAGCATAATTATACATGTTTGCTTACATTACGAACGATGGCCTACACGTACCAAATGAGTATCATTTCATACTTGCATAGTACCTTCGCACAGCTGCCTGTGTTTGGACTGATCAAACGAGACATATTGGCGAGTGTCAGGGTCGAGCATAAATATCGGATCATGGAGTTGCGTGATATCGTAACCCTCGCGAACAAGCCTCGCCTTCGGCAGCTTGAAGGTGCCCGTCGTATCTAAATCCTCGGTGAGTCTGACGAAGAGCGGCATCGCGTACGTAGGCAGCTCGGACCTGACCTGTCGGAACAGCTCGTTGAGATTCTCCACTTGCGCGAGCGACCAATCGGGATCCAAGATCACAGCCATGCCCGCTTTGCCCTCAACGCCGGGAACCGGCACGCCGAAAACGACGCAGGTTTTGTCGACGGCGTACTTCGTGATAGCGTTCTCGACCTCGGCGGTCGAAACGTTCTCGCTCTTCCATCGGAACGAGTCGCCCGTCCGATCTCGAAAGTGGTAGTATCCGTCCTCATCGTAGTCGAGAATGTCGCCCGTGGCGAAGCAGCTATCGCCGTGCCGCACGACGTTCCGGTAGATCTTCGTCGACGTCGACTCCTTGTCGGTGTAGCCGTCGAACGCCGTTTCGGGTCTTTGGTTGTTGATGACGCCCACAAATTCGCCGGGCTCGTTCGGGCCGCACACGATGCAGAGGCCGTCGGGGCCGCGCAACGGCTTGCCCGTCTCCGGATCGATCTTGATCAGGTACCGGTTCCACAGAAGCGCCGCGATCGCCGGACACAGCTGGCACACTGTCGGTATGAAGCCGACATTCCCCACCGTACGGTCGAGATTCATGAGGTTGGCGTTGCCCTCCGTCGAGCCGTAGATCTCCTTGATGTCGGCGATTCCGAACCGCTCGACAAACTCGCCCCATATGGCGGGTCGGAGTCCGTTGCCGAGCATCAGCCGAATCGAGTGTTGTCGATCCTCGCGGCTGGGCGGCTGCATCTGCAGATAGCGGCACACCTCACCGATGTACTGCGTCACCGTACAGCCGTATTTCGCACACTCGGACCAAAAACGCGACGCGCTGAATTTCGGCGCAATTACAGCGGTCGTTCCGAACACGACGGTCTGCGACGTCGCGAACACGCCGCCGGCCATATGATAAAACGGCAGATAACTGTAGAGAATGTCGTCCGACGTTATTCCTGCCAGGAAGCGGCCAACCGCGCCTGCTACAATGAATCGATAGTGCTTAATGATGGCGGCTTTCGGCAACCCGGTAGTTCCTAAATAGAGAGGAAAAATAAACACACACAAACAAGGAAACACAACAATTACCACAAAGTGCGAAATCATTGTATTTGTGTTAGCGGCAAGCCCGCACGGCACCAAGCACCAACTAGAAGAGCTCCGACCACCAACCACTTCACAGGTGGCCACTTTCTGTGCACCTGACGTAATAAATCTTTTTCTAATCTGGAACGCAGCACGGTTGTCTTTAGGCTGACATTGCGCCGGATGTTTCTCACAAAGGCAGCCTATGAGACGCTGTAAATATTTACTTTGTATAAACCCTCGAGAGTGACGCTAGTGTAGATAGGGCACACGTCAAAACATCTTTCCTTAAACGTTGTTAAGTCGTTATATAAATAATCTAGCATATTTTATTTTCAAACCGGCAAAAAGGTTAGGCGAAAGTTACGCTGAGTTTCTTGTCTTCTTCTTATCTACTGCAATCTAAGTGTCTAGAAAAAATAACTCATTCGCGCAAATTATTGCGTGCTCAACATTGCTACTCATTGGAGAGATTTGAAACGTGATTGTCATTACATACCCATTCTGCCCCACCAACGAACTTTTATTAAAATTGTTTTTTAAAGAAAATGTTAAATACATTTTTATTTAGAATTCTTCTATTTTTGTCATATCTGCTATCCAATTTTTATTTCGTTATTATTTACTTTTTATTATTATTTTTATTATTTCATTTTATTATTAGCTATATCGTATCAAATATGAACATGTATATTGTAATAGGTTGTGGTTGCGCTTCAAACTCAAAATATTCATTATTAGGAGTTTATCGACGAGGTGTAACGCAAACAACTTCTTATTACATTGTTGTTTGTTTTATGATTGCTGCACTACTATTTGAACCATCAAGTATTGCATAATCCGAATTCTATGTCTGTCTGTCCAAATGTCTAATACGCAAGTTGGTTAGTTATGCGCACAACAATTTGCAGACGCCAGACCTTCGTCACAACGCGAACCTTCTCGCGACTTAACTGATATGTATATGCGCGTGTGAGTGAGACTTATTGCCAGCTAATTGACTGATTATATATATATATATATATATATATGTATGATTATATATATATATATATATATATATATATATATATATATATATATATATATATATATATACCTATATATATATATATATATATATATATATTTATATGTATATATATATATTTATATTTATATATATATTTATATACATATGTATATTTATTTATATATATATATATATATATATATATATATATATTCTTGCTTATTATTATAATTATATCATCATACTCTTTGAATGCACGTACCCGACGTGAACACGTAAATGAGTGGGTCGCTAATTTTGGCCTCAAAGTTCGGCTTGCGCGGCTCGCACGACGATGCCGCGATGAGTTCGCTCACGTCTTCGGCGCGAAGCGCGTCGAGTCGCTCATGACTGCCGTAGCAGAAGAAGGTGAAACCGGCGAGGTCGGCGAGGCCGGCGGACGCGGCAGGGGCGGAGTCGCGCCGAAGATCATCAGGTTGGCGCGCCCCATCAGCGTCTCCCATCGCGGTCGGCGTTCGCGATCGGTCCGGTCCGACGACTTCGAGGAGTGCCGGCACTATGTCGGGCTCACAGATGACGGCCCGAGCTCCGCTGATAGCCGAAATCGAGTGCCACAGCGAGTCCTTGCGAAGGTGGTGGTTGACGAGCGCCGACGCCACGCCGATCTTGGCGAGGCCCAGCCATAGAAACACCGTTTCGGGCCGGTTCGACATCACGAGCACGACATCGTCGCCGGCCGCCAGACCTCGTGAGGCGAAAAAGTTCGCCACCTGATTGGTGACGCGGTCGGCGTCGGCGAACGACCACGATCGGCGTTGATCGCCGCCGCCGAACACAAACATCGTCTTGTCGGGATGACTCTGAACGGATCGGGCGAACATCGACACGACGGTGTCGTTTCGCCGCTGGCAGGCTCGCATGAAGAACAGGACGCGCGGAAACCGCCGGAACGCGTCGACATCTCGCCGAAGCGTCCGGAGCAGCAGCCACGTCGAACGGCGGTGAAATATAGCGAGATTCGTCACCAAACTCAGCAGAGCCAGCGTCCATGACGCCGTACACCACGCGACACAGGCGATGGCCAGCAACCGCAGAAGGGCCGACATGATTCACGCCGCTGACGGTTCAGGCGCATAGAGAGATCGATAGATTGATGAATAGATGTATAAATATACAGATAGAGATATTTATAGATATAAAACCCCTCTGCTAAAGGGTGTGTGAGTATATATAGATAGATGGAACAGAATGGAACAGAATGGTGGTCGTGAAATCTCTGCAGGGGGACGGTGCGGTTTCTCTTCGAATCGATGATATCCTTACCAGTAAGACGTTTCAACACTCAACGAACAATCAACGAGCACGACACATCTCACCAATAATCTGCGTTCCAAACAGCACGCGCATTAACAAGGAGGGCGCCTAAACGCATTGACTGAATTGCCCACACTGCCCGCGACGATATCGGTAACTTGTAGCGGCGCGCCTCACAGTACTCTAACATCTAGCCTAACTCACACATCAGTTATAGCCACCCAGCCACTAAGGCAGCGGTCAGACTTTCAGTTACGCAGCAAGGAAATAAATATCCTTATCGTATCCGACACTAGCCGAAACGCCGGTAGTTCGACAACCCTGGCGCGCAGACTGCCAAGCTGCTCTGCTCGCCCTAACATATGATCCGAGTGACAAATCCTTTCCCGCTCGCACTCTTTCTCCCCCCGCGCGACCTCTCTCTTACTCCTCGTTCTCCTCACCCGCGAGTCGTATTTCCTCCCCTCTCACACAACCGAACATAAATACGTCCATATCTGAGCATTCGCTGAGCGTTCGCAGCCGGTATCAACAACACAACTGTTCCATCATCACCGTCTGTCTATCTGTCTGCCTATCGCGGGCCATCGATCGCGCATCACGAGGAAAACCATGGCGGCTTTCAAGCGCACTAGTCTAGATTTTTAGTAAACATTTACAAGCATTATTTTTAATGCAAACGCTCTCTCTCTCTCTATTCGCTCTCCCTTTCATTACGCATTAAACTGCGTATTCTCCTTGTTGTTTAGCGTTGTTCTGTCGGCTGAAGACACGATATACGAGTGCTGACACTAACTATTAACAAAATTATATTGTTATTATTATTACTATTATTATGATTGGTATTACTAGTATTTACAAAAACGCGAGGTCCAACGCGTTGTGCATAATAGGCTGTGTATACTAGTTAGTTAGCCCGTAGATTGAAGCGTACTTCTGATACGGATTTCGCGCAGGCGCGCGAGTCACTATTGCTGCTGCTGCTGTTGCTGGTAATATTCGAATTACGCAAACGCGATACGAACACGCACTGTGGCACGCGCTGAAACAACGTGTGTGGTACGATTGTGGCACAATTGTGGTTCGTTGGGCGTACCACACTCGCCGTCGCAATGGGCCGGCTGTGGTGGCGGTAGCAGCGGCGACGGCGGTAATGCGATGATCCTTTGAATTATGATGATTATCGATCATCTATCCTATCTATCCTAGGAGAGGCTAGACGACCGAAAATAATCATCAACGTTCGATCGAGCATGACCATTGACCGAGTCACATTGACAAGCCGAGCATCGTTCAAAAGAGCGCCTCTATGCAATCGGCTGACGTGCGAGGGAACCACTTCATTCAACCTCCGCTGCCATGACCCCTATATGCCAATACTTGCAGTAGGAGAAAACTATATATATATATATAGTTTTCTCCTACTGCAAGTATAGGATTTCCTACTGCAAATATTGGAGAAAAAAAATATACATATATATATATATATATATATATATATATTCGGAAGAAGCAAAAGCGGAGTTGAGCACTGTTCATTTGTACTTCGAGACGCAATACCACCACGAGCCATGTTAAGCTCAACTCGTGTCATGTCATAGGGTAGCAATGTCATTGCAGTGACTAACTGCAGTTGCTGTGTCTATCACGATTGCGTACTGCCGCTGTTAGCTATGATGTCGATTTTAGACGGCGATCCATCCCAAAAAAGAATCACCTTAGCGCTAGAGTAAGCTGAGGGATAGAATCATGACAAGCACAGATATATATGCATATATATATATATATATATATATATATATATATATATATATATATATATATATATATATATATATATATATAACTATTATCCGCTTAATATTCACCAATAACCGACATAGAATGCATACTTTGATTCTAGTGGCAGCTTGCGGAGAGCGGCACTTGCTCGAGAGAGAGATAACAAAAGGCACCAAGTGTTAACAATCATAGTTCGTGGTCGCAAGCTCTTGTATGATTCATCAAGTCGTGTGATATTGTTAGTTACGACAGCGTACGTGCTTTACATTACGGTATTTTGTTACCTATGACCTACGTTTTCCGGGTAAGCGAAAAGTAGAAGTAGTCCAATTGGCCACGACAAGTTTTTTTGGTCAAACAATTAAGTCTAAGCAAGAGCACAAGCATTTTTTTGTCGCGTGAATAGTTAACTTGGAGTTTGTTTCTATTTTTTGCCGATTTTTTTGTAAATATGCATAACATTTGAAATGATACGGTTTTCACGACATCATAATAAAAATCGTCAGTTGTTCATGACTCCTTGTGTACAATGGAGCTCCTTACCAGCTATATCATTTCAAGTACGCTCCCCTGGCCGCCTGCGTATCTGTTTTTTTGTCATTTAAATGGCGCATTCTCTAAGCGTACAAAATGTTGCCTAATTCGAATTGCTGACTGTGTGAATTGTATTCTAGCAGCAAGTTATTTGTTGGCAGGGAGTAAAGATTACCACAGAAAAATACCACAAATATCCCGGACATGTAGGTTAGGAGTCACGATGTTTTTAGTGGGTTTGAGGGTCCCACACTACCCAAACCAACGGGTGTGCATTATGCATTTTTGTTCCTGGTCCCTTGTGAAAAATGGAAGAAAATCTTGCAATCACGTCGAAGCAACTTACAAATAGATGCGCATAGTAAAAGTAAAAAAACCCAACATATGCGTACACATGTTTGCATATGTTGGGTTAACTCATATTATGTTACGTATACCTATATAGTTATTGCCGTTTTTGCAAGAACATGCGGAGTTATTTCATCATCAATGTATTTATTTTATTAACACCTGGGCTGGGTAAGTGTGTTTATGTTACAGCAAAGTGTTTCGAGCCGACCGCTAGACATCATCAGTCTAGCGTTTTGCTAGTTCTGCTATGAACTGAACCGCCAGACATATCGCGGCGTGACATCTATCACATTTGCTTTAGCATTGCCTGCATCGACCTCTGTCCTATCGTTCATGACAACGTTGCACATTGTCCTTTTTTTACCTTTTACGTTGCACAGAACGTGATGAAATCCGTGGACTGCAAAGGCCGTAGTTAAATGTCGATAGTTTGCTTCGCTATGTCCACCTTACTCATGTTGGTTTGCCAGTTCCGCATATAAGCGACAAAGGCGCACGTTTTCATCAGATTCCATCGTTTTTGTAGATCCTCCACGTGGGCCACCCTATTTCTGCATGTGTTTGACAGCGCAAAAACCCTCTTTAGAAAGAACCTTACCCCGTCAATTAAACGCAACTCGTCCATTTCCACCTTATCTACATTAGTGAAATACCATATGTGACGATGGGTGCTATTTGTATCTTGAACAGAGCGAATGTTGCATGAGCCGAAGGCATATTTGGGCATTTAATTGCCACAGTTGCAATAGTAGCCTTCCTGACTCTGTCCTGGATGTGCTCGAAAGCTGCTACCACTTTGCTACCACTTGTTGATAAGGTGATCCCTAGGTATGTAAATTTGTTTACAAATTTGTATTTCGTTCCCCTCATTTTAGAACTTACATTTTAAGCACGTTACCCCTGGCCAGGCGGCTTATTCAAAATGTCATGGCTACTGTCTTTTCCCAATTAACCCTCAAGCCTTTTTCATTAATGAATCCAACTAGTCGATATACGGCTTGTTTGACTTTGAAAATGCTGCAATTAAAGATGATCATATCATCTGCGTACAGTAACATTTCATCCCACTCTCCGGTCCAGCCCGTCCTTATCCGCTCTGGCAGTCCACCCAGAAATACGGGGAACTCAGTCCATCGCCCAGCACGATATCTGTGATTTGAGTTAGCTCCAATGCCGGCTACGTTATCAATCAATGTTTTGTTACAGGACGTTGATAAGTAACTTCAGCATTGCTCCCGGAACTTCCGTTTTTTTCAGCTCTTCAACTACCTTAATTCTTGGTGCTATGTCAAACGCGGCCTTTAAATCCGCAAACACAGCGGCCTAGACAGCGTATCTCAGTTTGTTCTGAGCAGCTCCGCAACTGCTGAGTGAGTTTTTCATCATCAATATAGCCTCCCCCTTGTTCAACGACATTTTGCCAAAGATTTTGTTAACAAAGCTTTTGTAGCTTGGTATTTTGTAAAACGTTTTGTTGAACAAGTTTACGCCGCATTTAGACGTTCTCGGAACACTTGATTTTGTTTTCCAGTAAAAATGTTTTGGAGAGATTAGAATAAGTGACGGTCTGAAGGTGCAAGGCACGGAACGTGCGGAGGGTGCTTATATATATATATATATATATATATATATATAGTATGAGGAATATGTGAACAGCAATATATGAAATAGTAGAGCTCAGTAAAGCCAATCTTTGTTAAATGGAACATGGTTTTTGAGAACTCTTGTTTCGGAGTGAGAGTGACATTACTACAATTTGTGGCACTGGTGCTTCTCATACCTCAAAATCATTTCCTTACGACCACTCACAGCAGGCAAACGCACATTTCATGACGATCATTTTGGTGGCCAAACTTATGGCCGTGCGACTTGTGGTTGCGGAGTAATTACGGTTTTTCGAAAAACATATCGACCTAAAGTGCACGCATAAATGACTGTGTGGCGACGTTCTCTATCGCCGACGTGTCGCACGACAGCCGCAGGGTCGCCTCACAGTCATTTATGCATGCACTTAATCTCGACATGCTGCCCTCCGAAAAAAATTGCACATTTTGGCTTTTATGTAGGGCGAAAACACCAGTGTAACAAATTGACGTAGTTTCACTCTCACTCCGAAACGAGACTCCTCAGAGGCCATGCTCCATTGGAAAAAAATTGCTTTAGCTCTAGAACTCTATATATCGATTTTCACATATTCCTCATACATTCTACCTTGTATATGCTTTTATTGTTAATATTTATGGTTGTGTTACTTGCATGCGCTCGCACCTTGTCTTGGTGAAAGATGACTCATTTCCTCTTCACAAGTGGTATATGCATGTATGCAATTTTCTTGGGAACTCGTCGCATTCTTGGCGGTAGACTTCCGTTCTGATCACCTGAGTTCTTTTCAGAAGTTCAAAGTAAACGATACCTTTGATATCCCACCAACAACTCAATATAATCTTATCTGAGTGGACCAGAATCTTTTCTGTCTGCTTACATTCCCGCAGAACGTCCATTTTTCATCGCAGGTTATAAGATGATCCGAAAACGAAATTTAGATGTGGCGATTGAGCAAAGATGTGCAGAGACGCGCATGGGCTCTAGTTTGTTGGTGTTACTCAGTTTCTGGAGAAATCCACTTACAGAGCTGAGGCGGTAGGTATTCAAAGTTTATTGAGCGTCCTGACAATGGTGGCTTGTTCAACTTAAACTTTTTCGCAAGCTTTCGAGTGGCAGTCGTTGGATTTGTTGTTTTGTCGTTAGGCGGCGAACGTTCTCTTCCAACGGGCCTGCCGGCTGACGCAATAGTAGTCAATGGTCGCTCTATCCTAAATACGTATCACACCCTTTTCAATGCTTATGCTTCCCATACGGCGCTGCAAGCCGAAACAAGTGGACCACGAAGCGGTAAGAACTTTTGCATCAACGTCGTATATATATATATATATACATACATACATATATTAATGTTGTTTTGTTTATTATATTGTCACGTACACTGGCACGCCGTCGTGCTGCGTTACAAGCCAGATCGTCGAATCATCATCATCATTCAGTCTCTTCGTGCAAGCTCCCGGCCCGCAACGTCCAGCTGACTCTCATAATAACGGCCAGCTTGCCACACATGAAGCAGACAGGATCGTTGAACAGAACCCGAACCGGCTGGCGAAAGAGACTGCGTGACGCTTGAAGGTCGTAGTACGCGATGGTGTCACTGCTGGACCCGCAACTGTTGACGATGCCGTGGGTATCGGTGTCGTTTTTGTCAAAGTGCGGAGCTGGGTACAACGACACCGTGACTTCGCCGGCGAGGTTGAGCGGAAACGGGCGACGACCATGCGCGTCGTCTTCGCCGTCGACGCCAGCGACCCACCGTTGCCGGCCGAAGTGGGGCACCTCACCGAAGAAGGTCCGTGACGCGCCGCTGTGACGCACGGTGAGCACGTACCGGCCAGTCGGCACCGATCGCTCGCCGGACAGCTGCACGACCTCGTCGACGTTGACGCAGAAGCGTGACGCCTCCCGGCAGAGGCTGCGCGTCACGTCGAGATCCCAGAACAGCCCCTTGGATTGGGTGTAGTTGCGAATGCCAGTCGTGACCTCGTCTTTAAGAGCTCGAATTCGAGCGCTTCGTTCCTCAAGCAGAGGCTTCACGTTCGAAACGACGAGGCGGTACAGTGAGCGACGTTCGAGGTGTTCGCCATCCGAGTCGCCTTCTGCATCTGTCAAGCTGTCGCTGTCAATCGCAGCTGGACTTCCTGCTGCTGTTTCTGTTGTTGTTGTTGCTGCTGCTGCTGCTGTGTTTGTTGCTGTTGTTGCTGCTGCTGCTGTGTTTGTTGCTGTTGTTGCTACTGCTTCTGCCATTTTCGTGTTCTCTTACTTACCGATCGGAGATTCCATATAACTAACAATGCAGACGACGAATGAGCACAACAAATCCTACCTATATAGTTTCGCACTTCGTCCTTCACAGCACTTGACGTTTACCGCACGGCCCTACTAACCGTACACGTTGGATCGTCTGCTCTTGTTGTAGTCTGGAATCAATTTCTAGTTTTTTTTCCGCGGATCGCACTCAGAACGAGAGTACGACTAGTTTATTTAATGTTTTACTTGTTAATAGTCAAATATTAGTTGTTACTGCATTTCTGACAGTCCTTCCCCCGGCAATGGAATTTCTAGTTGTTTTTGTTCCCAATGCCCCAGTTGTGTGTTTTAAGTAACGAAAAATGGCATACACGAAAACATATTATGACATGTACTGACTACGACCCTAAAGGTGTGTCCAACCGTAAAGACCTCAGACAAGCTCTGTTTTTACTATGAATTACACCAGCTGTCTTGAGCTGAACAATACAAGAGCTGCACTTGTTTTTCTGCTGGCCTTTGACCTTTTGACCTCTGGTTACAGCGTGATGCCATGTCGATGTGAGCGAAAGGAATCGATAGCAAATTAAAGGTACGATCTGAAGCTCGAACATTTGATGGAAGCGATCGCCAAAAAGCACTTCGAACGTTACACCCCCCCTCCCCCAAAAAAGCAAACCTCTCAAGCATCTCGGGTTCTAATACCACGACGTATCGAGGATCGGTGAATTTTACGCTAGCGTGTTAGTTAGCTCAATAGTTGCCTGCAAACTAAAATTCGTATTGTTGAATGCGAATTGCGTTATTCGAATTAGCAATAGAATAATTTAAAAAGAGTCTTAGCTGTGTCGTACAGAGATTGTGTTTTAGCTGTTGGGCAACGTGACACTAGGCAAGGTTTACGGGAAGGCACCTTTTGGTATGCGGGGTGTTCCCTAACGGGGTATCGCGTCGGAACGTACTCTTAAGAAAATGTACGCTAAGCTGTAGAGAAGGCTCTACCTCCGAACAAATTCGGATTCAGAAAGAATTGAAGAACACAGGACACGATGCATGTACTCCAGTGGGAAGTGGAGCGGGTATTAATTGGCCCGTGCGTGTGCAGCAAGCAAAGAACAAGCTTAATATATATTGTGAGGCATTTTTTTATCCGCGGAAAATTTGCCGCTGAAAGATGGTCCCACACCCTGCCACGGCTGTAGCTAAACAATTATTTGCTGAAGACCGCCTTCAAGTAAACATAAGGGGCGAGGGCACCTTGCAGCTGAGTCGAAACGTAGAGACCCCTCAAGGCGACGTTCTCAGTTGTCTGGTGTTCGGGTTCATCGCAGGCCCAGCCCGCTCTGTGCGTAGAAGTTTAGAAGAAACGCCGTCGTCGTCATGTGTGCGAATGACATAGTAGTGGCCCTCGGGGACCGCGGTGCCATTCACCAAATTGTCGGCTACGTAGACTTACCTTTATCGTAGAAACTTACCTTTATCGTAATAGTCTGCAAATAAATACATTATTGGACGACAAAAGCCATTAAGTTTTTGGCTTTTATCTTCCTAGATTTTTTTATAATTAAAAAAAGCTACAGCAGACGTCATCCCTGCTGTAGCCAACTGCTGGAGTTTGTCAATTCCCTCCCGTATCCGGGTCCGAGACTACACTATACCGGGACGACCTTTATTCAACACATCGGCCGCATGCGTCGGGCAGCTATTGCCTCTATTTATACAGAGGTGAGAGACTCTCGAAAACGGTCTCTGGGTGCAGCAGCGTGTCTTTTTGAGCCAGTGTTTAGCTATAGATAGAAAGATGCTTCACAATATACATATAAAAGCGTGTTCTTTGCAAAGTTATTGCGGAATAAACAGTATACATATAATCTATGTATGTATATTGTTTATTTCGCATTCATATAATACTAACTGCTATAAAATTGAAAATATCACCTGTATTAATATATGTTTATATGTATATCACTACGATCATGAATAATATATACTATTATTATCATGATGTCGACAGTTATAATAATCATCGTGGTGTATACTACTATTGATTGCATCGACGTTTAGAAAAATTAATCAATCAGTCACTTTATATATGCGTTTTTTACGTCCGTTACATCGCCTGCAACAAAGAACCTTGCACGTAATATTGGGATATCCACCATGGGAATCCATGCGTTATAAATACGTAGAGATGTCGATTCTGCCTTACCCTCTGCAAATAGAGATGTCTGTCGTAACTGAGTTTAAACGAATCTTAATGAGACTTGATCCCAACCTGCTTAATCTTTCCCATTCGACATCCACCATGAACACAAGGGGATCACACACACAACTTCTCATCTTGTCTGCAGCTTCATGTGACCAATCTCGTTTCTCAATATCAAATCTCGGTGCTACATATTGGAACAAGCTCCCCCCAGATGTGCGCGCAACCTCTTCTTTGACAATATTCAAACAAAGTGCTAAGCAATACTATTTAGGTACCTTACTCTAATATAAGCCGAACACGATTATAATATCATCATAATGATAATAAATAAAATTATAAGAAGATATGCAATATAAGCACTCCATAGTAGGACACTTTTTTGATGTACGCTCCAATAACCTAAGGAGTCAACGATCAATCACCTCAAAAGCCGTGGCCCGCGGTGAATTCGTGAACGGACTGTTTGCTTGGCGTATGGCCAAATGGGTCCATGCTAATCCAAATAGCGCTCACCTATTTGGTGATTAGTCACGATTGTCTTACAGAAGTATGTATATTGATACCAACCCTTTTATGTGAAATAAAGTTAATTAATACTAGCCTTTGATGGCTTTGAGAAGCTGTGAACGTATGCATAAATGTAAGCCACTCATGAGAATAATAAAAACCTATCTATCTATCTAATATGAACCAATAAATTATGATAATTTTACTAAGCATTCTCGTAACAAATCTACTTATATAATTAAGCTACTCGACCATATCTAGACCATCTCCTAGCACGGTATGTCTACGCTGGTACGGCAATTAAAGTTGCTGCGCAGCTAAGCAAAAAGAATATGAAACATTCTTAGCTGTATTCTCTGAGTTGCTACTGCCACAACCGTTTAAAGTTCTTAGCTGACATAGAATCGGACAATTAGACAATCTATGTGGAAATCGAATACAATAATAATGATGCAATAAAGAGGCACGCATATACCCCTCTAGAGATGCTGTCGTCGCTGAGTAAGGATGATTCTCCTACAGAGAGAAGGTCCACGTGCAGCAAACCAAATGAAATAAACCGACCGAGTACTAGCGAGATAACTCACGTCCACTTTATTAGCAAGCTTTATCCTTAAAAAACGGTACAACCTAGGTAGGCGTCATTCAAAATAGACTGTGTTCTATTGTTAGTATTATTGCCATAAAGAGCACGTATTTGCCATATGTACGAACTTTCTTCCTCGCATTTTTGCAAACCGGTCGGTCGTTGACTAGACCCCAGTTTGCTTTTGCAAGCTATGTGCTTCATAGTTGTTAATGTTTGCCTTTACTAGACGGTGACGTGTATCTACACACAAACATATATATATGTATATATACGAGTATATATACGAACCCTATATCACATACATAGCCTTTGGAAATTATAGGCGATCTGAGCTGTTTGCTACGTAACTGGTCTTATACCATCACTAGAGAGTTCATTGTTCCGTTGTATGTTTGGTGGGTCGAGACCGTGGGTGAAAACGTACTGGGTGTTGTTAAAACGGGTCGACACCCGTTAAAAGTCTTCACATCCTAGTACTCGAGATTGCTACCACACACAGATGTCTACAGTCATAACTCGTCTCACTACTACAACTACTACTACACGACGAAACACGCAAATACCACATGAACCAGTGTTCCAGTGTTCTTCAACACGGTGTCTTCTCTGCTGTGGTGGTGTGCTGTGCGCGGCAGCGGTGTATCAGCAACGACGATCACCTTAGTTTCACCTGGTGGTAGCCCGTTGGCTATAAGCAGATCTAGTATCTGCAGCTCACGAGCTGGAGCCTCAACAATGGAGGCCGAGCCATGTAGGAAGGATTGTAGGCGCCGTTATTAGGGCACACGTATCGTCACAGTTATTGTGACACTGATTCAATAATCGATTGATCAAACCTATCACTCGTTTTCAAATCTCGAAATTCGAACTTCGACAGCTCGGTATGTCTCGTAGTTGCTCCAGTAGTGATAGCATTCGCACCTGCTGTAGTACTCGCGAGCGAGCGAACGGCTGCAACAACGTTCATGAGTCTTTCTCCGCACGCGGGTAGGTTGCGGGTATACCGTCTCTCCTATCCTTCCTCTTTCGCCGGACACGTATTTTGGGTTCCGCGTATTTTGTGTCGACACAGCATTTGTCTATTGTGTCGCGATGTTGATTGCAACACTTGTTGTTGTTGTCGTCGTTGGCGGCAATAATGTTGTTGTTGCTGTTGTTGCTGTTGTTGATGTTGTTGACGTTGTTGCTGTTGTTGTTGCTGTTGCTGTTGTTATTGTTGTTGTTGTTGTTATTGTTGTTGCCGTTGTTGTTGTTGTTGTTGTTGTTGCTATTGTTATTGTTGTCGTGGTCGTCGCTGTCACGGTCTCCTTATTGTACTACTGCCTGCCTGCTACTGTCGTCGAAACACAGCTCTTCTGCTTATCATTGGCCCCTTGTTCACTGCAAACTAGAAAATAAATTGTTGTTGCCTAGGTAGGCTCGATGCCCCGCAATCTCCCTCGGATGCTGCCGAGCGAAACCCAATGTCTGTCTGGCTTTTCACCACATCTCCCTGCCAAACAAGCACGCCCTCCACGCTCATTGTAACATAACATTGTTCTATCACTCGGCTAACGCACATCGTTATTGTGTGTGCCTACACATGTGCAAGTGGAATGTGGTAGTGGGGGGCTTGCATTTATGTATGGTTATGTGTATGTATTTGGCTATTGGCTATTCTGATCTACTATGGTGCGACAGTAAAGTGTAGTAAAGAAGCAGCTAGTTTTATCCTTTGATTTTGATCGATTCATTAAGGGCGAGTGCCATTGTATGCTTCTTTTGCTAGAATCATAATATTCATTATTCGCCACCACCTCGTCGCAAGACTCTACACGCTTCGCGCGGTGTCATGCTCGGTGCATAGTGTTTTGTTTTTATTTATTTTTATCTTAGCTGATATACTTTATTCGCGTAGTCTCGGCACAGTTATTTCAACATTTTTAGAAACTTAGCTAAGCTAAGTACGTCACTTGGGCTGAGCATAACGACTGATTATTATTACTATTATTATTATTATTATTATTATTATTATTATTATTATTATTATTATTATTATTATTATTATTATTATTATTATTATTATTATTATTATTATTATTATTATTATTATTATTATTATTATTATTATTATTATTATCCGAACGCACTACCAAGTGTTAATATTCTAGGACTTGTGTGACACTTCGCCACGAACGTAACTCGCTGTTGTATTTGTAGTGCACAGCACACAGTAGCTTTAAGCGCCGCCCGATGGGGTTTGTTACTAGCTGTTTGCTGATGATGACTTCATTCACTTTCTCTCTTTCTCACTCTCCGCTTTTTTTGAACAGAAATTGCTAGTTTCTCTATAGGTGTGTTCGAACGTGTTCTCTACCGCCGCAGACTTCACGTCTACGGCGGTGAGCTGATTCATTTTCTTGCCCTATATGCGCAATTGTAATCTGCCATGATAACCTTCATGCTGTCCCCAGTCAGCTGTTGTAAAATCGAATAACACGCCTCCACGCCACTAGGGCGAGCCATGTTGTTAGCTCGCGTATATATGGTAAGACTGTGCGCCGCATCTGAAACGGAACGATCTCATTCACTCCTATATATATGTTGTATGACATCTAACGGCGATGTCGACTTGGCCGATCTGGAAGTGCACTCACTGCCTTTATATTGGTTAAGTTAGAACGTAAATACGAACAATAGAAATTAATCGTGCACGGGCGGGGCGTGCTTTCTTTGCGTGATTACCCTCCCCCCTCCTTCTTTCTTTCTTTCTTTCTCTTTCTAGCCTTTATTATTACGTTACCGAGCAGCAAGTGCCAACAACGCTTGTCCCTGTCGGCATTTCACGTCTCGTACCGCTCGGTTTGTTGTTATTGCAATATATTTTCTTAGATTTTCAGAAGCATTGCATGCGTTTCTAATCTCGATGTGTGTGTCTTGGTTTTACCCGATATATATATATATATATATATATATATATATATATATATATCCAACTGCTCTCACACAGTCCACATAGAAGAGAAGAACTGCTGCAGAAAAAGCAATGAGTGTTTTTTTTCTTTTCACTGAGACTTGCTATGTATAGGCATGTAACTACAGGTCGCGGTTGTTGGCGTCGCGCCGGCAGGAGAAGCAATTGGCGAGACTGGCGTCGTTGGAGTCGCGTTCAGCACTGGCTTCCGCTGGCCTTGTCGTTGTCGAGGCTGGCCGTTGCTATAATAGGTACGTACGTAGAAACGGGCGAACATGACGAGAAAGAACGCCATCGAACTCACGGCGATTACCGAGTGCATCAGAGGAAGTCCGGGACAGCGAAACACTAACGGCAGAAACGAGTGGATGCCGAGCAGAGCAAATTGCGCCAGCTGAACACCTGTCAGATACCTGCTCACGACCGAAGCAGCAACGTCGACAACAACAACAACAACAACAATAACAACAACCAGGAATCATCACAGGAATAAGGGATTACAGGCACAAGCAACGTGACGGAACAACGCGCAGGAGACTCAGAGACAACGTATATATATATGTAGCTACTAGCGCTGACTAATCAGTTATCAAATAGCCTGTTGGTCGTCCCTATTTAATCCATCAGCTTGTGGGGTAAATTAATCGTACTATTCGGAACTTGATACGACGTTTAGATGGCGCACGACAGCAGCTTATTTTTTATTAAATGGGCATCATTTAAATTTAGATAGAGCAGGCTAGACAGTTTTAGAAAGATATAATATATCCTAAAAATCTCCGCGATATGAGCGTGTCGTTATACATATTATATTACAACGAAGATACCGCTTGTTCAGTATCGACAGTGTTCGACCATTCTACCCGTGCCGTACTGGGGACTAACACGGCATGCATCGTCAGGAGAGCGCCCGCGGGAGACATTGCCTCGACACTGGAAGACAGCGACTCTAACCTACCGTTTCCACGTGAGGTACTTGCGGAAACGGTCGCCGAACGACGCGAAGAAGTAGTACGTGAACATGACTACGTGCACGCACTGATTGACGAGCACGACGAGCGTCAGATGCGAGTCGGCGCCGTGCCGCACGCCGTACACGCCAAACAGGAGCACGATGCAGTGGTGCGACACGTTGAGCGTCGACACGTGCGTCCACTTGTGGCGCAGCCCGAAGAACACCGTGTCGAGCAGGTCCACGACGCGCACCCAGATGTACAGGTAGAGCAATGCCAGAAGGTCGCGGGTGGCCGCATCATTGCGACCCATCACACCCTGACACAGCCAGTTGTAGCCGCCACCGAAGTACGTTCTGCGAGCCAGATCGATCATAGCCGCGAAAACAATCATAGCCAGCGAAGTTAGGCTCGCGTTAGGAGAGCAGCAGCAGCAACAATAACAGCAACAAAACTCCAGCAACAACAACAACACCAGCAATAACAACATCAGCAACAACAACACCAGCAACAACAACAACGCATGATTCAAAAGATACTTCACAAGGAATGGTAAATAAAATTCTATATATATATACTTACCTCTTTCCCACCTGGATAGCAAACCAGAAATTTGCTAATACTTGAAAGATGTTGAAGGCCCGTATGAACGACATAATGTCGAAAGGCGGCCGACCTTTCATGTAACGTGGCAAAAACACCTTCACCGTAAGCACGTAGGCTGTGCATAGTGCAATCGCGGGAATCCAGGTATCGACGAGCAGCCAACCCTAATAGTAGCAAAGGACATCAGTGAGAAGGTTACATTGAGATTATCTATACACGTTGGATCTTGGGTTTTTAAACGGTCTCTATGAGGATACACATACATATATAGCGTGGACGAAATTCCCCGAATAATAATATTATTTTGGAGAGATAGTTATGAGTCATTAATATATTGGCAAATATGTGCTTTTGTTTTTCTGTTTTCTGGTTATAGTCGACAAGTCCATTCAGGCACTCATTCCGTCAAGACTTGAAACTACGAGAACTAGAATAAAAATGCCTGTTCCATTTGAACCTAGGTCCCTATAAATATATATATATATAGGATAATTTGTTTTTCAATTATTTATTTAAAATATTGCAGATTAGGCTAACCTTGGTGCGAGGATCTTGCGGAGGGGTTAGCTCCCACAGCAACGTGAACGGGAACATCTGAAAGGACAGTTTATTGAAACCATTAGACAATTGCTCTCGCCTGGCCTTAAGACATTGACTATAATCGGTTATTCCTCTGACTTCCTCAGATATAAATGTTTACAGGCCGTAATGTGAGTAATTACCGACCCAATTGCCCATTATCCACGCACTATGAATTAGGACCTCATGAATACCCCTTTCAAGGAGAAGGAGGTCGCCAAAATTCTGCGTGGTCTTCCAAAGCGGAAAAGCATTGGTCTCGATGGAATCTACCACTGGTAGAATCCTCAGATGTTCTTTCAGCTAAGTCGGTTACGCTATCGAACCAGATAGTCGACGAGGGGCGAATACCCCACGCCTGGCACCGCGCCAGAATATTTCTGCTATACAAGACAAATCGCGACGATAATGTAGATGAGTCGGTCATCGCAAGAATGCTTCCAACTCTGGAGCAGATCCTACGACCAGAGCAATTCGGGATCAGGAAAAGCCGAGATACACAGTATGCGATGCACGTACTCCAATCGAAAGTTGAGCGGGCGTTGGCAAGACCCGGGTTCCTCGGTACGCAATCTTAACCATTGCGTCAAGGCTTTTGGCAAAGCCCCCTGCTACCTAATAGTCGATTCATTTTGGCACGCTGGAGTGGGTGGTCCTCTTCTGCAAGTGTTTTCCAGCTTCCTTATTGAAGGTTGTATGGAAGTGGATATGTAGAGTAGCGCCTCTTTAAAGCTGAGACCAGATGTGGGTACCCTGCAGGGAAATCCACTCAAATGTTTGTCATTTGCTCTACTAGTCGCTGAATTACCCGCTCGCCTTGTGCGGGCCGAATTTGGAGGTAATGTCGTTGGACGCTTATGGCGTCATGATTGCCCATGACCTCGCAGCTTTCAGCAGCATCGTTGGTATAGTAGAGGCTTATCATAACAACAAGGGCAATAAATTTACAGGAAACAAAAGCAATGAACGTTTGCCGTGAGTCGCCTGGTTGACACAGACGCAACTGTATGTGGAGGCATGGGAAAGTTGGAGCTCGCAAGATCCTTCCCAATATTGGGCCTTAGGTACAGTACATGTGCACGACCTTCACACAACATATCAGTGACAGGTGCCGAGCACTAATCACTTTCGTGTTTTGGGAGGTGACGATACATTCGGAGTTTGCTACTGCGTGTTGCTGTACGACATTTTGAGCTGAGGATTGTGCCAATGCTGACTTACAGCCTTAAAAGAGCGTGGACACATCTCTCGACAGTAATCTCTCGTTGCTCAGTTGGACGTTTTTCCACATATCTGAAGCGGGTTCTATGTTTTCTTTGGACAGCAAAGAGTCGTTTGATAAACCTTCTCGCCGACTGTGGACCGTCAGCAGCAATAGCCACAGTCGGACAAGGTTACCCATTACCAAATCATTGCAGTACCATTTTTGCAGGACTAACAGGAAAAGGTTGACAAAGGCTCGGCCGAGATTGGGCAGCCTCATATCTATTTTTCTTGTTAGCTTTGGGAGGTAGCCGCATGCTCTAGCCGTCACATATACACAAGATATATCGTGCACGGCTACCACCAGCTTGTGTGCTGTCCTCCAGGTTTTCACCAGCCATGTGGCCAGTGCCGATTTCGATATTTCTTCTCGTAAGTTTCTCTCGCAAGTTTCACTCGCTAAGTGCGTGGGACAACGTGGGACAGACGCTAGCGTCGCATAAGGCGTCATTCGTTGGAAAATGCAACTGAGTTATGAAACACATGACACGTAGAAAAAAAATAGCCGACCTCGAAGTGAACACCAACTAGCAAAAAAAGTGCCTGGCGTTGTTCTGCTGCGTTGTTTAGATGAATCTTCTTTCCTTTTTCCTATTTCTTGGGACGTGACCGTTAGTGTACTGGGACTGTCGTGCAAATCATCTGGCGACGAGCTTCGGACCGTACGCATCGACCACATGCCTACATGGTTGGGGCTACCTTTAGGAAGCAAAAAGCTATTTGTCAGCCCACTAGGCGAAGTTCCTTTGTCATTAATTAATTTCCCGCCTAATATATATATAATATATATATATATATATATATTGTTTTTTAATCGTACGTCCTGGAACTGCCTCCACGTTGTTGCACACAAAGCTCATTCAACATTACCAACATGCCAAACATGGTTGGCCTACCTAACCTAGATGGTTGAGATGTTATCGCCCAAATCCACCATTTCCAGCTGCAGTCGTAGTAGGTTGTAGAGGAAGAGTGAGACATGATATAATTCGTTTCGGCTTCTTAAATGCTTTTCTTAAATTTTTTCAGACACATTAGACGGGTAGGTCTAAATTGACACGTACGCATGGGACTATGGCGGTGGTGGAGGCTTATTAGGCTCGCTGCCAGGAACCGAGGCTAGCAGAGTCTCTAGCTAAATTGTGCACGAATGCTATGGGCCTGTATTGTAATTATATCCTGATACTCAGTAACAGTCAAAGGTTTTAAGGTCGGAGCCAAATAGCTATATCCTAATGCTCAGTTGCAATCAAAGGTTTTAAAGTTCGGGTAAATAGCTATATCCAGATGTTCAGTAGCAGTCAACGATTATAAGGTAGGGGCTGAATAGGCAAGTGCACAATTGTCAGCCTTCGGCAGCAAAAATGGACAGATGCGTCTAGCGATCGAAGATATCGACACATTGACAAGCTCGACGACGATCAATAACATACTACTTATGTTAGTGCTTTTCCTCTTGAACGTGAACTTCTATTTCTTATCTCTGAACACACACTCAGACGTTTTTCCAGCCTCTTTTAATGCATACCTGGCCTTATACCCGGGTAGTACTGTAGTGACTGCTCTCGTACACCCTTTTGACGTCCAATAGTGGTCGCGGCTCTCACTCTTGTTGTGGTCGTTTGTGCGGAAATCTCGCACTGTCCTGGTTCCGTAGCGGCGATGTTACTATAGCGTTTTCCGCAACGCTGTAATTGAGCTGTGCAAACACTGCTGTCTTTTGTCAAGCCAGAACGCAATGTTCTGCACGTGTTCCCTGTCCTTGACTTGCTCGTTGTTTAGGTATCACCCAAGGCTGGCACCAATTACTTACGCTAACCACTACATTTTCCATTAGCACTCTATGCGACGATTGTATCGCAGTCGTCCAACTTGTTGTTATTGACGTTAATTTCGTTGCACCGTTAACATTCGACGGGCGTGTTTGCGGCTTCCAGTAAGAATCAGTAAACGCTTACTATATATCTATAGTCAGGGCCGTGAACGCGTTGAAGTTCCCTCTTGGCCTTGTCGTAATTTGCAGTCCACCATACGGTGAGATCATCCGAAATCCAGTTATGACGTGTGTGTGTATGTGTCGAGGCGGGAGGGATTTACGCCTGGATGAGGTTTTGCCGGCGGCTGGTGGGACAAGCTGCTGTTAGAAACTGGGTGAACCGCTGAAGCCTCCGCACTCTGCTACAGAGGTCACAGTTGCAGGTATGCAGACGCAACGTGTGACAGGCAGGATCGTCTCTGACCGTCAAAAACGAAGACAGATAGATAGAGAACCAGATTAGTGGTTGCTTCTAGGATCTCAGTAGAGGTCGTTACTGTGCTGTTTCAAATGCACGTGTAATTTCCCCGGGAACTCCTCCGGCTGACCACGCTGCGCACGTAACGCTCATAGAATAATGCTTTTGTCCGACGTATTCATTCACCGCAAAGCGTTAGAGCGAGCCAGCTCACAAGCAAACACCTGAAAGATGATGTAATGATGATACAGCAAGTTATTGTTCTTTGCTATCGGCTATCGAAGTGTAATGTCCTGTGTTTGCGACGGCGCCGGTGTTGATCACGTTATTGCCTCTTTCCCTCCTCAGAAGGAACAAGACCGTTGTATATAGAGTGTATATACTGCCGAGGAGTGTGGGGCGATTCCCGGTGGTAACCCGGAGGGGTGCGACCGTAGAAATGGTGGAGGAGACGAAAGAGGAGGAGGGCGACGACGACATAGTGGGTAAGTTGAGATTTGACTGCTTTGGCTCCAAGCAGCGACGCACCCCCAGAACGGTCAAGGAGTGCGCGCGCCTCTCGTCCCCCTGTTCATCTCTCGCACTGCGGAGTAGGGCCTTAAGGTGTAGGCGAATGAGGCAGGATAAAGGATGGAAGTCAGCTCGCGGATGTGGGGAACTAGCATCCTGTGGGGAACTGCGGCACCTTGTGTGGACAACACTCAATCGTGCATGCAAACGAAAAAGGGCTATGCTGGGATCCGAGCCCTTAACTCGCTGCACAGGTACTTGCTTGCGAGGAGAATTGAAAATAGAGAACTCAGAATGTTGCCTGACGGTAAGGTTGGTCACGCGGTTAGGAGCTGCTATAGTTAGAATTCGTACCGTGTATAGACAGTGTGTATTAGGTACATTAAGCTCAATATTAAACACTGCTATATATAACATATTTTTAAATATGGTATATATATACATATATGTTAATGCTCAATGTATATATAAATAATTATATATATATATATATATATATATATTATATATATATATATATATATAAATTTACAGCGTTAATAACTGAATTCTTAACTAAGAAAATTTGGAATTCTTACTCTAGTATAGTATGTCATTTGAACGAAGTAACGCTGCTTACGCAAACGAATGGGAACACGATGATAAAGAGTTGTGCACAACTCTTAATTTACATAAGACAAGAAAGCTAATTTTTAATTTTAAAAAGCAGTTTTTCGACTGAAATAGTGCTCTAATATAGTTACTAGTTTGGGCAAATGTTTAAACAATAATTATGGTATTTTTAACAAGCATTGCCTAATTCAAGCTGTGACTGGACTGTGGTTTTTTAACACATTTAAAAGCTACGTCTCGAATACGCTTAGTACTTTTGACTTCGTCCTTTCCCCAGTCGGTCGCAGCGCTACAGGAACCAAATCAGAGTGCCGGGGTTCAGACTCACTCTACTTCGGTACTCACTGGCCTACATGCTGCTCACGGTCTGGAACGAGCTGCTATTGGCGCTTCGAAATGCAGCCGGGCCGCTGTTTTTAAACGACATCTTCTCTTACTGCTGAAGAACGAAGAAACAAGTGACTCGAGTGAATTGTTTTAGATTGTTTTACTATATAGGTTTGAACTTGTATTGGGCTGGTTCTAAAGTTTTAAACTTGTATTAGGTTGGTTGTAGGGTTTTAGACTTGTTGTTGTTAATTATGCTCAATTTTGTTGCTTTGTCGGCGCATACACTTCTGATTTGTGCATACACTCGTAGACTTCTGTTGTGTTATTTACGCTCAATTTATTACTTTGTCGCGTGCACACTTTGATCGGTGCAAACACTCGTGTATGTGAATATTTTGATTGAATGATATGACGTTTTATTCATTCTTAATTGTAGTTTCTCATTTGTGTTACAACTTCCTATAGCCCAGGCTAGTGCGAAGCATATGTACAAGTTACAGTAAGATTTTATACATTATCACCGTAGTATCT
>QVRM01003662.1:0-34610 GCA_003439945.1 Dermanyssus gallinae
TTGCTGCTGCTGCAAAGCAACAAAATCGTAACGCGAACGATCACATTGTGTTCCGTTCTATGCACTACGGTCCACGTCTCCCCTTTTACTGCTACGTCTTTGACTGCGTTCATTGACGCTGTTCTTTTTCCTTTGATACTGCCAATTCGAATAAGTTATGCAGATCGTAAATTGGTGTCGTACAAAGTATTTCCGTCCTCCGCCGGCCATTTTAGTTTCGTCGTACCAGCAGCGTCGATTGTCCACGCCCGACGAGCGATCGAGTCAAATCAAAAGCTATTGCTTCCTGCACCACTCTGCGGCGTTGGCGGCTGCAGCTCACTGTATTTAGTAGTATCTGGCTGTCATTGCTAAATGTTACCACCGCCACCTTGCTTTGACACATCGGTGTCAGCATACATACATACACAGACATATATATGTATGCATTTATAATATATATATCTATATATATATATTATACTATATATATGTGCATTTATATTTATTATATATATGAATGAAGGTGTCAATGTTAATGTACGTTGGTGTATTCCTGCTGACGACGCCTCCATTCAGTCCCGTTGATCCATTCATTTATTTTGTTTTTGTCCGCGACGGGCGACACAGGCGGCGCCCGTAAACGGTACCCGACTTATCTTCTCATTTGCATCGACCAGCCAAAATCGGCTCTTCGACGACAAAACACCGTACCGTGTTAGCGTAAGATGTTTCTGTCATCTCTCATATTCTCGACGAGGTGCGATCTCCCTAGGTAGGTAGGAGCAGGCCACCACGCCAGCACTTTGAATTTGCGTTTCTGGCGGCTGCGTGATCTGTGGACGTCACATGTATGCGAACAAACCTCGTGAACACATCGTTATTTGTTAAGTGTTTAAACACGTACGGAGGGCAACGAAAACAACATCAACAACAACAGCAACAACAACAACAATAGCAACAGCAGCAACAACAACAGCAACAATAGCAATAACAGCAACAACAACACACAGCAACAATAGCAATAACAGCAACAACAGCAACAACAACAGCCTGAAACATGTCGGGGTACAGCGACGAACAGTGTTCACGATGCGCCGATATTGATGACGACCACGACAACATTTGTGCGACAATAACAAAAATAACAAGGCACATGCACGTGTACATAGTTTGCCCGCCAAGGATTGATAGGTCTCACAGACGCTTTAATACGCCCAAGGTTCAGGACGTTCTCTAAGAAGAGATGCTGCCAGAGTTGGTTATGGTTAACCCGACGCGCCCGAGTTCGCCATGAAACCGAGCGACATTTGTTGCAATTTGCAAAATTGGTTTACAAAGTCACTCGTTCATCTTGCGTTATTCGCCTTGGAGAAAAAAATACCGGTGTAGCCATGGTTGGAAAGCAATGTTTAATAACCAAAAGCAAGGACGAAACAACAACAATACTATTTGCTGCAACGGACTGTGGGAGATCTTGGCTCCGTTGTGGCCTCAAAGAGCTCTTTTGTCAGTTTGAGGGCTGCTTAGCCCTAAACAACGGATGACTCGAGACCGAACGCTATTACAACGTGGTTTTGAATAAAATGCGCTTATAGGCCCGTTAGTGAATGATGCGGCCGACGCCCGCGCAGGCTAGTACACGATCGCCGAGGGCGTACGTGTCGGAGTCAGTAACGTCCCACACCAGCAGCCGATTATATCCCAGACTGGTAAGGCCATCCGGTTGACGCCTATCGTCCCTCTGCAGTTCACCAGGCAGCCAGTTTTTCTGACAGCGCGCCCGAGGGTGTCATTGATGGCGTCCTAAAAAAATCGCTAATAAAAATTGCGAGCCCCGGCCATAATAATAATACTTTTTTTTGAAAGCAAGGGTTTATTATTATTATTATTATTATTATTATTTATTCAATTCGTATTGTGTTATCAGAGTACAGTTGTGAGGTTCGAACGTGTCGCGTCGATTCAAGCACGTATTTAGCTGCTCATCCCATGGCGCCGATTATAGAAGCGGCATTGCCTCTACACACCGCGAGAGACAGAAGCTGTCTCAGATATTCGCCTTCGCGCTGGTCCCCCGTTGTTGCTGTCATTCTCCTGGCCAGATCCCGAATGAATTTTGCTGTTCCACTGCTGATGGGTCCTAATGTTTCCATAGCCACCGGTACAAAGTGAAGACTGTTTTCAAGGTCTGCGTATTTGCGTCTCTTTTCCTGTTCGGCGTGCTCTGCTACCCATCCTGTGCTAACAGAGCTATGGCTGAGATACGATGGAGCTACTGTGCAGGACACTGTAGCATCCCAGGCCAAGCACTTGCCGTGAGACCATAATGGTATGGTCACGCCGTCAGGTCTCTTGTCGTTGTCTTGTCCGAGGGCCCCGTGGTTCTAGTTTTGCTGGCAACTTTGCCTTCCTAAGAGCTTTTTGATGATTTCATTTAACTCCATGTGCCGTGAAATCCTTCCAGAGCTTCTTGGACAGCTCAGTGGGTGTAGACCGTAGGCATCGACCTCATTTCCGCATGCTGCGCAAGGAAAGGGTTCGCAAATTGGAGCTCCTATCCTGATAGCAGCAGCCATGCGGAAAGTGGTTGGGTCCAGCATGGTGCCTAAATGTGGAGATGGCAGGGCTTTAAGCCAGCCTCCACTAGAAATATCTCTGGCGGCTCGGAAAACCGCCTGTTCACGGCGCGTACATAAAGAGTCTTGAATGTCTCTTGCTAGCTTTCTGCTACTATATCCGTCTAGTTTGCGCTGATATAGATGTTCTTCCAACGGGCCGGGGTCCAATTTCATCCTGATCTTACATTCAGCCTCCACCTGATGTTTGTGAATTAGCTGTTGCACATCGTGGCTTACCAACGATTCTGACAGAGCTCCGAACTGGTTCAGCGAAGCCGCGTAACATACTGGAGCCAGGTCTACTGCACTCCATAAGCCAAGTCCACCCTCCTTGATAGGTAAACTTGCCCTCTTCCATATCTCATCGTTAAGCTTGACGTTCAGCACCTCGCTCATGATTTCTCTGGTAGAAGTATCATATGCCTCAAGTTCATCTGGGCAGAGATCTGTCGGTGCACTACGAAGTATGTAGTTTAAACGGGGGTGCTCCCAAAGCTGTATCTCCACACGCACATTGCCGCTTGTGGATGCATTTTGCTTGAGCAAAGGTGATACGCCTCGATAAAGGCTGTTTGGTCGTTTAAGCACTTGAGGGATTCTTCGCCTGCCTAATGGGGCCCCTAGTAGCTCCATATCAGCTTTGTCTAGTTGTCTCGCTGAAGGTAGAATCTCTAATATTGTGGTCATCGCGCGTGCTCTGTCTTCGTGGGATCCACCGAAAGCAGTTACTTCGCATTTTTCTGCATTAAGAGCTAGGCCTCCTTGTTGTTGAAATTCTCTAATTTGGCGTATGTCCGATGCTACGATATCTGCCGGTCCTCCAAGTGTTCCGTCGTCTAGGTACCAAACGTTGAACGGGCTTTGCAATTGGGCGACCAGGCCTGATATACCAAGGCTGAAGAGCGCGGGTCCTAACGGGTCTCCCTGTTGAACCCCATTTTCTGAACCGATAGGCGCCATCGTATCCCAGGGATAGCAGTGAGGGTTCTTTGTAGCTTTGCCAGACCAGTGGCAGTAGATCCGGAACATGCTGTTCTACTTTCCGCAGAAGCAAATCTCTTCGGATTGAATTGAACGCATTGCAAAAGTCCAGCTTAACCATTACGCGCGTCGGTCCTTCTACTTCAACGAAGGCTCGGGCGGCGTGAACTGCCGCTTCCGCTCCGCCCTTGACTGCTACACCGACCTGGTGCGGTTTTATCGCTGCGAGTATTGCTCTCTTATTTGTGGCCAAAGCTATCTTTGCTGCCAGTCTTCTTAAAGTCAGTCCGCATGCAACTGGGCGTATGGAGCCTGTTTTCTTCCGAAGGGCAGTGAGGTTTGCTCCGTAGAAGATCGAGAGGCAGAACGGTGGTAGTCTACCATTAATTGCGTTCTCCATAAGAACTCTGAGCTCCTCCAACAATCTTGTTGAAGATGGAATCGTTTGGTCTAGCATATCTTTTAGGTGTCGTGGCCGTAAGCCATCCAGCCCTGCTCCTGAAGCTAGCGCGAAAGATCCCACTGCCTCTAATACTAGAAGGTCTGACACGGGTCTATGGTCATCCATTGAAGGCTCATTCATTGCCTCTATATTATCGCTGCTACTATTATTAAGCGGAGGATGCTTGCGCTTAAGTTCCTCCTCTGTGTTATGGTCGACGGGGGCGATAACGTCAGAAGACATCAGCGCACGTACTGCGGCACGTATGTCGCCTTCAGCCAGCTTGCGCTCTGCGAGGCCTACGCGGTGGTCTTTATTGCTTTTCGTTCTGTGCGTTGTTGTATATGTATCTTCTGTGAGGTACATCTTAAGGTTAGTATTTTCTAGGCTTCTTATGTTACGTCGGATTAGCTGGCATAGCGTTGAGTCAGTTTTATGTCTCGGAAGGGCAAAGATGAGTGTTGGTATCGACAGGAGCTTCACCCATGATGTTACGTCTTTCTTTCGGTTGAAGTCACCCAGTGCTCTTGCAAACGCTGCTGCGCATGGTTCTCTGACGCCTCTGGGTATTATTCGTATCAGCCGAAGGTGTTTGCGCGTTTGGACCAGGAGTTGCAGGAGGCCATCGTTGTTCAGTGCAGGGGCTGAATGACAAGTCACGTGGGAGATCTGCCGAAGCCTGGTTTGTCTGTCGCTCTGTTCTGTTATAGGTGAGTGCGGAACGATTTGGACTATGAATCCGCGTTGTGTGTGCTCGAAGGCCCTGCAGCGTTCGTAACACTCGTCCACATTGCTCGCATGTATGGGTTGGCTGTGTCCACGTGTGAATTTGCTGAATATCCCGGTTATCTACGCTTTCGGAATGACGTAAAGGTTGACTGGTCATTTCGATGATGGACTAGTCGTTGGCTTAGTTTCTGAAAGAGGGGGAAGGGCGTTTACGTCTGAGCCCTCGAACACAGAGGTCAGAAACGCTTTTCCTGGTTCAGACTCTAGAAAATGAAGTAAATTATCGACAACTGGATTCTTCTTTAGCCATTCAGAAATGAGTGGCCTAAATATTCCAAGTATCTTTAAGAAGCCGTTGATTAATCGCGGCGTTTGTTGTTGTGTAGCACCTTTAGGAGATTGGCGCCTGGGTTCAGCTCCACGAACCTGTTTTGCTTTGTTGTCGGCCGTATTGGGTTTTATAGGCGTCGGAAGATGGCACACGACCGTCTTCCCATCTTTGCCCATAATAGGCTTGCTGGAAGTTCTTGTTACTTCAGCGTACGACTTACGCTCATCGCTGCTGTTTGCTGGCGGGGAACTTTCCGTATTCATTGCGGGAAAGTCTTCAGTCGATGTTGAGACCTGCAGACGCGTAGAAACTTTCTCGTACAGCTTTTTCCGTTGAGCTTCGCTGTAGACTTGCCTTACTGAGCATCTGTTGTCGTTGGCTGAGTGGGCACCCCCACAGTTAGCGCAGTGTGCTTTCTCTTGGCATTGCCACATTTGGTGTCCTGGTTTGGCGCATCGCCTACATGTCGGGCTAGCTTTTTTAGTGCACACTGCAGCCTTATGACCAAACTTGTGGCATGAAAGGCATTGTAGAGGCGAACCTGCACATAGCGTAACTTGGAAGCGTTCACCTGCTATAAACACCTCCGGCAGAGGAGGTCCATTAAATCGGAGTCGGACCCTTCCTGAGTTCTTCCATACTTTGACAACATTATTTTGGTCGCTGGCGTCTGCGGCCGTGAATTTTTCTCGTCTTACTTCACCTACGCCTTGCTCTTTCAGGCACTCTAGTAACTCATCTTCTTGGAATTGAGTGTTTACTCCGCTGATGCGTCCCCAGAATGCACTCGTATCGGTAAGCGGAGCCACTGTTATTCCGCATACGCTTGTAAGTGCCCTAGCCATTGTTTCGTCCTCTGGCTGCGCGATCCGAATCGCAAGTTTACCCTGTGCTGTGAAACGAGCATGCGCGCCAGGTATCGTTGCTCTTATTTCAGTATAAATCTTCAGTAAACTCAACTTTTTTAGACCCTCAGGATCATTTGGGCTCTCGAAAATGATTTCCGGTCGCCATTCATTCCCCTTATCGCCGACAGTCAGGCGACGATTACTCTTTGTACTAACAGGAGCTCCTGTTGTTGTTTCTCTGGCTACTTTCTTCATAGCAGCTTTTACCGCCTTTTCCTTCCTTGTAGCGACAGTCTGCCAAGCTCTGCTATCGTCTGGAGGTGACTCAGACTCGGCAGTCACATTCTCCGGGGGAGAGTTGTGCGACGTGCCCGTGCACATCTCCTCCATATCCTCCTCACCACCTCCGTAATCGACGTCATTCGCCGCACTTTCCATCAGCTTTGTGAGCCTGTCCTCTCTCCGCTCGCTTTGTTTTGTTTCAAAAACGGCTTTGGCTGATCTTCTCGTAGATGTGTGACACTTAACCGAGCGCCTGTGTTCACCTACACCTGTGTGTGTTGATGAACGTAAACTGCTTAGGTAACAAGATCCCTGAGATGACGATTTCCGCGTATCAGTTGGCACTAGATGACTTTCCGCAGTCACTGGGTGAGCTAATGGCTCACCTACGCTCTTGAAATGGAACACTTGGTCATCGTTGGAATGTTTCTTCAGGTCGACCACTATAGGTCGAGTGGAATCGCTAGCGCACTGCAACAAGTTCTGGACGAGGCACAAAGTCACCAAGAAGTTACCGCACTGGGATCGAGCTTATAAAATGCTTCTTTTTATAACAAAAAGTCACAATTTTACGGAGCTCTTGACACGTGCGACCACCTTTGTCGGCATGTAGCAGACGATTATTATTATTATTATTATTATTATTATTATTATTATTATTATTATTATTATTATTATTATTATTATTATTATTATCATGTAGTATCACATTTACTAATATTTTGTTTTATATAACATCTACAATATGCTTGTATTATTGTTTTTGCTTGAGTGTCGCCGACCACTCAACATCATCATGGCGTTGTCTCTCTGAAGCTCCTATGACAGCCTCTGTCGGAAGAACGCGGTCGATCTTGGCTTCGCTTTGGTCTAAAAGAGCTTCTTCCCAAGGTTTTTTGTCAGTTTGAGTGCATCTCTGCCCCAAATGCCAGATGACCCAAGACCAAACGCCATTACCACGTGGTCTTCAAGAAGATGCGCATATAGGCCCCGTGAATAATAATAATAATAATAATAATGCATTTTTTTTAGGCCACTCCGATTTATGTTGTAAGCGTGCAGTCCTCAAGAAAGTTTGTTTCCATGAGATTAAACCAAGGAGAAATATGCAATTAACAAATGAAAAAAGAACAGTAATTAGTAGGAAGAGGGCAGTGTCAGGTGGTCGGGCAGACGAACAAGCTGCCACTGAACAGCAATAAGATTATCTAGTTTCAAATTCATTGACCGATCAGCTGCGCTGATGAATGAATGATATCGGCGGTCACACGTGAAACGGCCTCCATTGACAACGGTCGCCGGCTACGCCATTCAAGTCAGTGAAAATTCTCATTGGCGTGACACTGCGACGCGTCTGAATACTACTGATAATAATGCTACTTGTTGCTGTTCTTGTTGTTGTTGCTGATGCAGTAGTAGTAGTACCAATAGGAATATCTGTACAAGTCGTAGCCAAAGTAGTGTAGTCGGTGGGAGTAACAAATCACATATCAATCACGAATCGCATGGCACTGTATGCTATCAGCAGGCTACAATCGGTCAGCCGGTCAAATGGACGGTTGTTGTTGGTGTGGTTGTTGTTGTTGTTGTTGTTGGTGTGGTTGTTGTTGTTGTTGGTGTGGTTGTTGTTGTTGTTGCCGCTGCTGCTCTAAGCCCGCCACCATGCGGTGTTGCGACGTCGTGGGGACGATTTGACGCTGTTTCTTTCGATCTGTTTTCGACGCATTTGCCTGCCGCTGCCGTTGTTAAGCTGTCCTGTTCTGTTTTGCTCTGTTCTGCCGATGCTGTCCTGTTCTGTCTCTCCTGTCGGCTGGTCCTGTCAGCAACGGCAGAGCGACGGCAATGCTGTGGTCGTCGTTTTGCTTCTAAGTTGTCGGCATTGGTGAGATAAAGGGTAGTCGTCATGCGAGCAGCATACAGCATAGCGGACAAGCTCACCACTGCTGCAGTCTGCGAATGGGTGGACGGACGGGCGGGCGGGGAACCCTGTTTCTAGGTCGATTGAGGCACAGAAGAGGCCGAACTGTAGCTTGCTGTGCACTATGTGCATGCGTATATGTACATACGTATGCAGCTGTGAATACGGTTAGCTACAGCAGCGACAACTTCAGGATCTGTAGACGTGCTGATGATGACGATGATGATGATGACGGTGGAAAGCTTGAAGATTCTGGTGATGATGGTGGTGGTGTTGATGATAATGATGATGATGGCGGCCTGGTGGTACACTTCTTTGACGCGAACCGAATGTACTCCCAGAGAGAATTACATAACCAAGCGTTCTCTCAATAAATAAAACAGCCAGACAGGTCGAATAACGCCGAACACAACGGTGTCCTGTGTCGGTGATCGTCTCCGCCAAGGCGGCAGTACAACCAGCACTGTATTATACATAGTATATCGATAACAACAGCACATTTAATATATGTATATATATATATATATATATATATATATATATATATATATATATATACTGCAGCAGCTGACTCAAGCTGCGATTATCTGATAGGTACTGAAATTCTGACTGAAACGCGTTAACTAATGAATAGTGTCATTGGTTGTCGTAGTACTAGTAAGACGAAACAGAGACAGTAGATGAAATAGTAGTAGCAGTTAAATTAGACACAATCCCAGCGATGCTAACTGAAAGTCAAAAGGTGGCCGTAGTATCGGCAAAGATATGACAGCGTAACGTACAGCAACGGGTTCAGCGCGATGTGGCCGCGTCGTCATGAGGTCGCCTCAGGGGGGGGCCAAAAAGATAGGGAACGCTACCTCAATGAAGAAGACCTACCTCATTGAGTTACTTCACCTGGGCTACGAGCGTAGCGTTGCTGTGAGAGCGGACTAAATGGTGAATCGGCTTTCCTCGTTTTCGAAGAGAAAGAGCAGGTCGTCCGCCGCGGCCGCCACAGTGAGAGCCTGCGAATCTCGAAAACCTGCCGCCAAGGTAATATATATATATATACTAATCGCTACCGTTGTAACGATGGTCGGTGTGAGCGGATCCAGTGCGACACTCGCATCATTCAAAAAGATTTGCCACCCAATATATTAAATACGCTTTATATTTATATATATATATATATATATATATATATATATATGAGGGTTGTTGAATAGCTACAATATGTTTTATTTCATTGTTTCCGTTTCGGGGCTTCCTAATTAACTGTTTATTTTGACTGCAAAATGTATTTAATTCAATATTCTGCACTGCCTCCGCGTGCCCTAATAACAGCCATCAGGAAATTTGGTATTGATCCCAGCAATGAATTGCTACCGAATATTATTCCACTGTTCATGCGTCACTTTCATAAGCTTCGAAATTTTTGCTCGAGCTGAAGTTCTCTCTTTGACAACTAAAAAATAAACACATCCAGTCATTTTAACTCTACCCACACATGGTCGGACGAACTCGGGTCAGGGAGAACGTGTTGATTATGGACCATTACTTAGTAACTCCACGGCCTCGCTTCTCGTTGCCCAAGGAGGCTGCACCCCAAATTTTATGGTTTGGAGTGCGGCCTCTTTCGAGAGCTCCAAGGATCGTCATACCTGATACGCTTAACAATGCAAGCTTGCATTGTTGAACATTCATTAAATAGAATTGGTCGTCCTGATTAGATGTAGCTCAAGCGCGTTCCGAACCCGCCCTCCGATGAAGGCTGCCGGTGAGGCGATACCGTCAATGGACTCCGCGAACCGTGAGGAGCTACACTACGCTGGCTTAGGCCAACCTCAAGTAACGAAAGGACCTGGGCGGCCCTGCCTGGCGTTATAGCTTTTTCTCATGATTCGCTGTTGGTTCGATCATTGAACACTGTCACTGCCTGACAAGAGATGTCTTACTAGAAATTTGGTCATGTGTTAGATATGAGACAGCTACGAATAGAACAGCGTTAACAAAGCCGATATTCTAGATCCGAGCATTCTTCAGTTCAGTGTCCTAGAGTAAATAATGATTTAACATTTTGGTCGTGTTTTAAATTTAATATAATTGCCGCTCGAATAATGTAGGCATGGCAAATACGACATTACTATTTGGAATACTAAATAAACTTGAACTCAAATGTGATGGGGAACCAAGTATATATATATATATATATATATATATATATATATATATATATACCAGATTATACCTGTTTCACGTTGTCTTTCACTTTCTTGGATATTCTCGATCTATATGATTATAGTTATTAACTATCTCTGTGTTTTTGTATGCGAGGAAGAAAGCCGAAGCAGATTTTCTCACGTCAGAACGCTTACTTATCTAGTTGACAAGATGGCTCTATTTAAACGTGTGCAGAAGAGGCAAAGGATAGCGCAACAACGAGAGAAAAAACAACAGAAAGCATGCGCATACATACACACACACGCACGAGAAATGGCGAGAAGACATTTGTAATTAGCATCAATGCGGAATGCTACTGTTCCGTTGCCACCGCCGCGGGTGGCGGCCGTCCGCTGAAGATTTTGACCGCCCCGTTGAATCAAGCAAGAGCTGTCTTGTCTGTCTATATTCCTATCTATCTATCAACTGAACGAGAAGATATGTATGCAGACACGTATGACATGAGAGCACTTCATTTAGCTTCATCGCGCCATTCTTTTCTCTCTCTCCTAATCCCCCGCACGCTCTTTCTCTCTCTATCTGTCTATAACCCTACGTCACTACGTCGACTACCCTCCCGGGGGCTGGCTGTGTGCCTACCCCCGGGTCTGTTTTAGGGGGTCTTGCTAATGTTCAGCGCAGAGCGCAATGAACTCGTCGGCGGGCTGGCTACCCGGAAGAACCTAATCGACCTCCGTGGGACTGTGGCTCAACCAACGTACTAGCTAACCTACTGCACCCACCTATATACGAACTCAGACGCAGGTCTCACTCAGTTAGACAGAGACAGAGAGACAAGCAGATTCACACGCACACACACAGAGACCGGCATAGGAAGGCTCACAGAGGCGAATGTGAATACAACTAGGTACTCTCGGCAATGAGCATCGTTTTTCGGCCAGTTAGTTCGACGATGTCTAACACGACTACCGCAACATGTACAAGCCGTTGTCTTAGTGGTTGACCATGACGACTACGATGATGACTTCGATACGATGACGACTATATGACTTCGACTACAAGACCCTCAATTGAGGTTTGTCTTTTTCCTCGTCGACTTTTCTTTCTTTGTTTTCTTCTGCGGCCTCTGCTATTGCTCCTTCTCTGCGTTCTGCTTTTGGTCGCTTGCGGTTGATGTTGTCGTTGTTGTTGTTGTTGCTGTTGTCGTTGTTATTGTCGATGTTGTCATTGTGGTTGCTGTTGTTGTTGTTGTTGTTGCTGTCATGGTCATTGTCGTCGGACGTCCTAATGCCAGACTTTGCACCGCTGTCATAACACGAATATTAGAGACCTCCCTTCCCCCAGACTACAACTTCTCATGCTTCATCTCATTCCTCGTCTTCGTCGAGAGAGCTCTCATCTTCATCATCACTACCACCACTAATATCTACACTACGAGCATCATCATCGTCGTCGTCATCATCATCACCACCATCGTTATCATACTGATGATGATGATGATACTCAGTGAGGTCGTCGAAGCGGTTGGTCCTCGTTCACCCACTGTGAACTAAAGACTACAGGCCAGGCCGCCGATGCCACCACTGTTTCTCCGATTGACTACGTACAAACTTCAGCTACGGACGACGCTGCTTTGATGCTGCCCTGTCCATTACGACTTCTACTACTACTACTACTGGTACTGTTGCTGCTGCTGCTACGGCGGCGACCATTACTGCTGCAATTAGCAGAACTCCCAGGTCAACCAATGCGGCTACTGTTTTTGCCTACTTCTCGAGAGCTCGAAAGCGAGAGAGAGAGAGAGATGGATGCCGAGGACCACATGTGGATCGAGCGACATCGATGATGAGGTAGGTTTATGTCGACGCACCATGTCTCGGACCTGACTTCGTCAGAGGGTTGTCAAAACCATTTTTCATGTTGGCGGGCGGACCTGGCGAATGTCGAATGCTCGACACTCCACGATGTCTCTTCTGACCTGTTTGCTGGATGTCGAACCCTCCACCAAGCTTTGAGCCTCGGGCCGTCTACTACGGTTGTTGTTGTTGTTGCTGCTGCTGCTGCTGCTGCTGGTGTTGCTGTTGTTGTTCGTGTTGTTGTTGTTGCTGTTTTTGCTGCTGTTGTTGTTGCTGTTTTTGCTGCTGTTGTTGTTGTTGTTGTTGTTGCGGCTGCTGTTGCTGTTATTGTTGTTGTTGTTGCAGCTGCTGCTGCTACTGTTGGCGGTTGGATAAACGCTTCGCTAAGACATACAGACGAAGGACCACCCGGCAAGGTGGTCGAACGTTGGCCGGTTTCACCCGTCGACCTATCGGAGATGGCCATCGCATCGCCATGGTGCTGCGCGTCTGTCTGTCTGTTTGTGGGCCGGTCAGTCGCTTGCTTACATACTTGCTAGCTGGTTGGTGCTCGCAGTGATGATGGCCCGACTGATCCGCCCAGTGTCATGACGGTCGTATCAACGACAACCTCAGCGTCAACGGCGAGGACGGGCACAGCGTCATCAGCCATAGCAGCAGCAGCAACAACAGCAACAGGAGCAAACGGCTACCGTTTAGCGGGTGACTCAGTGACTGCCTTCGTTCCAAGCGTCAGCGGTCAGCGACGCAAATCGAGTCGCTAAGTCGCTCAGTCAGTCAGTGACGAACTGAGAGAATCAGTGACGTCCTGACTGGTTAGCTGACGGACGCACGAGCGTATGGATAGGCGTACGGAGGCGTCGACTCGCTAACCCCCCCGTCCCGCTCCTCCGACAACCCCCTAACCCCAGTGCTCCTGGCTTACGGCCAGTGCAGCTGATGAGAGCGAGCCGAGAGGGCTATGGCGCGTGCGCGCGAACACACCAGAGCCAGGGAGCCAGAGACTCTCCGAGAGTAGTCTCATGTCACAGGCCAAACGCTGCTCATTTCAGCAAGAGATCCCGAAGACACCCCCACCTCCCTCTCTCTCTCTCTCTCTCTCTCTCTCTCTATATATATATATATATATATATATCTCTCTTTCTGAGTTTCTCCATTTCAGTCTATCTGGCGCTGTTGTTCTAAGTCGGTCTCCGTATCTTGCCGTCTTATCGGCGTGGAGAAGTGCTGTCGTCACCGGTTCGCCCAGTCGACCTGCCTGCGGCGGACCTACAGCTCAAAGACCCAACCAACTAACCGGCTAACTCCGGCCATTACTATTATGGTTACTATTATAATGACGACAGCTTCTACTACTACTACCACTACTATCATTAGGGCTGCTGCTAGTGATGGTGCTGGTTCCACCACACAACTACCATTTAATAAGCAGTCTCGATGAATTTCGAACGTTTACGTAAGCCGCCATTTGAGGACCCGGCAGCCACCGCACACTTCGACCCCGCTTCGGCCACGCAGTAGCGGCCGCATGGCAAATAGCCACTGCAGATGATATCTGTATATATGTACGTCCACATAGATGCTCGGATCACGGCAGACGGGCCTAAAAGGCACTTTGAGGGGCAGGACTAAGTCTGAGAGCAGAGTCCTGGCATTGTCCTCACCAATGAAGATGGCGCAGAAAACACAACGACACCTTCAGCCGACCCTTAAGATTGGCTGATGTTCCCGGCATCCTTGAGCATTCTGGCCCCTTCGCAGAACCTAAGGCAAGAAACAATGGGGGATTGGCACTTACTTTGTTTCGGCAGGGACGGGACGCATGCAGGTGTGGGACCCAACCGTAACTGATTTCTTATGTCAACTCTCCTCGATGGTCGTTGTGGCCGCCTGCCATGCGTACGGATTGGCTGAGACGCCAAAAAAAGTTGGAAATATGGAAGCGTAACCCTCCGCCACGATTTTTGCCGGTTGGCATTTAAGATACTGAGAGGAACTGACCCGAAGACCTACAGACTCTACCAGCGAGTCATTAGAGTTTTTAGTACTACTAAGCTCTTGTGTCGTATCCATAAAGTTAAGAAAGGGTATGTTTTATATTTCTGATAATCAACAATAAAAAGAAAACGTTTCAATTAGGGAGTAAGCTGTAGGGAGACATCACTCGGCAGTGAATCAGAATGAGAAATCTGACTTCAGTTGAAACTCGGATTCAAATACACGATAATACATGATAGTGCTCTGCTAGAAGGATTCCATAGGTCGAGTGCGAGCAATTAATTCCAAAAGCACAATCTAGAGCTGCGTAGTGCTTGACCTACGGTACGAACATTAACATACGGTCCTTTATCACCACTACTACCTTGAATTGATTTAGCAAAGAATTGGAATAATCCTGCTAATGGCCGCAAAAGGGTAAGGTCTAAACACACAGGTGGGTGTACCAAAAAAATAAAAACATAACTTTAAATCGAAACATAGATACACTATCTGACTTTACGCTCCAACAGGCGTTTCAAGTTCAAGGCAAGTAGAGGATGAAATCGGTAGATTCTGCGTCAGCGTTTGTGCGTATAGCAAGTGCCTTAAAACGCTCTTGAAAAAACAAAGTTGTGAGTTTTACGAGCTAAAGCTTCATAAAAAATGTGTAGATTTCATTAAAAATAATGAACGGCATAGCTAGTAAATTAGCAGTTGTAGTACGGTATTTTTCAGAAAAGTGGTAAGCAAACCAAAGGAAAAAATGGCGCGCCTCCAAAACAAAAATTTAATGCCCATGTTGAGCGGATACAGCGAATCGAGATGCACTTGTAGACAATAAAAAGTTAGAGCCGGCGAATAAACGAATTAGTAATTGAAAATGGTTAACTTACTACAGAAAAAATCGAATGTCTTCAATGAGAATTTTGTTATGATAGGTCACAAAGCTCTTTACAGTAAACATGACAAGTCTAAACTTTGGCTTTATATACAGTCAGAAAAAATATTTTTTAATTGTTTGAGAGCCAGGCAAGTTAATTTTTAACATCATTACGCTCATATCATACAATATGTCATATCCAATATGGGAGGTTTTTAACGTCTTTATAAACAGTACTGTCCTAGAGTGTCTGTCTTACCATACTACTATAAAACATGCCGATCACACCGTTTTTGAAGAAAAGGCAAACATTTTTACGCAAGCGTAGGAAAAACGAAAATTGTTGCAGGTATATGTTAATGTAATATTTTATTAATTGTGTATTGCTGTAGAGAAAAATTGTAACCCCTTTAAAAGTATATTAACTAACATTCTGCATCAATGGAACAGACTAGAAATAGGGAACACACATTTTATGAATTGTAAACTATTCTCGGTACTCCAACTAAGCTACATGCTTATGAGGGACTTTATTTTTAATATACGTACTAAACTCACTAATGAGTTCTAGAACACTATTTTTGATTTGTTTTGCTTGTGACATTACTTTTCTAGCTCCCATAAGGCCCAAAAATCCGCAGAAATAAACAGTTAGAGTAAATCAAAGGTTAGTTCGCGTTGCTTTCGAGTATGAGACACACCGTCTCCGCATTAGTAAAAGAGAAACAATAAGAATGTTGTTTTTTACATGATAACAGTATCTCCCCTTCACGCTTGATATTCTACTAAGTGACACAGCATTACGTGCGTTTAAATGTTTAAGGATTACGCTTGACTATTCATTGTCTTATAACAATTATGTTCCAAACTTTTTGACATGTTACGGCACGTTATGTTGTGTCTAGTAAGAATGTCTAGGATACCAAAAGTCATGATACTCAGTATACATAAAAGTCTCTTTATGTCATTAATAGGCAATAAACTCATCTTATTTGGTAACGCGCATGTTCGACTTTTAGATGAAATAAAAGCCTGTCAATATGACGTGTTGTGAATACAGAAAGCCAGCCCTTTAAAACTTCAATTCCAGCTGGCATCTGCTTCGAATATGGCCCTAACCAAAACAGAAGTCAATGCAGTAAAGCTCTCAGAATACCCGTTATCAAGAACGAGCCTCAACTGAAGTCACCGATTTGGCTTTCGGACATTTATGGAACGCGTTGGCGGATGATTTTAGAGGATGCCCTACGCCTTAATTGATAAAACTTTTATGCATGGGCTAATAAGTTGCTAATTATTTTCATCCTTCTCGTTAGAGCGAAACTCACCTCCTTTTCACAGTTGCATCTTGCAATTTGATATGCTGTAAAATTTGAACACAGAGTAACCCATATATATTGGACCAAGTAAAGGGGTATGCCAAATAAATTCTGACACTAAATACATACGAATCATCATTGTACTGAGTCAGGCTTTCGGCAGTCCTAGATGCTTTGCGAAATACTTGGTTACGCCACGTAGAAAGGTCGTTCTAGCAGGTCTGGTAGGACGACCGAGGTACTTGCTAGAACGACCAAAGTATTATACTTGCCATGCGATAGCGAAGACTAGTGATAGTCACTAAAATATTGGCTGAGAAGAGTTCCTCAGTTATTGTGGTCCATTGCAAATGCGTATTCAACGATTCGCACTCTCCATCCTAGCCCCCATATTCGTACACAAAAAGTCAGCACACCATAACTGTTTCTAAAATACTCTAAATACTCCGAAAATGACTGTGCACTGTGCACACATTTAGGCACACTTGAGCGAGACGAAAACCTTCTGCGGCGTTTTCCAAATACGGTCTGTGAGACGCGTAGCAGGAAGACGTAATGCTTCTTAGAAAATCTTGGCTTACGAGTACTAAAAAAAATTGTGAGAGGCACTTCGCTTTGACAACTCTTTCATGTGAAAATTAATGATCTGCTGATTTTAGTCTAATTCTGGATTTAAGATCTCAGAGTGGTGCAGCAATTCAACCGCCAGAGCTGTCACGATTGATGTTCTGAATAATGAGGCGACGTTTTCATGCCGGCCCAAAGTTATGCAGCCAGCTTATAATATGATAACCCGTTTGCCTCTGAATAAAAGTGATTTTTGCACTGTATTGTGGAATTTATCTTAAATCGTATAACCGAGTACAGCGGCTTACTCAGTTAGCAGCCGCAAGTCGGTCAGTACGGGTCTGTGCATGTCGCTTTCCGTGCATCTGAAGACGGGCGCACATTTTCTAATCATGCTCAACAAAGGAGATATGCGTTATCGGAATTGATACTGAGAACAGTATCTCTATGTTGGCCTTGTTTTTCAGGCCTTATCTCTAAACATGCCTAACGAATTTATAATCAAATGTATTTATTTTTTATGTTTATCTAACCGATCATACTAACCTATAGAATAGAAGTTTGCAAGTGATTTGCAATTGGGTTTCCTGCAAAAGCATTTGGAAACCAAAACAAAATAGCTTTGATTTGCCTTTCAACGATGTTGACAGACATATAAGACAAGGCTATTTGCTACTGGAATCTTGATTCGGTAACTTCCATCGCTACGGCCTGCACTTGGCAAGTTTCGCAAACATTCTCGATGAACTAAAAACTGTAAACTTCCGTTAAAACGGCGGCTCCTAAATTTCGCCTTATTAGCTCTCCAACAGCAAGAAACAACATCGCGCTGTAATTGTCTCTATTAATAAATACCCCAACGCTATATAGAACGCTATATAGAAAAACGCGTCTGCCAAACATTTTACACGACCAAATTAACGATTGGGGCACGTTCCAAGACAGCCCAGTTTCAATATGTAATCCTTCATAGTTCTTACTTAAATTTAACATTTGAAAGGTAGATGGGAGGAAACGGCTATACCGACTACATCATCTTTATTTAGAAACAAATACGAAGAAATTTCGAATTTTGACGTAATGACCACTGCTGCCTTGTGGAGGAGTGTAAGATACCAAGTTTTACTCCCGGATTTTAAAAACCACGTGATAAGAAGCCACCTACCTAATACGCATGCATAGTATTGCGGTGCGCACTCGTTTTGTTTACTATGGTCAGTGTGTCGAATATGCTACCGGATCAGCTGAGCATTAAAATGATCGTTAAAGGCACACTTTCATTTCGTTATTATTATTATTATTATTATTATTATTATTATTATTATTATTATTATTATTATTATTATTATTATTATTATTATTATTATTATTATTATTATTATTATTATTATTATTATTATTATTATTATTATTATTATTATTCTCGGGTGTGGATGGCATCCCTGCCCTTATAAGGGCTCTTCTTACTATGGCGTTGAGTTCCGCGTGTCTTGTAAGTCTGCCGGGGCTTTTTAGACAGCTTAGAGGGTGTAGACTATCAGAGTCGACAGGTTGGCCGCATGACAGGCATGATAAAGGCTGGAAGGAGTTGGGGTCCAGCATGATGCTAAGCTGACGGGAGGGCAGTGCTTGGAACCAGCCCCCGCTGAAAGGATGTTGAGCCGCTAAAAAAACGGCACGTTCTCTTGATGATTTAAGGTCATCCATGATATCCCTTGATGATGATGATGATGATGATGATTATTATTATTATTATTATTATTATTATTATTATTATTATTATTATTATTATTATTATTATTATTATTATTATTATTATTATTATGAAAAAGAATGACGAAGCGAGCTGGACCGCGCTGCTCACCCTCGCCCCAAAAGTCCTCCACGTCGAAAAAGAAACCCAGGGGGGCCATAGCTTGGCCAGCGTAGTCAAAGAAAAGGTGGCCCTTTTCGGGGGTGCCGCTTTCACTTGCGTGGAAGCTGAGGGTCGAGGCAAACGTATATTGACGGATAAAGCTCGCGCTCAGATCGCTGCTCACAAGCTTTCCATGGATTTTAATGTGCGGAGCGCTATTAGGATCTTGTCTTCCGATGACACGATTGCGCCCGTAACGGAGGAGTCGATTAATGAGATGGTGGCAAAACATCCTCCTGCTCCTGCAGGGGACGTGGTGCCACCGTCCCCTTTCGGCTTGCCAGCGGTCGGGTCGTGCTCAGGCGAGGATGTTGCCAAGGCACTTCGCTCCTTTCCATCCGGTGCGGCGGGAGGCTTCGACGGCCTCACGCCTGACCATCTAAAATGCCTTCTCCCTGCTAACGGAGACCACAACGATGTACTGGAAACACTCGCCAAAGTTTGCGACATCATACGTAACGGGCAGGTTCCGGAGGCTGTGAGAAACGTGATATATGGAGGGTGGCTTATCGCTCTGAAAAAGAAAACCGGAGGATACCGACCCATAGCCGTCGGCTGCACTCTGCGAAGATTGGCCACAAAGACCCTGCTTCCCCAGGTCAATGTGAAAAGCTACCTGCAGCCACGGCAGATGGGGTACGCCACTCAAAATGGTGCAGAAATAATTGCTCACACAGCTCGCACCTTTCTCGAACACAACCAAAAATGCTGCCTTCTAAAATTAGATTTTAAAAATGCGTTTAACTTAAACAAACGAGGACACCTCTTGACAGAGATTTCCAAGCACGCCCCAGTCCTATATTCAATGATGCACCAGGCATATAGCAAACCGACTCCCCTAATGTTTGGTGAGGTTGAAATTAGGTCATCAGCCGGTTGTCAGCAGGGAGACGTAGCGGCTCCTCTTGCATTTAGCCTGCTTCTGCATCAGTACGTCAAGCAGGTGGCATCCAAGGTTCCTTTGTTTTACCTCGACGATGGGACCCTTCTGGACAACGATCCTTCGGTGTTACTCAGAGACATCAAGGATCTCCGAGCGTTCGAGCAATGGAGCGGGCTGCAGCTTAACCCATCTAAATGCGAGCTATTTCTACAGGGTTTTGAGGGCGAAGAGAGACAGCAGGTGATCGCTGAATTTAACAGCAACCTCCCGGGCATCCTTGTAAAGGATCGATGTGATTTGGACCTGCTGGGTCCGGCGGTGTTTCCCGACATGATCGGTCCGATACTAGCCGAGAAGGAAGAACAACTTTCCCGGCTTTACCAGAGACTGGGCCATCTCGGTAGACATCAAGCCTACTTCCTGCTCCGACACGCAATGGGAGTGCAAAAGGTCCTGTATGTACTACGGACCTCACCTGTCTTCCTTCTACCGTCAGAAACTCTGAACCTCGACGACCAGGTGATGAGAGCCTTGGAAAACATCCTTGACCTAACGCTTGATGATAAGGCATGGACGCAGGCAAGCCTACCGGTCCGGCTGGGTGGAATGGGCATTCGTTCGGCCACGGACCTTGCCTTACCCGCTTTCCTTGCTTCGTCGCACAGCTGCGCCTCTGCAGTGGCCGCTACTGCCGGCGGACTCATCAGCCACCAACAAGACGCCGCTCGGATCTGGGATGCGCGTCAGTCTGGTCGTCCATCTGAGGAACAGGTCACTAGGCAGAAGGGGTGGGACCAAATCGCCACTCAGGCTACCCACTTAACTCTTCTGTCTGCCTGTGAGTTAGATATAGACGGCATTAGACTGAAAGCGGTTTCATCCGACGCTGCCGGAACGTGGCTTGACGTGTTTCCGTCCGAGCTAGTCGGCAGTAAGCTGGCTGATGACCACTTCCGTGCCGCCAGTGGCCTCAGACTTGGCATTGCCATGTTTGAGACAGAGGCATGCCCGTGTGGTGGAACGGTGGATGAACGTGGCCTGCACCGACTTAGTTGCACTAAGCTGGCTGGGCTTACGCAGGGCCGCCACGATGCCATAAATGACACCCTCGGGCGCGCTTTCAGACAAGCCGGCTACCGCGTCACACTGGAGCCTGGTGGACTACAGAGCGACGACAAGCGTCGACCGGACGGCCTTACCAGCCGAGACTGGGACCGCAATCGGCCGCTGGCATGGGACGTCACCGTCTCCGACACGTACGCTCTCGGCTATCGTGCACTAGCCAACGCGGGCGTCGGCAACATTATCCACCAACGGGAGATGCACAAACGGCGCCTATACGCGCATCTCCTTGAGGACCACGTTGTAATGGCGTTCGGCCTCGAGTCATCTGGCGTTTGGAGCAAGGATGCACTCAAACTGACAAAGGAGCTTGGGAAGAAGCTCTTCGAGGCCACAGCGGAGCCAAAGTCGACCGTTTTCCTCCGACAGAGAGTGTCATTAGAATTACAGAGAGGCAACGCCAAGATGATGTTGAGTGGTCACCGACACTCAAGCCATAAGAATAATATAAGCAATATTGTAGATATTACATAAGTAGTATATTAATAATTGTGATACATGTACATATTGATAAAATAAACGTAAGTTCGACTAAAAAAAAATGTTATTATTATTATTATTAAATGAAATGGCTTTGATAGCTCTCAATGCATTTTGAATGCATTTGCGTTGAAGCCAGTCTCCGGCGAGGTCTCTATCTTTCTCTAGAAGTTTAGACACACCTGTTATTTACAGTATGGCACGCTTCAGCAGCAACATAGAAAAATTGAAGCCAAAAAAGCTTGGTTGCTAGAATGTGCGGTACTCTGCAAGAGGATAACGTCTTGTTTGAGGCTATTTCGCAGGGTGCTGTAGAGAGAACGCATTGTTTCAAGGATTGCGGCTATATTAAAGACTTCCACAAACGGAGCGCTTTTGGGAGGGGTACACTTTTTCCATTGAAAACTTTCAACCCAGACATAAACCCGCATAATGAAGACAGGATTACATTCTACAAACAAATTTAAATTTTTAAGCAAAGTTATTTATATATATATATTAGATGTTTTTCTCCGCCAAATAAATCCATCGCTTCTTTGCGCGCATAATCAAGTGAGCCGAGCTTCCTGCTTTTTAAAAAAAATTTAGGGTCTAATCTGATGGTTCGATGGTGATCTAATACAATCAGACAATTCTTTATTGTGCCTTGTCTCCATGACATGCTGTTATATGACCTATTCATATAATTCATAGATCAATAATCATTAATAAATAGAGGCACAGCATTTTATATCGTCCAGTTACCGCGTGTTTATAAGGTTTTCTTTATCCCACCTCCCCATGGTGCCTAGAACCGCTATGGCATTACCCTTCTGAACGGCAGTAAAGGAGAAGCATTGTTTTTATGAGGCAATCTCATTCTTCCTTGAAACACGTATGGATGTTGACGTCTCAATTTTTTGTGTATTGTTGCTCACTGCGTAGGGTCAAGATATGTTAATATCTATCACCAGTTTTATATATATATAGAGAGAGAGAGGGAGAGGGAGAGAGATAGAGAGGATGACCATGGAGGAACGACATGAGCAAGCAGATCAAAATACCTTAGATTTTTGTTAAAGACCCGTGATGATTCCTCGAGCTCTTAGCTATATGCACGGTGTACGTTTGCGACGATCGTAATGGTCCAATATTGTTCGTCGCTTAGATATGCGTATGCTCGACCCGCCGAGCTATTGAACCAGTGAACGACGAATAATATAATCGTAATCAGAGCAACAGCAGAAGCACCAGCACCAGCAGAGTAAGATCAAGACGGTTACGAGTTCGAGCTAATTTTCGGCTATTTGCCTCTCATGTGGGCGATCGAGCCACTGAACGTAATCGAGTTTGAAGGCGAGAAAGTTGCGCGTGTCTCTGCCGCCGATAGAGACGTCATTTTTAACGCGTCCTATGTCTCTCTCTATTGAGTTTTCTTGTCTATCCTTCTATCTCGCCTGTTTTTCTCTCTCAGTAGTTCTAGTTTGCTCTCTGTCTGTCCCGCTGTCTTTGTACTAGGTTATGACCGTGGGCCACTGCTCGTCGTACTATTAACCGCTTCTAACACCCGAGACCACCCGTTCGATTGACTGACTATTTTACGCATACGAATCGTCGTCCACCACCACCTGAACGTTCCACCACGGACGTTCCTACTTAACCGATAGGCCGACACCACGTTGTTAATGCAAATTTGAAACAACGACCGTTACAGGCTACCGCCGGCGCCACCACTGCGTTAGCCTCGCGCTGCAGCACCATGACACCGTGGGCGCAAGATCCGCGCAATGATGAACACGAGAACAATGACGTCTTCATTCGTTAAAGGCGTCGGCAAAGGCTGGCGCGAGCACCGACCGGCCGTCCGTCGCCTATCGTCGTCCTGTCTTGAGTCCTGACTATGAAGTCTCGAGTCCTCATTTGAGAAGACCATAGACTTCATTCGGAAGGTTCTCGTCAAAAGTCTTCGTTCGGCGTTGCAGCGTCCGTCAGTGAGTCCACCCAACCCCGCGGGCGGCTCTTCTCTTAGTCGTGTGACCTGGATACGGGTTGGATTCCTCTTGTTTTTCTTCTTCTTTTTCATCTTCTTCTCGACCATGGTGGTGGTAGTAGTGATGACGACCACCTAATAAAGCAGGACTAGTGGGCTGCTGCTGCTGGTGATGATGACGATGATGGTGATGATGACGAAGAAAATGATGACGACGACAACATAAGACCGGGCTTGGTGAGGGCGAAGCTACCGAAACTGTCGGCGAACGCTGTGATGTGATGGCGACTCGGGCCACGGGCTGGTTGAGTTCCGGTGAAACAGCACCGGTGGTGGTCTCGAGTGGCCGTCACTTGTTCAGACATCGACATGTTGAGGTGAACATTTTATATATATATATATGTATACATATTCATACATTTATACGTATATATATATATATATATATATATATATATATATAGGGAGAGAGTGAACTACCAAATCTGAAAGCTCATAGAACGAAGCTAACCTATTGAAGTTGTCTGAACTCGACATGCGGTTCGTTTTTACGTGCGCGCTTTTTTAAAGCCCCAGGCGGATCTGGAACACTGGTCTGAACCGTTATTCAGAAATGCTCGATGCCATACCCATGCGTGACAATCTTGAGATGCAAAATCGTAAATATCAGCCTTTCTATTTTACTCGAAAACAGATTCTGAGGCTTCCGTCTGCTGACTAGAAATGACTGTGTAGCCAGCAGAAAACAGGAGAAGGTACGCATTTTGAGAGTTATAAGAAGCGTACGGCAAACTATATTAAGTTAACTTTAGACATTTCTCAACAGCGCGCATATATGTGTGTGTGTATGGCTAGGTGCGGTCGCTTTAATAAGCCATATTTCTTGGTTAACTTGTAAACATTTTTGAGAAACTCGTTTCCTCAGACGGCCGATTTGCTAGCAGTGTAAGCCGTTATTGATGGCCTAATTTTCCAGACGAGCTTTCTAAAAACATAAATTAAAAAGTATACATGCATACGCTTAATAAAAGCTTCTTAAAAATATCTGCCACATTACCATCATATGTGTTATGTGGACGGTACTGTGAAAACGACAGGGGCCGTCCATGCTTCGAAAGTTGTTTTTCATCACTTGTACTTTTACCTTTTTTATTGATCCTGAAGTAATTGCGGGCTGTGGCTGTGTCTCATTTCCTTTCTTCGTCTTTCTCTCTCTTATCGTTTTCACGGTTGTTGATGACCAAGGAGGTCGCTGGTAGCTTAAAATGCTGTGGCGGGAATTGCTTCCAAGATTCTTCAACCTTCAGCGCTTCGGCGACCTCATCGCCCGAGGACAAGAGCCGAGGACGAGCATTACGGCGACGTCGCGACGTCGACAACAAATATCAAGTCGCGATTTGCCGCCAGCAATCGAATGCGTAACCAGCTAGCCAGCCACCATCCAGTCACCCACCTCAATACGATGAGCCTAAGAACCTATAAGAAGGAGATGGAGAAGGATAAGCTCCATCAGCTCAAGGAGAAGTCAGACGACAAGTCCTCCGGCTTGCCGACTTGCTATACGGGTGGTGCGAGTGAAGTCATCGCGCAGTCATCATTGTCTACAGTGCCTCGCCACCACACCACATACTGAAGTGTTTGCGTATGTCTCTGTTTGTTGACGCGTGCCTGTGAGTGCGCATGGACCTGGAATGCATGTTCTGTCGCCGCAGGTCGACGGCTTTCGACCAACTGCAATGCTTCCGTTGGCGACTTGGGCGGACAGACCTTGTTCTTGCGAATGGCGTTGTGAAATCAAACTAATGAAGAAAGCATCTTACTTCTCGATTATTTCCGGCCATATCATGGCTTCATTCCAATCGTGCAGCTTCTAGCTACCACCCAGCTACCTATGAGGCATGCCTCATGCTGAACTTGCTACTACTAAAGGTCGATTGTGATGGCGGTGGCGGCGGCCTTAACAATAAAAGCGACTCCACCACTAAATGACCTACGCACGCCCATTTACGATGAAACAACTGCATATACTATGTTATTTTCGGGTGCGTTCTTGGCGGTGAGTTTTGAGTGCTTGTCGGGGTGTTTAAAAGAGGCGTGTTTTTGTCTTGCTGTCGACGGCGGAACACACCAGTCAGCAGACAACCGTCATCCAAATTCGATTCGTTAGCATCATCATTATTCATCGACTAGCAGTAATTCAGTCTACTAGCCCTACTGTTAGGACGGCCGAAATTGTTCCTGCTAGCATTACAACACAACAACTACTACTACGACGTCTAGGATGGCTATTCTTATACACTGGCTATGCGACGATTGTCTTCGTCTTCTTGACATGGCGATGCGGGTAGGCCAGGTCATCAACTTCTCTGTGACACAATATTAAAAAATTATATATATATATATATATATATATATGCACAGGTACGGCATGATGCACTGCAGAGTGGGTTTGTGTGTGGTGTAATTCCAAATAATAAAAATAGTGTAATAGTGTACCATATATATATATATATATATATATATATATGTATATATGTCGACCTTCTCGAAGATGCATTTTTTTGGCGATATCAACACTTGGAGTTTAAAAAATTAGATTACACGCACGAACGTGCTATGGTTTGAACCCAATTCCGCCCCGGGATGACCTTAACCAAAAGTCACAGGACACGCTCGATAGGACACTTCAGGATTAGGTTGTATGTAGAGCGTCACAAGCATATATTCGTCAAAGGGCCTACAAAGTCATGTCTGTCATTTGCCCGTCTAGGTCTTGCTGAATATTACGCGCGTCGGCTAGGAAGGGAACGCTTTCCACTGAGGGACACGAAGGCTGGGGGGGATGAAGAACACGCGACTACATTGCGCTCGTGGGCGACAGCATCAGCAAACGCAAATATAACGACAATTAACAACAGCAGCAACAACAACAACCGCAACAGCATCAACAACAACAGCAGCAACCGCAACAACAACAACAGCAAACAACAAACGATTATAACAATCAATAAACAACACGACCCAAACCCAATGACGACGAAGACCTGACCGGACAGCAATCAAACGCCATCGCTCGTGTAGGGGACCCTTATGCAACGGATCGTTGGGCGACGTTTGGCCATCGACATAATGAGCACGAAGCACGAGGGCCAGCGATTATCAAAACCGTACTGTTGATCTCCCGACGTCCGGCCCATGAACGCGGACGTCGGACACGAAGGGAAGTGAGAGAGGGCATATATATATATATATATATATATATATATATATACAGAGAAAGAGAGAGAAAGAGGGAGCGAGATGAGTGAAGGAGAGAGGAAGAACCCGGGCGCGTGTCTTTTTCAACCTAGTAAAAAGGCCTGCAGAAGTCGAATCTGTCAATATTGAGAGCGGCCGATCAACAGGAAATAGATAGAAAAAAGATATAACTATATATATATATATATAGGGAGAGAGACAAGCAGCCACATCGCTAGGCATAGACACCTAGTTGGTCGATATGTACAAATCAGCCCATTGGGCCGGCTGGACCAGCCGAGATAGCATCGATAGCCGAAAGCAGGCTAACTGCCATTCTCTCGAACTTCGACAGGCGCGCGGACGACGAGCGAATGGTTCGCGCTTGTTGACGGGCGCGAAGGCTCCGTTTGTCGCGGCTGCACTAAGATGTAGAAATACGTTTTCGCGCTCAAATGGGTAGCATTTTGTTTTTATTACTTACTGCCGGCTGTAAGTTTGCTGTGTATATGCTCAATTTTGCTGACGGCTAACGCCACAATTGCGTGCCACTGGTAAAGCAAGTGGCGTGCCACTGCGATGTTGTCGTTGTGGCTTAAAGACGTCGTTGTTATTCTGCATATGGTTGTTGTTGGGTGTATTGCTGTTGTTGTTGTTTTTGTTATTTCTATGAGTGTTTCTGTGCAGTTGTTATGCTAAATGCTGTTGCTGTTGTTGCTCTATAATGGGAATTTTTTTTCAAATTTTCCGCGTTGCGGATAATGCGCTAGAATCGAAACCACGGGTGCATAGCGTCATCTTTTTGAGAGAGCACAAGCATGTCGGTGACACAACAGGTGTATCCAAAATCGGTAACAATTGTCAAAAATTCATACATAACATATGTTTCGCTAGAGAAGACTTAAGGCCTGGATGCCACATCCTCCATAAGATTCTGAATGACCACCACGAACTCACCAAAAAATTTGCTTGATGGGTACTTTATGATTCGTCAATGGACGCAGAAGATACGCAAGTTTTTCTGGCTCAAAAAATCTGAAAGCTCGATCAGAGTCGGTATTCTTTGTTCTAGAAACTCATTCAAGGTCATAATACCTGAATACGAGTTTGTGAATTTATGATACTCAAAGCCCAGAGCTCGCAGTGGTCAGGCGTGTGTGACATCTTCTTGTTTAGTAGTGAAATTGTGGCGATGGTCGGAACTAGAAGAAGTTGGTACAGTAATAAGCAATTGGTGCACTGCGGAATGTCTAAAGCATCTCGCAGGCAATGGTTTCCCTACCACGACAACACGTCAGCTCAGTGGACTGAAAACACTTCACACGACCGACACCGGTCCGAGAATGGCACCGTGCCATTCTTTCTCTTTCTAAAAATGGCCAAGCACATTGAAAGTAAGACGTTTCGATTCACGTGAACTGGTGTTTGTAGCATCAAAGTAGAGCTCGAAAACATCAAAAATCACGTCGTGTTTCGATGCGTAGATTCACCGCGTCAACAAATGTAGAGAAATTGGTGGACTTTACGCCCAAATCGAAATGAAAATTTCACCCTCAACACAAACAAACAAAACCGTAGTATTCTTTCATAGAATTCGCACACAAACGTGCCAGAGCCACACGCATATTGCTACAATGTCTTATTGCTTTTATTTATGCTAATTACATCCAAGATGTATTGTAGCGGTTGTTGTGCAAGGTTATTATCATTAATATTATTGTTGTTGTTGCTGTTGTTGTTGTTGTTGCTGTTGCTGTTGTTGCCGTTATAGTATATACAAACTGCTATAGTAGTCCTGGTTGTCGCCGCCGATACGCGCAGGCAGGAACGTGCGATCAAATCTGTCTCGGGGTTCAGACCGTGGCTGCCACGAGATGGCCGAGGAGGTCTACTCCCTGAAGTGACACACCGAGTGGTGACAAGAGCCGAAGCACAAACGAGCCTCCGAAAAACCAATAGGGACATAGACACATACGCACGCACAGGTAGACTATTGTGGAATAGAGATAGATAGGTAGATATATATATATATATATATATATATATATATATAGAGAGAGAGAGAGAGAGAGAGAGGGAGGCACGAAAGAGGTGAAGAAAGAGTAGAAACAATACAGCGAGAGAGTTACGGGCGGACAGTATCGAGCCTGAAGTATTTTCTTCGTTTGTTTGTTAGTGGCACCGTTGTTGCTCCGCGTCGTTGTTTCTAGTTATTGCCGCAGTGTTGCTGCCTTTGGTGACGTCGTTGAGGTTGATGATGATGTTGTTGTCGTCGTCGTCGTCGTCGTCGTTGTTGTTGTTGTTGTTGTTGTTGTTGTTGTTGTTGTTGTTGTTGTTGTTGTTGTTGTTGTTGTTGTTGTTGTTGTTGTTGTTGTTGTTGTTGTTGTTGTTGTTGTTGTTGTTGTTGTTGTTGTTGTTGTTGTTGTTGTTGTTGTTGTTGTTGTTGTTATTGGTGTTGCTGATATTGTTGTTGTTGTAGCTGTTGTTATGGTTGTTGTTATGGTTATTGTTATTGTCGTTATCGTTATTGTTCTTGCTTAGGGTGACGGCGGGCGGCGGCGTTGATTGGAGCAGCTTTTGTTGCTGCTGCTGCTGCTGCCGTCGTCGATGATGATGATGATGATTCGAAGTGTGGCGCGGTCGCACGAGTTGACGGGCGCGATCGCGAGCGCGCGCTCGCGCCCGCAAGACCCGATCGAGCAGCGGCGGCAGCAGCAGAGAACGACCGACCAGATCGAACGGTCGGTCGGTCGGTCGATGATGATTCTGCTACAACGGGCTGCCTGGTTGACGGGCTTAGCCTGGGCTGGGTCCCCAGTTCGCGCCCAGCGGCGGCCGCCGCCGTCTCTACCGTTGTCTGATTCGCTAACGTTGCTGCTTCTGCTGTATCTACTTCGGCTCTGCTGCTGCCGCTGCTGCTCTGGTAGCGGCCGCCGCAGCAGCAGCAGCAGTAACATCAAAATCATCAGCAATAGCAGCCCGACAGCAGCAGCAGAAGCGGCAACGGATCGAGGTGACGTCGTGAACGACGCTGCAGCCGGCGCAGATGTTCCAGCCACGCGCCACGGTCGCGGACAGTCGTCGGCGGCGGGCCGGACGACGGGCCTGCGACGTCTGCCACCGCTTCAAACGGACGGCCACGCTGACGACGACGACTGTAACAACAACAACACCAGCAGCAACGGTAACGACAGCTACAACAACAACAATAGTCACAACAGTAGCGACATCAACAAACAACAACAGCAACAACAATGATAACACTAGCGACAGCAGCTATAACAACAACAACAACAACAGCAACAACAACAATCACAACACTAGCGACAGCAACAACAACAACAACATCAGGCCACCGCCGTTTTTCATCGAGAGCCGCTGAAACTGTTACGAGCGAACGTCGGACGAAATGAACGGACTGATGAACTGATGAATCAACACTGAACGAACACGAAAACATCATTAGCAGCAGCAGCAACAACAGTCCCAGCAGCAGCAGCAGCGGCAGCAGCAGCAACAGTAACCATAGATAGTAGTTCTCGCGCTGAAGAAACAACAGGTACTCTGAAGTGGTACAGAGTCCAAAGCTAACACAAGCCAGTAGTAGTGAGGAGGCGAAGGTGACAGACAGAGTCTGTCTGTCTGTATGTCTGCCAGAGAGAACCCGGTTGCCGTTCCTGAGCTCGCTGCTTCAACTTCAACTTCGACCACTGTTGGCATTGATCTCATCCTTGTCGTGGTAGATGATGCCGTTGTTGTTGTTGCTGTTGTTGGTACTGTTCCTGTTATTGTTGTTGTCGTTGTTGCTGTTGATTTCCTTGTTGTTGTTGTCATTGTTGCTGTTGATTTCCTTGTTGTTGCTGTTGTTGTTGCTGTTGTCGGTACTGCTCCTGCTATCGTTGTTGTTAATGTTACTGCTGTTGTTATCATTGTTGTTCTTGCCGCCGCTACGATCGTCGATACTGCCTTCGTTGTCGTCTTCGAAGTCATCGAAGTTAGGCTCTGAGAGTTCGAATCGCGCCCGAGCTCATTGTTGTTGTTGTTGTTGTTGTTGTTGTTAGTGCTGAAGTTGTTGTTGTTGTTATTAGTTCTGACGTTATTGTTGTTGTTACTGCAGACGTTGTTGTTGCTGCTATTTATATTGTTGTTGTTGGTATGGTTGCTATTGCTGTCGAACTTCAGCGTACGCAGCAATGCGGTGCCAATGAAATGACCCCCCACATCATTGGGAGAAGGGATGCCGGCCGGCTAGCAGGCATGGGGACTCTGACTGGCGTGGGGTATGGGGGCTGTCGTAGAGTAGGGAACTGTCGTCGTCGAGGAGAGACGAGCAATAGCGACGGAGAAGCGAGCAAATAGAAGACGATGAAGGTGAAGAACAATAAGAACAACAAGGAAGACGGAGGAGGAAAAGAACGAGTAGCATGAGAAGACAAAAATGAGGAGGAAAACACGAAGAAGAAGAAGAAGATGAGGAGGAGGAAGAATTAGAAGATACCATCCCTTCATCGCTTTGGACCGATGGGGCTGGCAGCATCGCCGCCGCTGCCAGCATCAGCTGCTGCAGCTTTCGTCAGCACCATTTTTCGTCTCGATGTCGTTTCGCCGTGGTTGCGGTGATGGTGACGCCGCTGCCGTTGCTGTCGAACGGCGGCGTCGTCGTCGTCGTCGTTAACAAACCACGGCGGCGCGCGACAGACAGAACCTTGGACAGACAGACAGACTAACTAAGGCACGAGCGAGGAGCGGGCAAAGCAACAAGGCACATACGAAGACAGTACAAACATACGTACAGATATGCAGGGGACGAACCCGTTCGGCAGTGAATACGGCACGGACCTACCTACAAAATACGTACATCCCGCAACAGGCCACAGACGGGGGCAAAGATGTTGTGTTCGGTTACTGGAAGTGCTGTCGTTGTTGGCATTGTTGTTGTTATTGTTGTTGTTGCAGTTGTTGCTGCTACCGTCGCCGCCTCCGGCCGCTGCTGCTGCTTTTCAAAATTCAAACTGTATAACCCTGTAGGGATGTGAGAAAGACATCGAGGTCTTCGTCTTCGCCCTAATGGGAAATACTAGAATCGAATATTGTATTAGTAGTTAGTAGTATTGATAGTAGTAGTCGTAATAGTAAAGCTAATCGGTATAGTAGCTGTAGTATTGATGGTGGTAGTGGCGATGATAGTAGAGTGGCTGAACCAGGGCAGCAACAAAGGTGGTCGCTGGCCTGGCATTAGAGGAGCTAAGAGGGCAGCACAACAAGAATGAGAAGAGGGAAACCCCGCACGGCGGTTTGTGGAGTGACAACAAACAGCTATACGCAGCCACACTTCTGCACTTTGAGCCAGCTAGTTTTCATTATCTTTCTCTTTCTCTCTATCTCTTTGCTTGTACCGTTTCTCAACTGCATCGTGTCCTCAACGCACATCATAGACAGAGCAAAACGAAAACGACCGGGATGAGAGCACCAGCACCTCACTTACTTACATACGCTTCTGTACTCGACGTCTGTCTGCGTCTGAGTCGTGCATCGAGTCCAACGCGCAACCACGGCCTAGTCGGCCCTATATTGGCCCACATCGATGATTCATGCGACAAGGAGACACACAGACGCACACAAAAGTAAATAGGGAGAAACGACAGAGCGGAAAATAGAGTAATTAGATGTATCGAAGGCAATTAATATATATATATATATATATATATATATATATATATATATATATAGTCATTCATCACAAGATCACAAGGTATTAGCCACACACTGTTTTTGTGGTAACTTGTAAAAATGCATGATGTGGACTGGAGCGAAACGAAACGACAAGGTCAACAATTCCAGATCTCATGAAATGGTACCGATACAAGTACGCGAAAATTACGTAACCCAAGTTCTCACCATTTATGACAGCTTCCACACGTATATGGTGAATATCGGGAAGACTAAAGTAGATATATGTGTCTTGTGTGACGCCAGCGAGACCGATGACGTGGATCGCACGCTTCGGCGTGCAGGGATCTCGATATCACAAAGCAGACGGCTTGATCCGACGAGACGTGTAGAGCAGTGAAACAAGAGATCTACTCTCAGGGATGCTTAGCTCGAAAAAGCTGGGACGCAGGCTCTGATTTGGTGGATGATCGTTATGAGGGCGAAGGCAAATATGATTGGAACGGAGGCGGCAACGCATGGAGTGCCGCCGGACAAACTGAAAATTGAAAACCAGATAAGCGGCTCCCCACATGCACTGAGTAACACCACAAATATCCCGGTCATGTAGGCTAGGAGCAGATCACCAAGTTTTTAGTGAGTTTAAGAGTCTCACATTACCCGGACCAAGGAGTGTGCATTATGCATTTTTTGTTCCTGACGCCTGTAAATAATTGACCTGATGATAATCGTTAGTTCGTGCAGTACTGTGCATCTGTCCTATGAACGTCTGTCATATATTTTTATATCACGGTAGACAATAAATTATATTGTAGCACACTAATTCAAGACGACGGCGAAGAAGAAACGGCTTACGGTAATTATATCACAAATCAGAGCTCCGTTAATATGATACTTAATGGTTCTCCAAAAGCGCACGTTCCAATGGTTGTTGTATGACGTAACGCTAAGTTTTCAAGCGGAAAAGTGGATATCAAGAAATAGTAGAAACAACAAATTCGTCTGAAAATACTGTACTGCGATATATATTATATATATCTAATATATATATATATGTTTATATTAGGACGCGTAATACTTTCTGTAAGGGACTCCTGACATCAATATTTGGACTGCCAGATTACACGTTCGTTAATACTCTGCAGCAAAAGTTTTGTAGATAGTGAGATAAGATACCACAAGAGGTCGTTCTTCGTGTGAGGCCTTTTTGGTAGATTCTCGAGCTGCAGTTCAGGCCAAGGATGGTCATATTGAAAACTGAGGTATATCCAGAAACTAGATTAACTAGAAAGTATATCGTTAATCTACTGCCAATATAGGTAATATTGTGAAGCTATTTTAGTCTAGTGGTCATCTTCTAGGGAAACACCTAGTCTGTTAACCCTCCATGAAGCCAAAAATGTTTAACATTAAGAAGTGCGTATGAAGTTTCCGTGAAAAATACGATACTGGGCGATATCATGTACTTGTATGTACGGAAACTGTTGGGGCCTTCCTAACACAGGAGCTGATTATTAATGTCAAATTATGCTCTTGTGTTGTAATTGCAACTACTTAATTCGATGAATAAATCATGAAATATATATATAAAATATAGTCCTTCGTCGGTTCATGCAGATGTGGCCCAGACAGGCTGTGCTTCCAGAGTAACAGAGGCTACTCATTGCAGGAAGTACTAGGAATAAGCTATCTGCACGAGCTTTGTTCCCTACCGTTCTAGATGATGGGATGCTCCGAACCTCTTAGATACAAGCTAACCAGGCATGTAGACAAAAGCCGTAGTCTTTTGATAGGAGACCCAAGATTATTAAAGAATAGAAGCTCCTTTATTCATAAAATAAATGGTAAAACAGTTTTTGCGTCATAGGCTGTCATTCAATGCGCAGCGAAGAAAATCCGCATCTGTTAAGCAGCCCTAACTGATTTGAACCCCGGGGGTAGGGCAACATGTAGGTAATCACTTGTGTGCCGCCATAGAAAATAATAGTTACTAATGACATGAGGCAAAGCCTTGTTAAAACAGATTGCAACATGTTCGAACATCACAATTGCAAAAAAAACTATAATTTTATATAATCTCTACGCTTTTCTTTACCAGGCGTGCTGTCGTCGTGTTCGGCACCCTTTGTTACAACTTCAAGCATCTCTGTGATGCCTGCCTGTTTGAGGACATCGTGGGTGATTTGTCGAAATCAGACATTTGTTGCGATCTCTTTCTCTCTCTCTCCGGTTGGCTGCTGCAATCTAGCGGCCGGCACGGGGTGAGCCGCGCTTGTCTCTCCGAACCGTTCACGTCGCGACGGGCGACTGGACAAGAAGCAAGCCAACCTCCCCCAGTGCTTCTTGTTGTTGGTCTTCTCTCGAGTGCGAATCGAGCTGCAACCGAATCTTGCCTAATCTGTCGCTCGACGCTCGCGATACGGTCATAAACGCATAAA